>CM034150.1:148225033-148570033 GCA_019776745.2 Taxus chinensis | reverse complement strand
TTATGGTCATGTGAAGAATCAATCTCTTCTTTCAACTATCCAATGGTCATAAGCTTTTTCAGCTTCTATGTTTAGTACCAAGATTTGTGTGATTTTCTCATAATACCTTACAGGTGTTCTGGCAACTTGTATATGCAACCCTGTGTCTATGTCAATGAGAATGTCTCCTACGTATGGTTGTAGAACTAATGGATCACAACCAAATAGTTGTTCTCTTTCGGGTTCTTGTATGGTCATGCCGATATCTTATCAGGGTAGTCTATAATTGGGTTGACTTGACCAAAATGTGTATGCTTTGTCGTCTTCAATATTCAATTGCCTCAGTTTTTCACTAACTGCTTGTGGATTTATTGTCGTTTGAAAGACCTAAATCCTAATCCCTTGATCTATATATGTTTATGTTGTGAAGAGATTTGGCTGAGGCACTATCAGTTCGAACATGTATTCCCTAGGCTCTCTGGGTCCCATAATTGTCATGTAAACGATAATTTAACTAAAATGAGAAAATTAACCATGAAAGCTATATCTACACTATGCTTATATTTCTCTTATTTTTTTTGTATTTTTCAATGATGTGTATTTGAACGAAATCAAAAGAGTAGCTATTCTAATATATTTAGAAAATGGAAAATTAATCTAATAACAGAATTAAAACAAGCAAGGTAGCCCAGTATAGCTATTTGCATGTGCATTTGTGAATTTATCCTAAATATTTAAATAACTAACTAGTTTAATCGAAAGACTTCCAATCCTACCTCAGAAGTGAGGAATGAATCATAGTTTCTCATAAACTATCATTCCCCATAGCTTCCCTGTAAATATCGAAAGCGAGCTTTAACTGAAATGAAATAATTTGCGACTCTATTTGATATATTATAACTACAACTTTGATAGCTCAAACCTGGATTTTACAGAATAGTGGTAAATCCAGTTATGTCGTGACTTGTCACCTCAATGTGATCTCCCCATTCCTTCGTGTTCTTGTGAATCTAGAAAAGTGTGAGTGTGATAGCGTCAGCAGAAGAAGATACCTGAACAATGGCAAGTTTGGATATAAACTGAATACAATGCAGGTAAGAGAGGGATAGTGCAAGTGAACAGAGCTTGAATGTGTAATTCCTAGCAGGATTTATTGCAGGGATACAATGCAAACATGCCAAGAATTATGGGATCTATCTCTTGTTACAAACAAAACCTGCAACTCTGAGATGGATTCTAACCTAACAGTGAAACTACCTTATGCTAAACTGATTCTATGATACAATAATGAAACAAGATGAAAGGAAGAAGACCAAATGAACTCTAAAGTAGAAAGGAGAGACTGATAATTCATGCAAAATATAAAGCTATTGAAACTCATGCAAGAACTTCAAACAAATTGAATAATCAAACACAGAAGGAGAGGGGCCATTTGTTTGAAAGCAAGCTGGGTATTTATAGCATTTGGATTTACCAGAGGGTAAATCTAAATTGAACTCTTCTATTATTAAACAAAGGGAAAACACTATTTACCATGCGGCCAAAAATTAAATGCAAGCTTTAGTGGTTGAGGAATGCGGGTGAAACTTGAATTTTTACGTTTGACGAAATCATCAGAACGTTCTGGAAAACGCGCACAGAACTGTCACCCTGCACCGAGAGGCAGTTACAGGACCGCCACCCTATCCTGGGCGGTGGTCATGGGACCGCCGCCCAGTCAGGGTGGCAGTTCTGTAACTTAAAAACAAAAACGCAAGGAAAAGGGGGCAGAGCTTAGAACAAGACACACAAAAGCTAGGCAAGGCTTTCAAGGATGCAAATGTACACTTGGCAAGCTTTTCTAGATTCCGAACACCTTGCGAAGAGATCTGAATCATCATCGGGGTTTCCGTAACCTCTTTTCGGCAGTACAATACTTACATTTTTGGGTACGTACAATAGCTTCTAGAGATTCCAAATAATTTTACACACCTCTCATCAACCCTTCATATATGGAAACTCTCAAAGCATTGGTTTCTCTTATCGAATAACCTCCTCAGTGTGCCATTTTTTCCCCTCAAGATCAAGTTATTACAATCCCTATAAACTCCACACCTTCTAGTAAAATTTATTTTCTTGAATATTTCGTCACATTTTTCTATTCACACTCAAAAATGTGGAAAATAGATTATTTGTACTTATTCACAAGGAAGAACCTTTCTCTCTGATATCAAATAATGCAGTCATGTGGTTTTGGAGTTAAATTAAGAACCACCTTAGGCAAGTGCTTATAATATTATGAAACAATACAACTCTAGAATGACTTGCATCCTTTGCTCATGGAAGCAAATAGTGTCACATACTTTATTGATCATCTCTAAGGAAATAATATATTATATAAAATTGAGACCAATCGTACTAGATACAACTTCTACACAATCTCTGTGGAAATACAACACAACACTATTATCGATCTGAATTGATTGAAATACAACAACACTCTATCATAAAAAATGTATGTTTTAAAAGGTACATATCCTAGAAGTAGCTTCTCTCTAACTAAATGGAAGCTATTTTCTCCCACCTTTCTTTTTGTAGTACCCACCCCTTCTTCCATAAGTTCATTTTTTGCCTCATTACTTTTATTAGATTATGGACATGGATTTTAGTACTATTTGGAAACTATCTAGTTTCATTATGGATCATTTGATGACACTTGTGATGATTAGGGCACGTAGCGCCAAGTTAGCATCATGGATCATTATCTTAGTTCTTGCATTGTATGGTTTTAGATGTTAGCAGATTGTAGCACAGTTGGTTTTATTTCATATATAATGGATGAATGTATGACTATTGTCGTATACCTATGAGATCATTGGTTGATAATGGATTAATTGAATGTTGTCATGTAAGTGCTTAGATGGATATCATAGCTAGAGTTAAAATGGATGTGTGTTGTTGGTGCTTAGCCATTTTATATTGACATTGATTGTGGTATAGTTAGAATGATTGGTACATCGATGTGATTTATTGATATGTGAAAATTATTTAATATATTTTATCGAGTATGTACGTTTAATGTTTGAATTGAGTGTGTAGATTATATAGCACAAAGGAGAACATGGGTTTCAGAGGTAGCACCTCAAGTTACACAAGCGACTGACTGGGACGAGTCCTTTAGCCATGTTTGATTGTGTGTAGCCTAGTGTGTTTGTGGCATATTCGTGTTTCGACACCTTTGGTGATTCCTGTATTGTAATTTGTGTTAATTGTAATTTGTTTAGCCTTGTGATCAATGTAGTTTAGGGACCTAATGGTCCCTACATCCATGTATAGTTGTGTTTTTAGTTAGTTAATTTTGTTGCTAGTGGTTTAGGACCACCTAATTATCATTTGGGTGGGCCCCACCACCTCTTCTCTCGAGCTACTTTACCCAAATTCGAATTTGAGCTAAATGTGGCAATTTTAAGGGCTTCTTTTCACTTTTGGGGTCTCCCTTACATGGAAATGATCCTCTTGGACCCTACCTATGGGTAGGGGGGTCTCTTTTCATGGTCAAATGGGATTTTCCCTCCCATATGACCCCTCTCATGTCATCATCTTGTAAGTATGGTTGGATTTTTGTGATTTCTTAAAAGATGAAGTGTATTGGATTTATTGGCATTTTAAGTAATTTGGGAGATTACCTCCAAAATATGTTTTGAAACTATGCTCTTTGTGATTTTGGTAATATTTTGTTGGGAGATGAGATGGGTGACACATGTCACCCTCTCATTTGTGAGGATTGGTGATTTGATATTATTTTTATACTCCCTCATGGAGAAGGGTAGGAACTTTGGCTTTTCATTTTTACTATTGGGAGTTGGAAAGCTTGGAGCTTGGGGGAGCTTGTTGTGCTTGAAGTTGGATTTGCTAATTTGAGGTAGGCTTCTTACCTCTTGTTTCTGGTTTCTATAATATAATGTGAAAAAGAAAGAATGATTGTTTGAATCTTGTATGTTGCATGTTTTTTGTGGGGGTGTAATGTGTTCTTGTTCCTTTCTTTTCCTCCATCCATCCTACTTTAGTGGTGGATTTTGGAATTGTTGGAGAAGAGGGAGGAAGAACCTTCTTACACCACATGGATTGATGGGAAAGCAATTATGGTCCATGTTTTTATTCCTCCCCCTCATATGGTTTGATGGTCCATGTAGAAGGATTGTTCCTATGGTTTGAACCTCCTTATCCATCCTTAGCTAGGAAACCATATATGGTTTGCAAATCCTCCCAAGGAGGAGGCTTGGTGTTTAGGATGGAGGGATAAGGAGGGTATTTTTGAATGGAGAGATAAGGGGGGTATTTTAGAGATTTTATAGTCTTTATATGGTTGGTTGACATTATGGATTCTTTGGGTTACTTGCCACTCTTCCCCTTTGGGTAAAACATGGAGTTTTCCTCTTATGATAAGTGTTGTTCTTTTGGTTGTTGTAGGTTGAAAAGTTGTGTGTGTGTGTGAGTGTCACCTTTGTCTCAATTTTCTTGTGCATTCTTGAGGCTTGCTACTCTCTTTACCATGGGCTTGGAGGGAGGTTAGCATGTCCTCCATGTGTTGGAGATGGCATGTGATGATGTCATTTAGTTGGGAGGAAACCGGGCCCCTTCTTCCTTGTGCTTGAAGACTATCTTGGAGTGGAAACTTCCAGATTTGACTTGGAGTTTGAAGAAAAAAAGTTGGAATTTTCAATATGTTGTTCCTCATTTTGGGGAGGCTTATCCTCTTGCATTTTAGTATGATTTCGAAATAGTGTTGTAATACTGTTAATTCTTCCCCTATCTTGGGATGAAGTTTGTATCTTACACTTGATTTATGTTGAGTCTTTTTATCCTCTCTCTTGAGAAGGAATATTGGCATATTGTAATCTTGATTCCTCCTTGTTGTAATAAACTCATATCCTTTTTTTTGAGCATGCTTGTAAATCATGTTTTAAGGAAGTTTGTGGGTATGCTTGTATTCATTGAAAGGCATATTGTAAGGCTTTGGGCCATGGGTTGGAAAGGTTGCATTATCATTTGTGTTGAAATTGAAGATTTGAAGAAATGAATGCATGATTAGTACATGGAATTGGTTACCTTTGTTCTATTTGTTTTTCCTATTGAAATCAAGGAAAAGAGTTCTTACTTAGTAGTCCATTGTGTTTATCAAATGATGATTTTTTCTTGTATGAGTTATGCATATGAAGAAAGCAGATTTTGTGCTGCTTTTCTAATCATCTCATAGCAATAGAAATGTAAGGCGATAGAGTAGAGCTTTTATTTTTGATATCAAATCCTAAGGAAGATTCTATTGTTAAAATTCTTGCTCACTTATTTTATAATATTTGATAGTGGAAATTGGTATTTAAGTATGTTGTAGAGTTAGATAACTTTTTCCATCTTTATTTTTCAAGAAACATAGTGGTCATACAGGAAATCAATAATGCTTATAGTGGATGAACTATTTCCCTTAATTTAAATCCTCTTGCATCTTTGTGTTCAGAATGGTTGTATGCTTTAATCCATCGCATGCTCTTGAAATTAGTGCCCCTTTTTAGCTCTATTTTATGAAGTTGTATCTTCTTGAAAGAGAAAATGAGAATTAGGGAGATTATCAATAGACTTTAGTTTTCATTGGAAATATCCTCCTCGTTATTGTCTTTGTAAAAGCATTCAACCCATAAACTAATTCTATATCATTTGATATTAACATGCATATATAAAGGACACACGCACACGCACACACACACACACACACACACACACACACACACACACACACACACACACACACACACACACACACACACACACACACACACACACACACACACACACACACACACACACACACACACACACACACACACACACACACACACACACGCACCCGCACCCGCACACGCGCGCACATGCACGCGCGCGCACACACACCACATTGCATTAGTTTCACTTCTTACACACGCACCACACACACACGCGCACGCACGCACGCACGCGCGCGCGCACACACACACACGCACGCACGCATACGCACACACGCGCACGCGCACACTTCACACATTACGCGCGCACACACATTTTTCACACACGCACACGCACACATGCACACACACGTGTGCACGCGCGCACACACGCACACGCGCACGCACGCGCACACACACGCTACACACAAATATATCTGTGAGATATATATGTATAGATATCCGATATATGATAGTATATTGCCACCTTATACAACTGTTATCTAAATGTATTCTCTTAACAGTGTCATATATGTGTGTGTGTATAACCTGATTTACTTACACACATCACACATTACTTTACACACACACTTGATGCTTAAATGTAATTGATATATGGAGTTACAACGAATTGAGATTGATATTGTTTTTTACTATTGAGTTTTGAAATGAAGTGGTAAAGGTACCGATTGGAGGGGACTAGATACATCGCTGCCCCTCCTCTTTGCCAGTTTCTGGAACCTAGAGTGGTGTGGCCGCGACCACACCTCTCTGCCCTCACTTCATACTCTATTGTGGCCTTATGTTGCCACCTTCTACACATTCGGTCCTTCCCCCTCATAGACCCCCTACGACCCCTGTGCCACCCTTCCACTCAATTCACCACCACTTCTTGCCCCTCTGCGGCCACTATTAGCCCAACCATCATTCTTACACAGGGGTCGACATCTTCTCGCCTGCATAAATTTGTTTACATACATGTACATGGGTACACACACATACATACATACATACATGTATATTTGTACATACATGCGCGTGTGTGTGCACACACATACATGCGCATGTGTGTGCGCGTGTGTGTGCATGTGTGCGTGTGCATGTGCGCGTGTGTGTGTGTGTGTGTGTGTGTATGTATATGTATATAGATATAGATATATGTATATGTAGATATATGTACCTATATACATATACATACATACATGTATATAGGTACATATATCTACATCTACATATACATATATCTACACACACACACACACACACACACACACACACAAAATTAATGCAAGTGAGAAGATACCGACCCCTGTGTAAGAATGATGGTTGGGTTAATAGTGGCCGCGGAGGGGGAAGAAGTGGTGGCGGATTGAGTGGAGGGGTGGCACGGGGGTCGTAGGGGGTCTACGAGGGGGAAGGGCTGAATATGTAGAAGGTGGCGGCATAAGGCCACGACAGAGTATGAGGTTAGGGCAAAGAGGTGTGGTCGTGGCCACACCACTCTAGGTTCCAAAAAATGAAAAAGGGGAGGGGCGGCGGTGTATCTGGTCCATGTATATACGTATAAATACATATACATATACATATGTGTGTGTACATACACATACAAATACACATACACATACATACATACATACATATAACACCAGAGAATCTCTGGTTATTTACCAACAAAAAGAAAGAAATAATAAAATCCTAGATGGGGAGAATAACCCCAAAATTATCAATAAAAATGGGAAATCCCTTCTTCCATGAGAAGAAGCACCAAATTCCTCCATAATCTCCCCTTCCTCCATCCTTCTCCCAAACCATACTTGTGCAAATGAAAATGAGAATAAACAAAAGACAAAAGTTATAAAACTTCCTTAAAGAAATTTAGGGCTTTTTAGAATGACCTAGGATCTAGGGCTTAGATACTTTTAATCCAAGGGTGGATATTAAGTCCTCATAACTTTAAAGTTATGGGATTGCGTTTATAAATGGGAATGGGGTAAAATAGATTAATGGGGTGCTTAGGGAGATAAACTAAGGGTCATGGGGTGAATAAAGTTAATGGGTGCATTAGATTAATTTAGTGGCCATGTTAGGTTTTGGATTTAGAGTGACCATTTAGATATTGGTTAAATAAATAAATGTTTTAGCATGGGTGCAATTGTGTTAAATAATTTGGAAAATTAAAATATTAAATTAGGAAATAAATTAAACATGCACTAAGGGTGTACCTTTTATCTCAAATTTTCCCCCCAGAAAAATTGATCAAACACGACCCTATGCAGGAAGAAATCCAAGGGACGGTTCCATAGTACGAGCCCATGTTTCAAATCCAACAAATAGGTTGCATATGGGCTCTACAATGGAGTAGCAGGGTCGGGGAAGGACCAAACAACGTTAAAAGAGGCCAGTAGCTCTCAGGAGAGAAACCGGAAAAGGCTCAAAGTTTTTAGGATTCACAAACAATTCAGAGCGGGCTCAAATTAGCTAAGTATGGGAGAGACAATGGAAGTTGCCACGTGTCTCAACAACACATATTCAAGGGTCAAGGCCAAGGGTGGTTCCCCCAAACAAGTGCAAAGTCTCCACATGTCCCAGGCCCAAAAGGGGACAGAGTTGGCTATTGAAAAGTTCAAACGAGTGGAAAGAACCACGTGTCATCTCGGCGCAATTTCAAAAGGAAGAGCCCAGGGTGGAGACTCAAATTAGTGCTAGCCCTCCACGTGGTCAAGGTCCAACATAAGTCAAAGAGCAGCGGGCCCAAATCAGTTAAGTATAAGAGTGTCCGGTGGAAGGTGCCAAATGTCTCAATGGAGCACATTCAAAGGCGTGGCCAAAAGTGGAGCCTTAAATAAGTGTGAGGCTTCCACATGTCTAGGGTTCAAAAAAATGGCATCAGCTCAAATTGGCTAACTATTGTAGACTCGTGGAAGGCACCACATGTCATCTTGGCACATCTTTAAAGGTAAATATAAAAGTGGGTTCCCTAAACAAGCATTGGCCTTCCATGTGTCCTTGCAGGTTTGAAAATGGATAGAGTCGGCAGTTGAAAAGTCAAGATGGGAAGAGTCAGCGGAGGGTGCCACGTGCCTCAACCGCACAAATTCAAGAGGGGTGGCCCAAGGGCTAGACTCAGACAGGCGCCAAGTCTCCACATGTCCCACATCAGACATATGGCCCTGCTAAACAAAAAGAATTGGCCAAAACATAAAGAAATAGAGCAAATCCGCGGAGGGTGCCATGTGTCTCTTCAGTGCAACTTCATAAACAAAATCCAAAAGTGGTCCCCAAACGTGCGCCAACTCTACACGTGGCCATGCCTCAAGTCAAGGAGGGAAGGCGGGTCATCAGAGGTAATTCTAACTTTTTGCCTCGAAAGGCATAAAGTATAAAAATGAGTTGCACCCAAGGAGCCATGTGTCAAGCCTAAATTACATGCGGGCCAGCGGGCCTAGGGAGGACTTTTCACCCAAATGGAAAATGCGGACCGATGGGCCTGAAGATGTTTTTTTGACAAAAATGAATTGTGGGGCTGCAGGGAAATTTTTGCATTTTGTATTTTTTGGTGCCAAAAGGCACAAAGTGAATTTCAGGGCCTGCAGTCCCGTTTTGATAGCTGGTTTTCACCATTTTTGTACGGACCCGACTCAAACATTTAAATGGACATATCTTTTGATCTAGTGCTCAAAATCCAACAAATTTGTTACCATTGCAAAGGTCTCAACCTCATCTATGCCATGGAAATCTAAAAATTTAATTTTGACGAAGTTAGGTGGGTGAAAATTGAGAAAACGTCTTCATGCCATTAATATGCGATCCGATTGCTCCAACAACCAGATCAGATTTGATTTGATTCCTTTTTCGTCTTTCTTCAACACACCGAGCAGACATAGAGCAGCGGACTCGACAGATTGTGGGTGGATTTGCAGCGGCATTGATGGCTAGTAGCTGAGCTCCAAATCAGGTTTCCCGCCTCTTTTCTTCTTCTCTATGCACTACATCTATAAAGGAAAGAATTTGGCTCATTGTAAGGGGTTGGACATTTTTTTCTCGCACCCTCCCTTCTTCCCTTGTCTGTAAGTGAATTTGTGGAGTTTTTTTCGAACCTCCCATTCAAGTTGTAATACAAAGTCTTACCTCTTGGCTACTGTAATGTACTGTATCAACTCTGGAGAAATAATATATGTCTGTGGATGATTCTCAACCCTCTCATGTGTTCATTGTCATCTTCTAATCTCTCATTGCAGTTTGGTTATCTATGCATGGTGGTTATATTGCATTTCTATGGTCTGTGTTAAATTGTAAAACAAGTGTTTTAACATTCCTTTGGTGCATCACCTTGTTAGCTTAGGTTTACTTTCCTTGAATCTTCTCAGCCTTGTCTCATTGGCAAGTTAGAGTAGGTTTTAGAGTAGATCCTCTGTAATTTATTTGTATGCACCTGAACAGAGGAATAGGAACCGACCTTTATCTGGAGAGCTCTCTCGATTTCAAAGTCCCACACTTTGATAGATGCTCCATGTTATGCTATCACACTAAGAGTCTCAATCCATCAAGTTGCAGACATTCAGGGGTGTTGTGATTTTGCACTAACAGTACCTTAACCTGGTAGCCTTAGGGAAATTTAATTAGCCATAATATAATACGTTATAAGAAAAAGCGTGAATTCTTATAACTCCCATAAAACTTTTAATCATTTAAAAAAGAAAAATGAGAGAAATAGATATCGAATACATCACATTATTCTTACAAATAAAATCTACAAATATGTTGAATTCTTCACACTGGAATTTTGAAATAATTTTGTTACGGGACATGTAAAAAATAGAACTATTATAGATAGATTTTAATTATGGGTAACAGATATAAAATTTTAAATATAAGTAACAATATAAATTTTGGGCCTAACAAATACATACTTTTCTTAAAACTTATACTAGAAGAATACTCTATATAATCTACTATAAATATGTTTAAAAGACAAGAAAAATATATAAATACTAATTATAGTGACAATTTTATAATTTTAATGACTAAAAACTATTCAAAATTTTATTTATTTAATATTTTTATTGTATTATTTGAATTTATATATTTATTGTATATAATTTGATATACGTCTTTCTTAGTACATCTTAAAACTATTTATACAGCTCTAACAACCCGCATTCTTATATTAAAATAGAACGTTGATGGAGTGTAAATTAAAACCAATACTTGAATATCTAAAAATTGAAACTGTATTCGTTTATATATTATTAATTGAAAAGTATTTTTCAATTAGAAAGAAAGAAATATAATGCTGCGATCTTTACTTTATTTTCAATTGACAACACTTCAAGTGTAAGACTTAAAACAGAAGCCTCCTCCTTGACTAGATGGGGAGACACCATTCAAATTGCAATTCCAAGAGACCAGACTCAACATTACGAAGCTTCAACCAGACTTCCTGCACCTTCTTCCCATCTCCACGCTGAATGATGCTGCTGTCTCTGTACAAGCAATTCTCTTTGCACGGAGACACCACCAATTTCTTTTGTTTTGCTTCTTTCTCAAACAGAGGCTTCAAATCAATTTCAGTATCTCCCCATTCGGTCATCGGCTCTCCATGGATCATTATCCCAAACTTCCTACAAAATCCAAAACAATAATACATCAACCATTCTGACTTGGATTTAACACTCTACCTTACCAAAAATGTTAAAGATGCAGTCAGATTAATGCTTGACTTGGGTTTCTATGTTCAAAAAATAATTTAAAAAAAAAAAAATCCATACAACTTTGGCTGAGCGTAACAAACCGGTCTGTTCGCGGAGACTGTCCATAATTTAACAGCCAACCATGCGCAAAAAGTTCTAAACAGTCGGTGATTTACACACTGACCATTGAATACTGTGGTTAAAAATAATCAAAGCTCAGCAATGAAATCTTACCACTTTGAGGAGGCAAGAATCGGTACCCTTATCAACAGGAATTGTAAAATCTTCCTTCCAAACTGGATTAAGGTACTGTTTATGACTCGAGTCCTCCTCGTCTGTGACAAAATCAACTAAAATTGCAGAAGAAGAGAAGGAAGAGCACAAAAAATAATAATTGAAATGAAAGTGATTAAAGACATGATTGCCGAGGGTGAGGATAACGTAAGGATCACTGCTTCTGAAATCTCTAACTGCGAAATCAGTTCCCTTGAGGAGGCCTGCCATCTTTTCCATATCTACAATGCATATCTACAATGCATTATTGCGTTTCAAACTTGCCATATCTACAAGTGCTGGACCACCTGCACTTTGAGGAGGCCTGCCATCTTTTCCATATCTACAATGCATTATTGCGTTTCAAACTTGCCATATTTGTAAAGAGTACGGTGGTCCAGCATGTTTCATATTTTATCCGAATTAGGTAAAGTTCGAATATAGATAAAGCATGAAAAATGAAAGGCCTCGTTTAAAGATAAAAAAGTGATAGACATAAGGAACAAATTGTGGAACAAAATGGGAAAGGACGAAATTAATGTAGCAGTATATGCAGGGAATACTAAAATTGGGGAAAAAGAGACAGATAATATAAACACTACATGTAGGGAATAAAGTGGAAAAGAAGAGGATGCTAATAATGGAAGAAAACTAGAAGATTTTAGTCGAACACATTGGAATTACATATTTAATTTGAGGAAATAAAAGTAGGGTGGTCGAGAATTAAAATAGAGAGAGAATTCAAGCATAGATTCAATTAATTAAATGATACATAGAAAACATACTTAAACTTTATTTTAGAAAAACTCTTTTAGGTAGTAAATTTAGTCAGAACTTTGTTATTGTATTAACTTAAAATCAGCTTACAAATATAATATTGTCTTCAAGATTTTGATTACAAGTCCTACATACACAGTCAATCGTGTTCTAATATGCAGCCTTCAAATACCAAATTATAATGAACTTCTCCGCTCCAAATCTAGACTGATCCTTGAAACTCTTTCTGACAATTTTGGTCTCTTCCAAGTCAACCTCTATACATAGAGAACACACACTTATAATATACCCCATGCACCTCCTTAAAATAGCACTTTCTTGCATTGTAAGTCATATAGGATAAAGCCTAAAACATGAGAGCTTTAAATATTGAGCTACATCACATTATTCTTACAAATAAAATCTACAAATATGTTGAATTCTTCACACTGGAATTTTGAAATAATTTTGTTACGGGACATGTAAAAAATAGAACTATTATAGATAGATTTTAATTATGAGTAACAATATAAAATTTTAAATATAAATAACAATATAAATTTTGGACCTAACAAATACATACTTTTCTTGGAACCTATACTAGAAGAATACTCTATATAATCTACTATAAATATGTTTAAAAGACGAGAAAAATATATAAATACTAATTATAGTGACATTTTATAATTTTAATGACTAAAAACTATTCAAAATTTTATTTATTTAATATTTTTATCGTATTATTTAAATTTATATATTTATTGTATATAATTTAATATACGTCTTTCTTAGTACATCTTAAAACTGTTTCTACATCTCTAACAATCCGCATTCTTATATTAAAATAGAACGTTTGATGGAGTGTAAATTAAAACCAATACTTGAATATCTAAAAATTGAAACTGATTGATTGAAAAGTATTTTTCAATTAGAAAGAAAGAAATATAATGTTGTGATCTCTACTTTATTTTCAATTGACAACACTTCAAGTGTAAGACTTAAAACAGAAGCCTCCTCCGTGACTAGATGGGGAGACACCATTCAAATTGCAATTCCAAGAGACCAGACTCAACATTACGAAGCTTCAACCAGACTTCCTGCACCTTCTTCCCATCTCCACGCTGAATGATGCTGCTGTCTCTGTACAAGCAATTCTCTTTGCACGGAGACACCACCAATTTCTTTTGTTTTGCTTCTTTCTCAAACAGAGGCTTCAAATCAATTTCAGTATCTCCCATTCGGTCATCGGCTCTCCATGGATCATTATCCCAAACTTCCTACAAAATCCAAAACAATAATACATCAACCATTCTGACTTGGATTTAACACTCTACCTTACCAAAAATGTTAAAGATGCAGTCAGATTAATGCTTGACTTGGGTTTCTATGTTTATTAAATTTTTTTAAAAAATCCATAAAACTTTGGCTGAGCGTAACAAACCGGTGTGCTCGTGGAGACTGTCGATAATTTAACAGCCAACCATGCGCAAAAAGTTCTAAACAGTCGGTGATTTACACACTGACCATTGAATACTGTGGTTTAAAATAATCAAAGCTCAGCAATGAAATCTTACCACTTTAAGGAGGCAAGAATCGGTAGCCTTATTAACAGGAATTGTAAAATCTTCCTTCCAAACTGGATTAAGGTTACTGTTTATGACTCGAGTCCTCCTCGTCTGTGACAAAATCAACTAAAATTGCAGAAGAAGAGAAGGAAGAGCACAAAAAATAATAATTGAAATGAAAGTGATTACAGACATGATTGCCGAGGGTGAGGATAACGTAAGGATCACTGCTTCTGAAATCTCTAACTGCGAAATCAGTTCCCTTGACCACCTGCACTTTGAGGAGGCCTGCCATCTTTTCCAAATCTACAATGCATTATTGCGTTTCAAACTTGCCATATTTGTAAAGAGTACGGTGGTCCAGCATGTTTCATATTTTATCCGAATTAGGTAAAGTTCGAATATAGATAAAGCATGAAAAATGAAAGGCCTCGTTTAAAGATAAAAAAGTGATAGACATAAGGAACAAATTGTGGAACAAAATGGGAAAAGACGAAATTAATGTAGCACTACATGCAGGGAATAAGAAAAATGGGGAAAAAGAGAAGCTAATATAACACTACATGTAGGGAATAAAGTGGAAAAGAAGAGATGCTAATAATGGAAGAAAACTAGAAGATTTTAGTCGAACACATTGGAATTACATATTTAATTTGAGGAAATAAAAGTGGGGTGTCGAGAATTAAAATAGAGAGAGAATTCAAGCATAGATTCAATTAATTAAATGATACATAGAAAACATACTTAAACTTTATTTTAGAAAAATTCTTTTAGGTAGCAAATTTAGCTAGAACTTTGTTTATTGTATTAACTTAAAATCAGCTTACAAATATAATATTGTCTTCAAGGTTTTGATTACAAGTCTTACATATATAGTCAATCGTGTTATAATATGCAGCCTTCAAATATCAAATTATAATGAACTTCTCCGCTCCAAATCTAGACTGATCCTCGAAACTCTTTCTGACAATTTTGGTCTCTTCCAAGTCAACCTCTTACATAGAGAACATACACTTATAATATACCCATGGACCTCCTTAAAATAGCACTTTCTTGCATTGTAAGTCATATAAGGATAAAGCCTAAAACAAGGCTTTAAAATTGAGCTGCTACTTTTTACAAACAATTCAAAGTCAACAAATTGACAAGTGGCAGTTTTTCTGCCCATAGACCAAGTCTATGCATGGAAGGTATGAAACACTATGTAAGATGTGTGTAAGATAAGGCCCAATTGTTTCCTAACATATATACAATCATGACACAACTTGATACATACAAGTCGATTCAACAATTGCAATTATGGATTAAATGAATGCTCAACTCCTTAGACACAACTGACAACTTGAATTTGAATTCTTGCTCTCCTAAAGATAATGCACATGTCATACCCTTATGCACATGTCTATGCATTACCCTTCTAAGTGAATCCTTGCATGTTTTCTCAAATGAACTTAGATGGATTTTCAGTTTCAAAGATAGATGTGCACCATTGATATGATGTTGAAGTATTTCAAAATTTTGAAAATGAGTTATGTGATATCACACAACAAAGAAGTGATTCTATGGAATAAATCTAAGGAGAGCATAGAATAATTATGTGGAGTATCCTAGTCTTGTGCCAAGTGATCTAAACTTTTTCCACACATCATCCATATGAAGACATATATATACAAGATAAATGTCGCGATACATGTCGAATCTCCATTTCCAAGTCTTGCAACTTCAACTATGTTGATCCAAGCCAATATTTAGTATCTCTACCCTTCCAATTAACATGGAAATAATTTTTTTATAATTCCTATTGTGCATTGTCTTGAATCTTATGTCAATTACCCTCTCTTCTTCTTGGTGTACTTTCATTAGCGTCTATGTTCTCAAATCAATTGAATTTGAATATGTGATTTCTTCACTATTCTATACTTCAAAGTAAGGATTCAAATCCACCACATTAATTATATTTGAATTGTCTATGCCCTCTAAAAATTCAATCACATATGCACTAAATGAAAACTTCCTGTATAATCTACATGGCGCTACTTTCTCCAACATGGAATTATCATATATGTACCTAATACATTTAGTTCTATGTCACAAAATATTTCTCGTACTTAATGCATTTGGCACTCTATTTGACATCACACTTATGTGTTTCAACAAAAATGAATAACTTTGTAGAAATTCTACCCACTTCCTCATGTCTCTTATGCAATTTACCCCGACTTGATAAATTGTATTACTTGATGATCTATAATAAAAATAATATATTTTTACAATAAATAATATATCCACTTATTGAGTGCTTGCACAATTACATAGAACCCATGATCATACACTAAATATGTGTATCTTGCACCATTCTATTTATCAATGAAGTATGTTATTAGTATTCCTTCTTGACTTAATACCATATCGATTGCTACTCCACTTGTATTGCAATCAACCTAAAAAGTGTTTGTGAAATATGAAAACAATAATAGTGGTTGCTAACCAAACTTCACTATTATCCATTCACATGATCTTTGTGATGGTACACATATACTGTTGAACTTTTGTGTGAAACTCCTATACAAACTTTCCAATCCATAAAATATTATATATTACTTCAAAAGTATTCCTAGGTGATGGATAATACAATATAGCTTTCACATTCTCTAGATCCATCTTTAAACCTTATTTGAATATTACAAGACCTTCAAATAGACAAGCTCTTCTCTCTTGAAATTACATTTCTTCAAAGTTATCAAGAATTTATCCTCTTTCCTATTAAATATTATAATGTCATCAAGGTATACTACGAAAAACTTACCAAAAATGTCCTAAGGATCTTGTTCATGAGTCACATGAAAGTAATCGTTGAATTACTCAACCCTAATGACATAACTAGCTAATCATGCATTCCTTCTTGTGTTATAAATGTCATCTTCCATTCCTTACCTTCCCCGATGTCGATTTTCTGATATACACTCTTTAGATCTATCTTAGTAAAATATTTTGATCCACTGAGACAATCCATCATGTCGTCTGTATTTCATAATGCAAACCTATGTGTGATTTTGATCTTGTTTATCACGCTACTATTAGAACAAATTCTCAATTTTCTGGATTTTATTTGAAGCTAGTAAGTTATGGGTACCACATAGAGGCTGAAATATTCTCTAATGAACCCTCTATCTAATAGATCTTGAACTTACTTTTTTCACCTCAAAATTCTCCTTGGATTTCAAACAATATGCTACTTTGTTTGGCAGACATGTACTCGAGATCAATTCCATGTGATGTTTTATACTCCTCATCCATGGTAAATCATTATGTTGGTATTCTAAAATAGATTTTATAATTTTTCTCAACAAATATCTCATCTCATATAGAAATGTCTTTTCTTATCTCATCATTGGACACATAACTTGCATAACAGATATCCTTTGTTCCATTTGTTCATGACGGCATTAATGGGTTGATTCAAAATTTGAAAAGCCCACTCATTGAAACCTTCCACGCAATGGTCAGGAAGACCGGATCCCACCACCAAAACGCCACCAGGAACAGCGCCGCTCGGGGGAGAAGTGGACCTAGTCAGAGAAACATCTGGAAACGCCAAACTAGAAGCGACACCATGTTCCACGCATGTAGAGCCATCCACAAAACCACCCTCCGATTCATTCTCCACAACGAAATCATCCTGATCCGCCACTGAATCCACGTCAGACTCGTCTACTAACTCTGATATGGGCTTCCTCACATTCTCTGTTTGCCCCAACGAAGCCTTCATAGCTTCGCAACCACAACTATTTGCTTCGAAACCCATCACCCTACACCTTGCACAGATGACCTGGGAGAATTCGATATCGATTCGCTGTTCCCATTTGATAAGGAAAGAATCCAGTAAGATTTGTTTGGGCACAGGTACGCCAACATGAACTTGATACAGAGTCGGGCATAGATCAGTCGAAAGCGAGCTTTATCCACAACCATACATGAATATTCCTCAACCTCATGCAGATCCTTTTTATTTTCTAGATAATTTTTCTCTTTTCTTCATTGTACATTGAAAGGATTCTTTCATGTAACACACTTATATCATATTGAAGATCTCAATATGATAGATTAGTGTAACCCTTTTGAACATACCGTGAGATCTTCTCAGTATCATCCTCAACATGACCTGCACAAATAACAAGTATGTGAATTTCCTTGGTACAATCTTATATACTTAGCTCCTTTTGTCAAAAAATTATGCAACTTCTTTAAAAAAAACCTAATTCATAATCCACAATCATGATCTTGGCCTTCAATTTTGTCACAAGTTTACATCCTAATTCTTGTCTTTCTATATGTATGTTAGCTTTATTGATCTAAAAATATTCCCATCATAGAGATGTTGTAATTGCATACCAAATACCAACGTATAATAGAATTATAAAATATAGAGTAAAATTATCATAAACAAAATATGGGAGCGCATGTTAACTAAGGGTGGATTACACCTATAAATCCGACAGTAACATAATATATCTCACACAATGGTGGCTATCTCTTGTATAAGGTTATTGATTTTGTAAAATAAAATACATTCTTTTAGAGATTTCCAGATTTTGTTATTTAAATGACCAAAACCCTAATCAAACAATTTCCTAACTCTTCACTAATTCAATTCACTTGAAATATAACATTTTAATAATAAAATTGTTAAAAATAAAGACTTTAATATATATGTTGTGTTGAGGTGCACAACAAATGCATGACCCTTCATTTCATGCAAATAAACATAAATTTCTTGGGATCTTCCATGCTTTCATGCTCAAATTATTTTTCTAACTCATTGATCCAATCAAAGAGCTCTTCATGATTTATATCTCAAGAATAACTAGTAGTATCTAACTTCTCATACTTATGATTGTGCGCAAGAATACATCTTCTTGATCATCAATACACATTTTTGCATATTCATCTTAAAGTGTTTCCACAAAAAAATCATCATTGCTCAAATTTTCGTCTACCACCGTACCTTGGTGTTAGGAAGCTTCTAGAGATTCCAAAAATTGTTGCACACCTCTCATCAACCCTGTGCATATGAAAATTCTTGAAGCATTGGTTTCTCTTATAGAATAACCTCCTCAGTGTGCCATTTTTTCCCCTCAAGATCAAGTGATTACAATCCCCATAAATTCCACACCTTCTAGCCAAATTTCTTTTCTTGAAGATGTCGTCACCTTTTTCTATGCACACTAAAAAATGTGGAAAATAGATGATCTGTACTTATTCACAAGGAAAAAAACATTTTCCTCTGCTACTAAATGATGCAGTCATGTGGTTTTGGAGTTGAATTAAGAACCACCTTAGACTGCATGCAATATTATGAAACAATACAACTCTAGGATAACTTGCATCCTTTGCACATGGAATCAAATAGTATAACATACTTTATTGATAACCTCTAAGGAAATAATATATTACATAAAATTAAGACCTATCATAATAGATACAACTTCTACACAATCTCCATGGAAATACAACACAACACTACTATCGATCTGAATAGATTGAAATACAACAACACTCTATATCATAACAATGTATGTTTTACAAGCTACATATCCTAGAAGCATTGTCACTCTAACTAAATGGGAAAAAGTGTGAATTCTTATAATGCCCATAAAACTTTTAATCATTTAAAAAAGAAAAATGAGACAAATATATATCAAATACATCACATTATTTCTACAAATAAAATTTACACATATATTGAATTCTCCACACTGGAATTTTGAAATAGTTTTGTTAAGGGACATGTAACAAATAAAACTATTATAGATAAATTTTAATTACGAGTAACAATATAAATTTTTAAATATAAGTAGCAATTTAAATTTTGGGCCTAACAAATACATGCTCTCCTTAAAACTTATAAAAGAAGAGTACTCTACATAATCCACTATATGTTTAAAAGATAAGAAAAATATCCAAATACTAATTATAGTGACATTTTATAATTGTGATGAGAAAAAAATACTATTCAAATTTTTATTTATTTCATAATTCCTTATTGTATTATTTGAATTTATATAAATACTCTATATAAATTTGATATTATACAACTTTAGCAATCCTCATTCTTATATTAAAATAGAACATTTGATGGAGTGTAAATTCAAACCAATACTCAAATATCTAAAATTGAAAATGTGTTTGTCTATATATTATTAATTTGAAAAGTATTTTTCAATTAAAAAGAAAGAAATATAATGTTGTGATCTCTATTTTATTTTCACTTGACAACACTTCCAAGTGTAGGACTTAAAACAGAAGCCGCCTCCGTAACTAGAGGGGGAGAGACCATTCAAATTGCAATGCCAAGAGACCAGACTCAGCATTACGAAGCTTCAACCAGACTTCCTGCACCTTCTTCCCATCTCCACGCTGGATGATGCTGCTGTCTCTGTACAAGCAATTCTCGTTGCACGGAGACACCACCAATTTCTTCTGTTTTCTTTCGATCTCAAACAGAGGCTTCAAATCAATTTCAGCATCTCCCATTCTGTCATCCGGTCTCCACGTATCATTATCCCAAACTTCCTACAAAATCCAAAACAAAATACATCAATCATTCTGTCATTCGGTCTCTATATGTGAGGTTTAGGCTGATCGTTAACACTCTACCATACCAAAAATGTTAAAGATGCAGTCAGATTAATGCTTGACTTGGGTTTCTATGTTTATTAATTTTTTTAAAAAAAGAAATCCATAAAATTTTGGCTGGGCGTAACAAACCGGTGTGTTGGTGGAGACTGTCCATAATTTAACAGCCAACCATGCGCAAAAAGTTCTAAACAGTCGGTGATTTAAACACTGATCATTGAATACTGTGGTTTAAAATAATCAAAGCTCAGCAATGAAATCTTACCACTTTGAGGAGGCAAGAATCGGTAGCCTTATTAACAGGAATTGTAAAATCTTCCTTCCAAACTGGATTAAGGTTACTGTTTATGACTCGAGTCCTCCTCGTCTGTGACAAAATCAACTAAAATTGCAGAAGAAGAGGAGGAAGAGCACAAAAAAATAAGAATTGAAATGAAAGTAAGGATGGAGAGATTACAGACATGATTTCCGAGGGTGAGGATAACGTAAGGATCACTGCTTCTGAAATCTCTAACTGCCAAATCAGTTCCCTTGACCACCTGCACTTTGAGAAGGCCTGCCATCTTTTACAAATCTACAATGCATTATTGCGTTTCAAACTTGCCATATTTGTAATGACTACCAGTGGACCAGCATGTTTCACGTTTTATCGGTTTTAGGTAAAGTTCGAATATAGAATCATGGAAAATGAAAGCCCTCGTTTAAAAATGACGAAGTGATAAACAGAATAAACAAATTGTGGATTAAAAAAAGGGGAAAAGCTAAGTTAGCGTACTCTACATGTAGGGAATAAAAAAAATGGGAAAAAAGAGAAGCTAATGTGACACTACATGTAGGGAATAAAGTGAAAAGAAGATATGCGAATAATAGAATATAAGTACTTGAAGATTTAGTCGAAATATTTAATTTAAGGAAACAGAAGTACGGTCTTCAGGATTTTGGCAATTTGTATGTAATAAATTAAAATAGAGAGAATTTAAGTAGAGGTCCAATTAATTAAATGATATTTATTCCGGAAAAATTCTTTGAGGTAATAAATTTAACCAGAACCTTGTTTATTAATGTATCAACGTAAAATCAGTTTACAAATACAATATCATGCCTTCAAGACTTTGAATACAAGACATACATACACACTCACCCTAACATGCATCCTTCCAATACTAAATTGTACTGAATTTCTCCACTCCAGCGTCGAGATCTTGACCGATCCTTGAAACTCTTTCTGATTATTTTTGTCTCTTCTAAATCAACTTAGTATATAGAGAATATACATTATATACCCGTGCACCTCCTTAAAATAGCATTTGCTTGCATTGTAAGTCATATAAACATAAACCCTAAAATAAGACTTTTAAATTGAGTTACTTCCTCTAAACAACTCAAAGTCAACAAATTGACAAGTGTTAGTTTTTCCGCCTGTAGACCAAGTCAATGCATGGAAAGTATGAAACACATTCCATCAACCTCCCACTCATTGAATACTTTCTATCAAGGAGACCGCAAACCCATGCTTTAGTAGCCCCAAGCTACCAAGCCTATTCATATCCTACACAAAGTAAACTTCTCAGCATATATTGTCTTTTTCAACGAATCTATTGTGTTAACCTTTGTTTCCACCTTCTCTAGTAGTACCCTCTTTTGCTCCACCATTTCCCTTACAAAATGATATTGCACATTAATGTGTTTTGTCTTAGAGTGATACTTTGGGTTCTTTGCCAGACATATTACACTATGGGAGTCGAAACAAATCCTTATCTATTTAAATGAGCTCAATTGAGACACGTAATCTTTGACTCCATACTGCCTCCTTGCACGCATGAGTAGATACCATGTATTTAGCCTCTGTGGTGGCCTCTATGGTGGATATCGAAACACTTGCTTAACGCTTACTCATCCAAATTATTGCTCCACAAAAAAGGTAAAAACATAACCACTAGTGGATCTTCATAGATCGATATCTCCATTATAGTCTGAATCCAAAAAACTACGTAGAATCACTCACTTGCTTATAGATTTATGTCCATGAAACCAATAGAAATTTGAAATCTTCGTCAACCCCTTCCCATAAGAATGTCTGTTGTAGTTTTACAATTTCCTCTATCTGAATGGAATGGGAAGAAGTGAGAGAAAATATATTGGGACAACTTACAAAACTGGTAGCAATTAATTTTTTTCTGCCAAAGACAACCACTTGTTTGTCCAATTGCATGATTTGGCCTAAAGTTTTTGTTTCATACCATATTAAAGGTGATTGTCATGTTTGAGATGTAATAGGAAACAAAAATATCTCATTAGGAGTCAATCTTCCTGGAAATCCATAATCTGAAGAATTATCTTATTTGCTTAGGTTGTGATTATTATGAAGATCACGAGATTCTCCTTGATAGATTTTTGGCCTAAAAACAAGATGAAACAAGTTAATAGATACCATGAGTTCATTCCACCATCTATTTTCTGAAACAAAAATAACTAAGAGTGAGATTTATTAGTTCCAAATTACGTTTGTCAAATGCTTCAGAGATATCAAGTTTCATAACAATGTTGGGATGCTTGTCAATCTTTATAAAGTTATGATATTTTCAGATATTTTTCTTCTATGCATGAAAGAAGATTGTGCAACTAAGATAATTTTGTGTAACATTGACTAGAATCAAGATGATATTAGTTTCACTTTCGATATAATCTTGTAGATAATGTTACATAAACAATGGCCTTGTATTTGTCCATTTGAATAGCTTGTGCTATTTTTGGTATTAAGACCAACATTGTTTGAGCTCCATAAGTTTGAATTTATATTTTGAATTTCTCCCTCCATTCCACCTACATTCCTTCATTTGTATTTAATGTTATTTTGGGTGCTCGAGTTTTTGAATTCTCTTTTGAAGGGATGTCAATTTAATGTTGGTAAAAGCCATTTTTTGTTTTTACTTGGAGTAGAGAGCAATGCATAAAAAGGAATAGATAGAGAGATGGAAATAGACAGAGCAAATAGAACAAAAGAGAGCGCAAAGTAGTAGCTCAGTGAAGGAGTGAAACGTGTGTGTGCAAAACAATGAATAACTAAAAAAATAGAAAAACTAAGAGCAACAACTTAGTATTGTGCAAAAAACAGAATAGGAGTATATAGAAAAATCAGAGCAACAAAACAAAGGAGAAAGAGCAACCCAATTTTCTTGCAGCAACAAGAAAAAATCAAATCAGAATAACAATAAAAGGAAGATTTATCTTTTGTAAATTTTAATTGAACTTAATATAATTATATTTTGTGTTTTCAGGGTTTTACTTCTCCTCTATTACTTTGTTTTTTATTTTATTGGAATCCAATTTTTCCAATAGTTTGGTATAAGAGTAGAGGTTGTTGGGGTTTGAGTGATGGCTTCTAGTAGTGAATACTCTTGTCAGCAACCCCTAGTATTTGATGGAAAAAATTATGATAGTTGGTGTATAAAGATGAAGACTCTGTTCTCCCCTCAATAGTTGTGGGAGCTAATAGAAGGTGGATACATAGAGACACCAAACCAAGTAGCATTCAATGCTCCCACACAAGAAAAAAAGAAACTTTTGAAGAAAATTAGAAAGGAGGATGCCAAAGAATTGAGTTACATTCAAAATGGAGTGGCTGATTTAATTTTTCCAAGGATAGTAACAACTACAAATTCTAAACAAGTATGAGATATTTTTCCAAAATTCCTATCAAGGTAGTTACAAGGTGAAGCTAATCAGATTATAGATGTTAAGGAGATATTTTGAGATTGTACTGATGAAGGAATCAATATCAATCAATACTTTTTTCACAAGGAAAATGACCATAGTAAATCAAATGAGGATAAATGGAGATGTTGTTGAAGATCATATGATCATAGAGAAGGTATTGAGAAGTCTTCCAACCAAATTTGATCCTATTGTTGTAACAATATAAGATTCCATTGACTTGAGATAAATGACGGTTGATGAATTGATGGGTTCATTTCAAATCCATGAACAAAGAATGATTAGGTCAGCCAACTCCTCCAATGAACAAGCCTTCAAGACAAACATTAATGTGAGAGGAGATTCTAATAGAGGAAGAGGCAAAGTTTGCAACAGCCAATAAGGTGGAAGGCACAATCATTAAGAGCCATATGGGAGAGGAAGAGGAAGTAGCAACAACACTTCTAGATGTGAATCCACACAAAGGTATGATAAATCAAACTTCCAATTCTATTATTGTAAGAAGTATGGGCACTATGTTAGTGATTGTATGAAGAAAGATAATATATGTGAACTCATAATGAAATTTATACTAATGCAAAAGATGTTGAACCTGAAAAACATGAAAAGGGTGGAAATGTGTTTCTAAAATGTAATATATCTAGGCAAAACAACAAACAAATATGGTACTTATATAGTACACACAACCACCATGTGTATGGCAACAAATGAATGTTCAAAAAGATAAATGAAGTATTCAAATATGGAGTAAATATGGGAACACATGACAAGGTTCTTATAATGGGAAAAGGAAACATATCCATACTCACCAAGGAAGGAGATAAGAGACAAATTCAAGAGGTCTTTAATGTGTTAGGGTTGAAGTATAACCTTTTAAGCATTGGGAAGCTAGTCAAAAAAGGATATAAGATGAAATTTGAAAATGGAGAATGGATAATTTATGATATAAGTAGAAATAATAGGCAAATTGCAACAATGAAGGTTAAACAAAATAGTGAGTATCCTTTGTGGATGCAAAGCGAGATATCAACAATGTAAAATAATGACAATTTATCAATTTACTCTATGATACCTCAAGTATGGGCATCCAAGTTTTGGTGGGTTGAATTTTCTTTATTAAATTAAAATGGTAAGAGTGATGCCCCTAATCTAACAACCAGATAAAGTATGTGAGGGCTCCATATTGGGGAAGCAACATAGAAATGTCTTTCCCTCAGGGAAGTCTTAGAGAGAAAGTACACCACTTGATATGATACATTCAAACCTATGTGGTCCCATGAAGAATCCCTCTTTATCCAAGAATGGATATTTTATTACATTCATAGATGACTTTAAAAAAAGGACATGGTGTATTTTTTTAAAAATAAATCAGAGGCATTTGATGTATTCAATAAATTCAAAGCCATGCTTGAGAAGCATAGTGGTTATTATATAAAAACATGGAGAACAGATAGAGGGGGGAATACAAATCGAATAAATTTTTGAATTTTTTCCAAGAACATTGGATCAAAACGCAATTTACAATGAGGTATACACCACACAAAAAATTTGTGTAGCTGAGAGGAAAATGAACTATTCAAGAGATAGCAATAAGTATGATTAAAGCTAAAGGATTTAATAATGAGTATTGGGCCGAAGTAGTTGGAACAACGGTCTATTTGTTGAATAGATATCATACTAATAGTGTTTGGAATATGATGCCTCAAGAGGCATGGAGTGGAATAAAACTAAGTGTTGAGCACTTAATTTTTTTGGGTGTGTGGCATACACACATGTACCCATGAAAAGAAGATCAAAGTGGGATAATAGAGGAGAAAAATGCATATGCATTGAGTATAACGAACAATCCAAAGTTTATAAATTGTACAGTCCAATAAAAAGGATCTAATAATTACACGAGATGTTTAAATCATAGAGGAAACATCTTAGGGAGATGTACATGAAGTGATGCAATCATAAAAAAAGGTAAGTGCATCTTTTATTAAACCTAAAACAACAGACGGTAGAGTCAATAATGCATCTAGTTGGAGCCTTATCTCACAAAGGGGTGAATCATCATGTGGAAGTGGAAAATGAGCTACATAAGGGTCATCCCATGAGGAAACTTCATCATATTTTGACTCAAATCAAAACCACGTGATAACTAGGAGTATACAAGAGATTTATGAGAATTCAATGTATGATGAAAATGAAGATAAAACAATCAATTTTTCTCTATTTTCAACAACTGATCCTATTTATTTTGAGGAAGTGGTTAAGGAAAACAAGTGGTGTGAAGCAATGGATGGATAAATGCATGCAATAGAAAATAATAAAACATGGGAACTAGTTGACCTTCCAGTAGGAAAAGAAGTCATTGGATTCAAATGGATTTACAAAACCAATAGCACTCCCGAAGACAAAATTTAAAGACATAAGGTAAGACTAGTTGTCAAAATCCACAAAAAAAGGTCTAGATGTGATTATAATGAGACCTTTTCTCTAGTAGCAAGGCTAGAAACTATGATGCAGATCCTATGAAAAATCATGCAATCAATAGAAACTTGTCCCTAAATAATCACAACTATGTTCTTAAGTGATTCTAAATCATTCATTTATCAAGTTTGACAATCCCTAGCTAGATCTTTCACATTATTCCTTCTTGGAATTTAAGTGTACCTTGAATAATTACTATGACACATTCTAAATGTCCATATACAAGAGTGAGTATGAGTGTTCAAGATGTAGCTCCAAATCGTCCTTAGGCTTCAACTAGTTCATGTTCCATCAAGATGGAAACCTTCAAATCTAGAAAACTATGATTCATGACCTCATTAAGCTTCTTCAATCATTTCCTCATGCCTCTAGGTATCCAACCAAGTCAAATTATCCTTCACATTGAGAAAGGCTAGTCAAAACTTCAATTCCCCTCTTCTTCACTAACTCTACCCTCCTAAGAGCACAAAAACAAGACTTTTGGTTACTTTTTAATTAGAGCATCCTAGGAATTTACCATGAAATTTAAGACCATTCCTCGGATCCCACTTCCTTAGTGATAGTGAATGATCAATTATAGGTTCTTCAATCATTTTCTAAAAGCTTTTTCTACAATAGTGTTTCCTTGACTCATTAATTCTCTACTAGCCCTACCTGAGCATTTTTCCTCTATTAACTTTGGTTTCACCCCCTCATTTAATAAAAAACACATTTTTTGATATCCATTTATGGTTTCTACTAGCATAAAAAATATTAAATATTCTTCTTTCACAAGAATTGCCTCAAACTCCCTGTTCTCGGTGTGCAATCAGGTTTTCACAATGCTATAGGTCTATGTTCTTACTATTGTCACATATTGTAGTAATTATGAATCAAATTGGGTTTCAAAACCACAAAATACTTTTAAGGATGATTCAAAATTCATATTTTCACATTTTATACCCTCAACTCCACCATTAGGGTTTTCTTTCATCTATACCAATATGTTCCTTCAGTTTTACAATCCCTTCCTACAGGACTGTGACACTAACTCAAGAAACTGTCATGTATATCTTGGAAATGGAAGGTTGATTCACCCTAGGAATTTCACCCACACTTAGATGTTCCCCTCATAGATATTTCTACTCATTTTCAAAAGTTTCCATAGGTTCAATTTCAAGATAAATTGATTTCTTGGCTTTTAAACTCTAGTTAAGGGTTTTGAGTTCTGACTAATCCCGAGAGGGAAATTTTTGATATCTATTCGCTATTGTTCCATATAGTTCACTCTTGCAAGCTTCAAGAATATTTTTTCAACCTTCCTCATCTATCTAAACACACCACATCTCTTAACAATGATCCTCATCTCTCTGCATGCATGTTTTCACAGTAAATAACTTGTATGCACCCTACATCTACCCAAGGAACTACTTTTGGATTATCTACGGGTTATCTTCACTTTCAAAGGATTGTGTAAAGTAATTTAAACTAGAAAAACAAGGTATAATCTCTTAACACAAGAAACCACACAACTTCCCTTAATCTTTCATCAAAACCAAGATTTAGCATACAAGTCTGCTACAGAGCTATATATACATTGTCCTACCCTGAGTAACACATATATCAAGATTGGTCTCACAAGAATCAATGTATCAAGCTATAGATGTTCTTACCAATTTACTCCATCTCCTTAAACCTGATATTTCTTCATAACTTGTTTCAATATGCCATGTTGACTGACCAAGTCTTACACATTCTCACTATTGGACTGTTTAGGAGGTACTAGCTGACTCATGCTCTTCTAATGAATGAAGTCACACAAGAATATTATAAAAAATACTCAATCCTTCTTCATTTGACTATATTCTTTAAATGTTTTGTGCTAGAAACTTTACCAATAAGGTTAACTCACCTTAAATGACCATCAAACTGCCTGATACATTCTTGCATTGTTTTCCCAAGTACATATATCACATTCTCAAATGGTGGATTCACTCCAAACAAAGTAAAAATATGGGAAATTTTTCTTAACAATTCCAATTACCTTCTCAAATGCATGTACACAGTTAAGAAACAACACGAGGTTCTAGAACTAATGAAATTGTCACACTTGAAAATGTCATCTTTATTTGCAAACAAGAAACTCTTTTCTTCTTTCAATCTAGGAACTCACTTTTTTATTCTCATTCGAATGGAATGAGGTAATTCGGTTACATTTTGTAATTTATAATCTTTTCATCCAATTCTAACAGAATGAAACACCTTATACTACTTGGTCACATGTGTAATCTTGGACTTAACCTCAAGTTTCTTGGCTATAGATCCAAGTCTCTAATTTCTAACTCATATCATGTTTTTTAGACCCTAGAGGGACCTAAGACACCCCATTTAAACCCCATTTCATCCTTTATACGTCTTGTAAGCTCCAAAAATCCCTTAAAAATAAATATAACAAGCCAAAAAGGGCCTTTAAGACTGAACTTACACTTTTGGAGGGAAAGTGTACAATTTAAATTTTAAAAGGCGAAGACTCAATCTAACACACCAAAGTGACTCACATAGATTCACTAGACCTACAACACAATTACATACCAAAATTAGATGACATCCTGACTTATTTACAAAGATGGAGATGATGTTCCTACATCATACTCCAAGGGTAAGAAAGTTTGAGCCCCACTATTTTCTTTTCTTCTTATTTTTCCAAATTATTTGTCTTCATCCTTTCTTTTATATGATATTTACCCTCATCTTTCTCTATCTGCATTGCTTCCATCTTGTGATTACATGGTCTTCACAATCCTCTTCAACTCCATGAGTGAGGTCATGTACTTCATAATATTTTTATCTTCTTGATCAAGTAAAATATTGAATAAATAAATAAACGCCTAATCTAAATATGTAATAACGTTATAAATTAAATATGCAATGAAATAATGATTTGACCCAAGCAAGATAAGCTAGAAATTATAAACCCATAGTTGCAAAGAAAAGATAAAAGGACTTAGTTGATTCACAAATAATCCTAGACTATGTTGAAGTGACAAAATGATGAAAACAAAGGAGAAAGTATTGCACAGAATCTCATAAAATTACACGACCACAAGATCTTCCTAGACTGGGGCATCTCGAATGGGTCAGGGGTGCTTGCAGGCACTGCAAACCTACTCTGGGGGCCTGTGGCTGCTCAGAACCTCAAGAAGCCAACATTGGATGGCCGCGAGATGTTTTTTTCCTATCACACCAAGTTTGCAGATGTCACCTATAACCTATAATAAAGAAATGACCTGCAAAACCTCAAAAGTGTATCAAATCCTAAAAATAAACTAATGAAAATGAGGGGCCGGCTTGTCCTCGGCTGTCAAACAAGTGAACTTATGACTGAGCGTTGCACTACATCTCAGAACCATTGTAGTTCTATGTGTGTATGTGTGTGTGTGTCAAAATCATGCCCTATGTGGCTCTTGTGTGTGTCACACTTGATAATGAACAAGTAGCTAGATGTAAATAAATGTGTGCATGAAAGAATGAACTTCCCCTCCTATGAAGTGTATATAGAAATGCCAATCCCTTACATCAATCCCTTGTCCCTTGTGTGAATCTAAATGGATGTTTGAATGCTCTTGGATGAAACCTTAGGTGGTGATAGCTAATGCCCAATGTTTGGTCCTTTATTATGGTCACATAATTTTATATTTATATGATTCCCTTGCTTGAATTTCGTAATTAACCCTAAAAATTCTGACCACTAAGACAATGAGATACCCAAATGGCTAGAAAGTACCCAAAAGATGTGAACAAAGCACAAAGAGGTCGAGGGCGCCTAGAGGGGAGGGGGGCACCTGGAATTGGTGTCCTAGTAGGGCACTGGTGTCCAGAATGAGAAATTTCAAAGTATGAGAACACAAACTGGGAAAGAAGGAGTGTATGACCAAGAGAGATAACAAAAAGCAAGCAAATATGGCCATAGATAAAGATCAATTAATAATTTTCTCACTTAGGAATTATATGAATATTAGTATGTGATTAGGACTAGATAGATGCCCAAAGTTTATGATTTAGTGTCTGCATTTGCCCCCAATTTATGTTGTTGAGTGAATTATTGATAAGATAAATTAGATAAGAGATGAGTACTTGATAACCATATAGATCGATGGAGAAAATCATGCTAAGAGAGAAAAGAAAGAGCGTGGAGTGATAAAAATGTAAAATGTGGAAGCTAAAGAAGAGGAAATGAAAAATGAGTGATGATGATGACCCTAGGGAGAGAGCATATGTGTAGATGTTGCGTTGTACTTGTTTTTTATGTCGATCGATGTGTGATGTTGTGTGATTGATGTGACTACTTCTTCCCATAAAGACGGACTTGCAAAAGAGAAGAACAAACAAGTAGTGAAATACGTATATATATGATGAAAACGTGAAAAAAGTGTGTAAAAGTATGAAAAAAATTAAAAAGGAACATGCTAACTTGATCCTTGATGAGTGAAAAAGGATTAAAAAAAGGATTCTGAATATTTTGTAGAAGACCGAGTTTTTTGGGAGATCTCGTGCTAAGGATGGAAGAAGTGTAGGGAGAAAAGTCTGGTGTCATCCTCTAACCTTTAACTAGTTCTCAAAGTATGAACACCACTACAGATGGTGTGTAAAAATCTGATCTTTTTCAATCTAATGTGAAAGTAGAAAGTGCAATACATACATGTCAAGTGTTGAAGGGCTATGTGTCCTGTAAAATCCGCTGTGTAAACTACCCAAAATTGTGTTGAACTGAAAAATGTTGTGTAACTGCCCTAGGTCACTTACATCCAGGAAGGATAAGAAGTACCTAGGTGTTACTGTTTGGGTATGAGCACTAGTGACTATGTTGTGTTGAGGACCCAAGTTGGGATCTACGTCATTGCTAAGACTGAATACTGTGTTAACTGTGTGTTGAAACGTGATTGTAAAACATTGTATGGGGCGACTGATTCACCCAATGATTCCCCCCTTGTTTGGGGTGTATGCATCATCACAAGGATTATGCGACCCAAATGAATACTAGCCATTGAACTGTAATTGATGCCCTGTAGGGGGAGAGTTTTCTTGGTAGAAACCAAGGCACACACAAAAAAAGTGGCTAGGAAAACAAGTTTTAGTGTATAGACAAATACACATGTAGAAGATAATGTGTAAGCTAGAAACTAAGCAGACAATGCATTCAATCAATAGTGTAGATAGATTAGACCATGAAAAGTGGGTTTCAAACATGGGATGTCACTCACAATGTCACAAGACACTTGAGGCCAATGTGTCCAAAAGCAGACAGTGTGCACACAAGACAAAGGGTGAAGCCCACAAAAAAATGTCATACAAAAGAAAGTACTGAAAAACAAAGGGATTAGACAACCATAGAATTAAGTAGACTTGCAAAATAGATATTTAAAATGAATTACCTGGTATCATGTTAGAAAGATAAACGATATGTTTAAATCATGTATAATCTGATAGTAGTGTGCTATGAAAAATGAAACAATAATACCTGTGATGTATGAAAGTGGATGCCCCCAGAAGTTGCTGCGGGATTGGTAAGAGGTAATGTGTCGAGAATTCGTGTTGCATGTATCAATCTATATGAAAGTCTCATTCATAACTAGAATGCAAGTGAACGCACCTGTGTATATAGAAAGATAATGACATAAAAGATATATGTCTAGCATGTGTAATAAAGTGTACATGTAAGCATGAGTAAGAAAGAGTAAATGCGACCAAGATATGCAATATGTTATGGATGAGATGGAATGGAATGGAGTATGAGTGTGATACAGGAAGCATGCCCCCTCCTGAGAAAATGTGGATGAGTATGCATGAGATGAGGTTCATTGATAAAAGACCCCTTAAATGTCAAGAATGAACCATAGAGCAAGAGTATGTCATCCAGAAATGGTTTGAATTATACACTAGAAAGATGTAATCACTAAAGCATACAACATACATAGTTTGAGTGATGTGGTGAGGTTCATTTTATATTGATACCCTCAACAGTTGAGTATGAACCGTCGAAATAGAGTGCGTCATAGGGTATTGAGTGCAATGTGTAAGAGTATATGCAAGAAAGACATGTCATGAGTGTATAGAGTGCATATGATGTGTAATATAATCTGCAAGAAAGTGATGTGATGAATGTGTGATGTGAAGTGTTAAGTGTGTAGTGTGTGAGGTTCGTGTGTATAGTATTCCCTCAACTGTCAAGTATGAAATATAGCACGAGAGTGTGTCATAGGGTAACGATGATACAAGAGTGTATCAAGTTATGTAAGATGTGTATGAGGAATATGATGTGTGTAAGAGACTAGATGCGATGTGTAGTGTATGTGAGACATCTAATAGTGATAGTGGGGGAGATAAGTATGATGCCCCCCAAATGTATGGTGTTGAATGTGCTATCTGATGAAAGTTAAAGAAGAAGTTCCTCCACCCAATGCTTGCAGAGATAAAGATGTCTGACTATGCTCAAATATTGGTGGTGTATGAGATAAATGTTGAGTTGGTGAATGAAAGTGATGCACCTGAGACCTAGGAGGAAATGAATGCCTATGTGGAGGAGACCACGAAGGTGATGTGTACCTATATGAAGGAGAACACAGAGGTGAGGAATGTTGATGAGACTACATAAGTGATGGAGAACTATGTGCAGGATAACACAAAGGCGATGAACACCTATGTGCAATAAAACGAGGTGGTGATGCATACCTATGTGAAGGAGTGGTCTGAATGAGGGATCTTGAATATGTAATGCTCACAAAATTACACATCCAAATCCACAATAAAATTATCGAAATAATTGTTTTTTTTCTTTATTTTCTTGTTACATGACACCACAAGATCCCAAATAGAATAACTTAATGTCACAAAGGATACTAACCCAAACAAGAACCCACATAGATAACAAGGAAAAAACTAGATCTCACAATTAACAAACTTACTCACAAGGGATATACATGATGCAATGACTCAACCCTACACGATAATCCTAAGACTAGCAATATCCTACATCTTTGTTACAATTCATTTTCATCGTTTAACCTTATAGATTGAAGAACATTTAACCTACAGACAAATATTCTTGTTCCTGAAGCTACATCTTCAATATTTCGTTTTACATCATTGTTCAAAACACATTATTCTTAAGAAATATGTGATTATACCTTAAGGTTATATATCTTTCCCATTTTAATATAACATTTTGGATCTCAATGATGCCCTTCTTAACTTTCATTTGTTTTAAGATTTTCTTCGGCATTTTAGTTAGTTTCTCATCATTCAAGGTGCACAAGAATTTTTTGACAATAATTTCATAGTTTCGTCTCGATTACCCGTGTTCTAATTATATTTATGTTGCTACATAGATCTCCTATTAACATCGTTTAAATAACAATCACAATTTGTGTAACTCTTTATTTTCACTTAGGGATTCAAGACCTCAAAGACTCTGATTAATTTTTCTTAAGCATGTGTACATTGTACAAGGATAAAATCATTAATGAGGACTAAAGAAAGGATATGTTTTATAGTGTTCACAGTTTCCATGATTACCTATTTATAACATTGATTTCTTATGTATCCCTCCTCTAATAAACAAATTACACACTCAAGCCATATGTTGCTATGTCAATTTCTACTCCTTTACTGCTATGAGTAACCCTTTATTCGTCTGTATTATCTAGCATGGTAAGTTTCCAAATATTAATTACAAAATGAATACTAGTCTGTCAACCTTATGATCCTCATGAGGCTCACCTTTGAGATGAGAAAGGATACTACCAAAGGTAAAGATCCTACACAAAACAATCTCTTTTGTTTCTAATAATTAGGAAAAGGGACTAACCTTAAGTTAACGGAGTGGTTCCGGTTACTCTTTACATTCCCAATATCATCTTAACAGACATCATTTTATATGATTTCTTTGTGAATACCTAAATCCATAAGTGACTACATACGGGTACTAGACCGGTATTAACCCTATGTACCCTCCCAAGATAAACATTCTAGAATGGGGTCTACTACAGGGTGGTTAAAAAATTCCCATGATTTCATAAAACCAAAACACCAAGGACCACTTTGACCAACTTATGACAAGGCGTACCATACTCACACTCATTAACATGATGAGATAATCCTTGGGTTCCAAGTGGCTACCAACTTCAAGGAACTCTTAACTATGTGTAGCATTTCAAGGATCATAAGGATATACACAAGGTACCTACGTAGGAGGATTTCTAAGTATAGATATGAGTATTATAAACCAAGACTATTCGATAATTAAGGATGATAGGAATAAAATAACGATGTAAATTTTAGGTCTATTATAGGTGTAACATAACAAATTAGAGGTGAAAATTTCAAGGAAAAAAATCATAGTTTAAAATCTGCATTATCGTTTCAACGTAGTTCAATTGGCCACAATATAGTATTGTAAAAAGTGTATATGGGTGACCAAAAAAAATTATAGATACTTCCAACCTATTTCCATATATATCAAGATCTCAAGGAACTACTCTTTCCAATTACATTTAACCAGAAAAAAGTAGGATCCAACTCACATAGCTCATTTATGGGAATGTTGTTTACAAGGGAGAATTTGAGTTTTAGCAGTTTATGCCTACACCTAGTAGGCAAAGTAGGAAAGAGTATTTATAAAAAAATAAATTTCCTTGATATGAGAATTCAAAGCATATTGTCCAACCATATATAAAAAAATAATATTAGAGAAGGACACGATCCACTTTTTGAGGTGTAACTTCGTAGTTTAAAATTTACATTATCACTTCAACATAGTTCAATAGCATGGCCTTGTATGTATATGGGAGACAAAAAAAAGTATGGATACTTCCAACCTATTCCTATAAATATCAAGATCTCAAGGAACTGAGGATGCACATTTGTGGATACATCCAAGAGGGAAAAAAATTAGTTTTTTTATTCACACCTAGTAGGCTAAGTAGGCCCTGAAACGGGCATTAAAGCATATTTACCTCATAGTGAATACAACTGTGTCTCACCATTCTTTGTATAATGGCAGGGCTATGAGGTGACAACCAAACGGTTTACCAAATCTAAATCCAGACAAGTCCCATCTTTATATGACCCATTCTTAATGTAAGGTGAAGCATAACGGAAAGATTCCATATCATGGATTGGATAGTGTTTTTATAGTAAGTCACTCATCACTTTGACTCGGGTATTGTTATCAGGTTGAAAAATGCTACATCCACGAAGTAAAAAATTTATGTGTACAAACATTATAAGGAAATCAACGTTTTAATTTTCTTTAATTAAAACCCATATCATCTAATACAACAACATTACACAAAAACAAAACTAGAGAGGGAGAGGAATAATTCCATGCCTATCATAACCAAAGCAAGGGTATAAGAAATGCTCCAGGAAGATCAACACGCATTCCAAGGGACCACATTTTGTTGTAGCATACTTTCCAATAGCTCTCGTGCCTTCGATATGTTTTCACCTTTTAGCAACTAACAAAAAACCACTTTCAATAATTATTTGATGGTTGTCTGAAACTGGTTCGAAGGATCCTGTTTGGCATAAACTCTGAGGATGCTAACAAAGGTTATTGGATCTTGGCTTCACACCTTTTAATGAAATTAAATTTAAATGCCTCTGTAGTCTCATTTTTCAACAAACCCATTCTTACATATTCAGTAACCATGAAATTCCATGAGACCTCATTTCTTTGAGCATTTTGGCAAACAGTTCCCGTGTCAAGTTCATGTTTCTAAATTTTAGATACATTTATACCTTATCATTTAAAACTACATGATATGTCAAACTTCCTCTATCCTTTACACCTGTTGGATGTCCATACCTTGTTTTAAGGATCTCATTTTGGCATAGACAGGGAGGACGATGGAAAATGATATGAAATTTTCTTTACACTTGCCCAACACAATGCCTGGATGTTTCAAAGGCCTCTTCAATGAACCTATTTTTTCACATATCTTGCAACCATTGCTATCTTCAAGGCTGATTTATTTGAGGCATTTTGACAAACAGTTAGCATGTCTACGTCCAATCCATTTCCTTATTTTTTAAAATTCCTTTAACATTTCCATTTGTGCAAATCTTGCAGTCATAGAAGGCCACTTCTCTAACATACAATTGTGCCCAAAAATACAAATAAACAAAGAAAAAAGAAGCTTAAATTATGATTTTGTCCCATGCGCCCCTCTCAAATCAGGAACTTGGGCAAACAGTCCACGTGCCTTAACAATGCATCCCAAATTTGTATATGTTTGTGCCAAATCCGTGCAAATATAACATCTAAAAAAATCCATGTCTGAATCCAATGAGATAACATTTATTTCACGCAAGGAAGCAAATGGAAAATCAGAGGGTTCCATGTAGAGGAAGAATGAAAAATACAAATCTTGCAGAGACATAAGTGAGATAGCAAGAAAGGGGAATAATAATAATAAATACAAATGGAAATTACACCAGAATGAAGCACCTTCTAAACCTCAATCTTCTGCTTCTTTTTCATGCAACAACAAAAAGATGACATGCACTAGTTTCCTTTCCTCTCAATGACTAATGAACCCGCTTCAGATACAACTATAGATCCAGATCAATCAATTTGTATATATTAAAATGAAGATATATTATGGTTACAGATTTATCTCATTGTGCAGGGATGATTTAACTAATAATAATACTGATTTTTTGTATGGTTGTTAGCAAGATCTCCATTTAGCATAGTTCCCCATCACGTTCTATTTATTTGATTATGAGAGTACAAAAATATGATTTATCATTGCTAGTGAATCAGAGCTCCAACTTCTGCATTGACTGTGACTATCCAATTAGTACTAATTTTACAACATAAACTTGGGTTTCACCGTGGTTATGCCTTTGGATCTCAAATATAGTGCCTTTCTTATTATGCAAGGAAAAGACATGTATGAAAAGTTGTTTAGGATGTTTCACTCTTTAAGCTCAAATTATGACATTAGCTGGTAGGATACATCTAAGGTTTGAACATAAAAATATGACATATTCTCTGACAAAAACAGCTCAAAGGTAATACAAACAATTTTTTTCAATCATTTAAAATATCTCCCTTTTTGCACACATCACATGGAACTTTTAGAAGGTTGAGGGATGTTTTATTATTATTTTACTTTATCTATTTAACCCTTAACCATTTAGCACAAGGAAAAAATGGAGGGGCATTGTAGAATAATGTGATGGACTAGTAGAATGATGAGACCGTGTAGGCCACGCGCAAATAGGAGAACTAGGAGCTGATTGTGCTTTAGACTCGAGGTTGTCACCAAATCAGTGCACCCCCCGAATGGCCTCAAAACGAATCATAACATTCAGTGTGATTGGGACACATGGGATCACCTCTCAAGCTGTGGGACTTGGGCTCGAGGTGAACCTCCAAAGAAGGCCAAATTCCTCTTCCTAAACTAAACACAACACTACTTCTAATGCAAGAAAAATGACTAACTAATCCTATGCTAACATTTTCATGGGATTAGGGAAAGAGATTTGCAAGGAAATAAAACCTACACTAGAAGTGGTGATGCACCAAATAAGGGATGTTTAACATCTGGAAGGGTTAATGTGGGAGGATGCTTGCATCATTGACCACCTTCACCTATTGCAACTAGAAAGGGTACAAAATACCACAAACCAAAGCATACATTCCTTTGTTAAACTTGAGTATTACATAAGGGTAGATTAAATTAGATTCAACACACAATTATTTATCATGAGGATAACCACACATGCATCTATCAAACATTCATTTCTGCAATGATAGATAATAATATCATAAAATTAAATGACAAAAGGAAAATAAGACTTTCCACAACTGACATAAATACTATAGTACCATTATTCACAACATGAAATAAAATAATCTGAAATAAAGGTAGATCAATCACTCTCATTAAGGAATTATGTATTCACAAAGTACAACACTGATTAACCATTCAACATAATAAATCAGATTTTCAAGGCAAGGTGTAACTCTGAATATAATTAAAAGGTTTTAAATCTTTAAGAACTCTTCCAAGCTTGAAGAGTAACTCCTCTCAAAAAATAATCTATATCAGGTATTCTTTCTATTCTATATCTAAATACTTCTTATAATCAATTATTTATAAGCCTTTTAGGCCGAGCCATGACAGTTGGGCCCTTAACTAACACTTAACTAAAAATAGAAATGTCATTAATATTAAGGGAACATGCTCCCATGAAAATAGAAAATTTGTTGCAAAAGGTTTTGACCAAGTCAACCCTACAACTTTGACTGATTCAGAGCTCGAATCTGTCCTCTCATGGCTGCTCAACTTGATCTGGGTTCAAATTCAGGTTGTTACTATCTTCAGAAAATGACTCGTCCACTTTAGAAATGGTGGTTCTTGCACCCTGTAACTCACTGTATATCTCAACAGCCTACTTCATCTTCTCTTTTCCCCTTGATGTGGAAGTAGACATTAAGCTCTGTGTTTCGGAAGCCGAAGTTGGAGAAATTCTGAAAATAAAGTCTTCGAAAACCCAAAAGAAAAATCTCCAAAATTCTGTAGAGGAAAGTTCTGAAAGAAATCTCCAAAGTCAAAAGTTCTAAAATTCCGAACCGGAAAGTTCTGAAAATTTTCTCTTTGAAAAATTTTCATGAAAATTTCTTAGAAAAATTTTCCGAAAATTTTTTTTTCTGAATTTTTTTTCAAAAATTTCTTGAATTTCGGGGTTTTAGAGGGGCTTCATGGAATTTTCAACTCGCTCAACATTTTTAATCCCAAAAATATCTAAAATTCTAAAATGGAAATTTCCAAAAAGAATCCCCAAAATTAAACTCCGAAAGCTTGATTTATCTCGGCCTGCCTCGTTCCCGAGCTTCTGGTCCTGCGATGACTCCACGACCTTCATTGCTCACTGTCCCGATTTCCTAATTTTTGAATTTAGATTCAACCACTGAAATGAGCTTGGTACAGAGCTCACTCTACATAAATCACACTAACACATGCCAACTAACTCAACAAGCAGCTCAGCCACTTTTAGCTCATGCCCATTTTTTATTGGCATTGACAAATTTTCAAGCCTTACGTTGTCCTTTCTTAAACTTCTGAAATTTTCTGTGAACAAATGAGACATGAGGGTATGACAAGACACCTGAAAAAACATATGCCAATTTTAACTATGTCTTTCTTGAGTTGAGAAAGTATGGGCCCTTCCAAAGGCAATTTTCTCATTCCGAGACCAATTTGAACCTCCAAGATATGAAAAAGAAGGAACAATCCTAGAGGATCCCGAAACCTTGTGAAATAACATACAAGGCTTTCAAAGCTTGAAGTTATCCTGATAACCCTAAAATATTTATGGAAGAATCTTCGGTCTCGGGGTATTATCATATTGTCCATTTTTTCCTGGGGGGAAAATTTGACAACATTTTTGGCGACCTCTCAGGGATGCTTGCCCACTAAGCATAATTCCAGTAGCCTTAAGTCATCCATTGGGAATGGAGTCGATATTTTTAAATCTGAAACCAATTTGATCCTCTTTGATACATCCTAAAATTTCCTTAAGCATTGTGATGATCTTGGACCTCCCTTGAATGCTAAGCATGAAGTATACTGAATCTGATTAAGACTTGGCATCTATGGAACACTGTGAATTTGAAGCAACTGATCATGAAACTCTTACGGAATACCTTGAACCTTCCTTCTCCTTGACACCTTCCAATGATGCAATAGTGTGCAAAGCAACACAAGAGCGACAATGGAAAACAAAACACACTGAAACTGAAAACCATACATGCCCCAAGTGAAACATGCAGGGTGTGCAATGCACTTATTCTACTGAAAGAAAACCTATACTACCCTACACTAACCAGAAGCATAGGTGAGCTAAACAAAACCTGCAACTGGTTGTGCAAAATAGCTTCCTTTCCTCACAATGGATTGCCATGCAAATGATGTGATAATGGACATGGCTGAAAATGAGAGTGAAAAACTGAAATAGGCCCAATCCTCCACTTGATCCACTGAGACATCAACTGGAAAGAGAAAGAATTCCTCTTTTAGTTGCTTTGCATTTGTCTTGTAGAAGCATTGCAACTGATCCTCATAATTTTGAAACTCATCCTCACATTCTGAAGTGAATGTGACTGGTTTTGGCTTCTCTTCTAGCTTCAATGAAGCCAGGTACCTGATAGGACATGGTCTAAACCGTTGGATATTCCTTCTTGTCTGAACTTCAATTTTGACAAGAAAGTCTACCGAGAGACTTCCTTGAAAAGAATGATGATCCATGAGTTGACTCTTCTCTTGTTTCCCATTTACAAACAAATCTTCTCCCATATGAATGAATGGTACTGAATTGATGTCTCCTCCATTTGCTTTTTCATTTCTTGACAATGAGGGATTCTTCCACATGTAACTCTTTTGGACTGCTTGCAGCCTCAAATGAAGTTGCTAGAAATTCACTGCAAGTATTCGAAGCATATTGATCATATAGGAGTTCCACTTTCATCTGAAGGAAAATTTGTTTAGCAACTCTAACCTCTTCATCCCACATGAAACCTGCAAGATCAAATCCTTTCACCTGTTGTTTTTTAGGATAATTAAGGGAAGCAAGATCTCCTTGTTTTTCTTCCACCATCACTTGTTCATCGAACAAATCTGACTTCACAATTGAAAGTAAGAAACTCTCAATAATATCATCTTCACCCAAAACCTTCAAAGTTGACTTAGTTTCTCCCGCATGCTCCTCTCTTTCTTCATTCAATGAAAATTGTAGATGATCCAAGTCTTCCCATTCAAGGAGATAACTTGAAACTACAGGTGTTCTAGAGGTGGGTATTTCTATAGGCTCTTCTGCATCCAAATACTCCTCTGAATCTGACAGAAAATATACTTCTTTGTTCTCTGAATGTGCAAAGGGTTCAACCTCCCTTATGGTGTTTCCTGAATTAGCAACTGATTCCCCATGACCTTTCTCATCTTCAAACATAAAATTTGCAAGATCAAATTCATCTAAGAAAACAGAGTTTTGAAAATATGAAGAAAGGGAAGAATCTGAAACTTCCTGCATGGTATAATCTATACTTGAAACTTCTTGAGTCCATCATGGAAAGAATCCCGCTATGATCAGTTGTTGTATTCGATGATGATGTTGGAAAGTTGCTACAATGCTCCAAAAGTGATGCAATTTCTTGACGTGCTTGATAGGTAGGATCATTACACTCATAAGAATCAGCTTGTACACTTGAGAGTCTTTCTTCTTCAGATTCCACATTCTCTTCTCCAACAGACTCTTCCACCTTTGGTGATTCAAACTCCTTTGATGGGATTGAGCCAATATGAACACTACATTCTGAATAAGTAGACTGCTGGTCCTCTTCATTCAACTCTAGATTTGTTTCTAGTACAAAACTAGTTTGTTCCACTTGTTCTTGAGCCTCAACTTCTGTAGAAGGTTTAGTCAGGAATGAAGTTTTTTTGATGTTAAGTTTTGCAGCCCATTTCCTTAGATTATCTGCATGCTCTCTTTTTCTATTCTCTTCGACCACATACTCCTCCCTTTTTCTCATTTCTTGACAATGCTCCTCCCAAAATGGATTTGGGACCACAAGAGGAGGGTTGGGTTGGGATTTAACTGATTCCCTCACTGTTTGAGGAAGAGATTCATTATCTTGTCTTGATGGCCCTTGTAGAAAAGAGGGAACTTTAGAAGGATGAGACATAGAAGCTTCATGATGAATTGGATGAATAGGAAGTGAAGGAAAGGAACTCTCAGTAGGAGTAGAAACTGAAAGATTAGGACTATGGGGTTCAAGTTGAAACTGCATAGATGGAAACAAAGGAAGAGGGTTGTAAGGTGGTAATGCAGGGGCCTCCCATTGACAGGATTGACTAACACTACATTCATAAATATCCCTTTTCTTGATCCATTCTCCAACTTGAGTCATCATCTTGATTATGAATTGAAGCTTTTGTTGAGGGCTAAGCTCACATGGTATATGGCCAGTCCATGGGTATGGAATTTTGAAGCCAATCTAAGTTGCCTTCATCATTTCATTGATCCTTATTCATACCATGTTATGCTCCAACTCTCAAACCTTCTTCTGTAAGTGATCCTCTTCAAGTGTGGAATAGATTCCAAAATCTGCATGCCATTGTTCTTCAGTAACCCCCATGTTTGGTGGATAACCGAATTGACCTGCATCTTGCTTATGTGAACATGCATGCTCAAACTGATATTCATCATGAAATTGGTTTGGAGGTGAATTGTAATAGCCTGAAGATGGAAAGAACCACCATTGCTGCAAGTGGGAGTCCCACTATGGAAATGAAGCCATGATTGCACAACTTCATGAATGAGAGAAAATGGAAAGATATGGAAGAAAAATAGATGGAAAATGGATAAAATGAAAGTCTGCAACACAGAGAGTAGGGTACTTAGACCAATGGAGTCACCAGTTGTGCTTGGGTATACCTCCTAAGGCTGAAATTTCACTAAGAGCACAACAACTTAATGAAATGAAATGAACACAATACACACACCTATGAAATATGTTCCTCTTGTCCCACTGGGCATGCCAAAAACTATTGTCACCAAATCACTGCACCCTCCAAATGGCCTGAAAATGAATCACAACATTTGGTGTGATTGGGACACATGGGATCACCTCTCAAGCTGTGGGACTTGGGCTCAAGGTGAACCTCCAGAGAAGGCCGACTTCCTCTTCCTAAACTAAACACAACACTACTTCTAATGCAAGAAAAAGGGCTAACTAGTCCTATGCTAACATTTCATGGGATTAGGGAAAGAGATTTGTAAGAAATAAAACCTAAAATAGAAGTGGTGATGCACCAAATTAAGGGATGTTTAACATCTGGAAGGGTTAATGTGGGAGGTATGCTTGCATCACTGACCACCTTCACCTATCGCAACTAGAAAGGGTACAAAATACCACAAACCAGGGGTGGACGTTCTTCTGTTAAACTTGAGTATACATAAGGGTAGATCAAATTAGATTTGACACACAATTAATTTCATCATAAAGAAACCACACATGCATATATCAAATATCTATTTCTACAAGGGGATAATAATAACATAAAATTAACACAGAAGGAAAATAAGATGTCCTCAACTAACATAAAATATAGTAGTATTATTTTTTCATAGCATGAAATAAATATTCTAAAATAAAGGTAGGAATAATCACTCTCACTAAGGATTTGTAAATTCACAAAGTAAACATTGATTAACCATTCAACACAATAAATCAGATTTTCAACAACAAGGTGTAACTCTAAATGTAATTAAAAGGTATCTTAGAATCTCATAAGCACTCTTCCAAGTTTGAAGAGAAACTCCTCTAAAAAATAATCTATATCCTTTGTTCTCTCTATCCTCCCAATGCTCCTTATACTCAACTATTTATAAGCCTTTTAGGTGGAGCCATGACAGTTGGGCCCTTAACTAACACTTAACTAAAAATAGAAATGTCATTAATATTAAGGGAACATGCTCCCATGAAAATAGAAAATTTGTTGCAAAAGGTTTTGACCAAGTCAACCCTGTAACTTTGACTGATTCAGAGCTCGAATCTGTCCTCTCATGGCTGCTCAACTTGATCTGGGTTCAAATTCAGGTTGTTACTATCTTCATAAAATGACTCGTCCACTTTAGAAATGGTGGTTCTTGCACCCTGTAACTCACTGTATATCTCAACAGCCTACTTCATCTTCTCTTTTCCCCTTGATGTGGAAGTAGACATTAAGCTCTGTGTTTCAGAAGCCGAAGTTGGAGAAATTTCGAAAATAAAGTCTTTGAAAACCTGGAAAGAAAAATCTCTGAAATTCTGCAGAGGAAAGTTCCAAAAGAAATCTCCAAAGTCAAAAGTTCTGAAATTCTGAACCAGAAAGTTTTGAAAATTTTCTCCAAAAATGTTTTCTGAATTTTTTTCGAATTTCAGAGTTTCAGGGTTCCAAGCTTCAGAATTTTCAACTCGCTCGACATTTTTAATCCCAAAAATCTCCAAAATTCTGAAACAGAATTGTCTGAAAAGAATCCCTGAAATTAAACTTTGAAAGCTTGATTCAACTCAGCCTACCTCATTTCCAAGCTTCTAGTCCCATGATGACTCCACGACCTTCATTGCTCACTGTCCTGATTTCCTAATTTCTTAATGTAGATTCAACCACCAAAATGAGCTCGGTGCAGAGCTTGCTCTATGCAAATCACACTAACACATGCCAACTAACTCAACGTGCAACTCGGCCACTTTTAGCTCATGCCCATTTGTGATTGGTGTTGACAAATTTTCAAGCCTTACGTTGTCCTTTCTTAAACTTCTAAACTTTTCTGTGAACAAATGAGACATGAGGGTATGACAAGACACCTGAAAAAACATATGCCAATTTTAACTGTGTCTTGCTTGAGTTGAGCAAGTATGGGTCCTTCCAAAGGTAATTTTCTCATTCCGAGACCAATTTGAACCTCCAAGATATGAAAAATAAGGAACAATCCCGAAGGATCCCGAAACCTTCCGGAATAACATACAAGGATTTCAAAGCTTGAAGTTATCCTGATAACCCTGAAATATTTATGGAAGAATATTCGGTCTCAGGGTATTATCATATTGTCCATTTTTTCCTGGGGGGAAAATTTGACAACAGAAACCTCAAGAGGAGGATGTGGCCATGGTGTGGATGGCGAAACACCATTGATAGCTATGAATTTCCTATCGTGAATGAACTTTAGACACAAATGGTGCATGGAGATGATAGTCTGAGTTACATGGAGCGAGGGAAGACCTAAGATCATGTCACATCCTTTGACTGAAGGTGCCACAAAAAAAGGCACAAGCATGGTGAGAGGACTGACTATTACTATAAGCTTTACATATCCATATGATTTAGAAATTGTATATGACATTTGTGAGAGTTAATAGCTAATAAAAACAAGAAGTGTAATAGAACGTACACTTATGCGAAATGATGGATCAACCATAGTGTTATTAATAGAAATAGATCCAATAGAAGCATCAATGTGTAAGCAATTAGAAGAGAATGTTGCATGATAGTCATGGTCAGAGAAAGTAATGATCAGTGGGGATGTCTCTGCATGAGCAACTAGAAATCAAGAGCCCCCAATGCAGGAGGAGGCACTGCGCAACATGTATGATTAGCTGAAGAGTCGGCCACTTTCTTATCATGTTTTGGAAAAGGATTGTTGAATATTTTGATCTTGTGATTTTTACTGATTGGTGTAGAAGCCGTAGGCTCTGGAACCTTAATTGCATTATTATCGATAAGATCTTGAATAAGATTGCAAAGTTTTAAGCATCAATATGTAGAATGCCCAACACATTGGTGATATTCACATCTGAAATTTTCATTGTAATTATGACCCTTAGGACAAGATGGGTCTAGATTAAGTGGAGGAGGAAGCGTAATAATATTTCTCTCAACATGTTGTGGCGGTAGAAGATGTAGATAGACAGTCAATTTTGTGTATGTATGCTTAGGTGGTTTCTGTTGAAGCTCTTTAGTATTAGAGACTATGTTAACAATATCTTTAGCTTCAGTAGGTTTTGGAGATAGCTTGAAAGTTGATTTTCTCTAAAAGCATGTAGAAGATGAAGCTTGCTTCTGATACTTGAGTTTTCCTATAGATAAGAGTTTAGTTTTGCATGGCTTAAGAGTTTGACATTGATGATCAAATTATGTAGATGTCTCAAAGATAACAATCTCCTTGAAAATAACAATCTCCTGAAGAGGTGGCAATAGACTTTGTATAAATAGGTCTTGAAGTTCAGAGTCTACAAGCACATTAATAATGGAGTATGAATTATTAAAGTAGAATCCAAATATGGAGATGCACAATAATTAGTCTATTTTAATTATCAAATTTGAACTTGAAGATCTTGATAAAGGGAGTCTAAGTCTGGAGTGCCAGCGGAAGAGACTTTCCAGGTATGAGAAACAAGAGGTGGGGATAAATGGTTGGTGGGATTAGGAACAAAAACATGAACGGTAGAAATAGGTGGAAGAGTGGAATAATGTGGTTGAGTATCAATGGACATGGAGGCAAGAATAGATGTAGGGAAATTAAGCTCTGCAAGATTGGTGGCCTCCTCATGAGCAGGAAATAAAATCAAATCTAGATCCTGAGGATTCTCAATGAGATGATCATTAATCTCTTTAAGGTGGGCTTCAATAAATTCACCATAAGATTTCCCATAGTGATAAGATGATAAAAGTCCTAGAAAGAAGGTGGGTTCAAGCGAATGGTTCACCAAATGACTAAGCAAAATATTGAATAAATAAATAAATTCCTAATCTAAATATGTAAAAAAATTATAAATTAAGTATGCAATCAAATACAAATTTGACCCAAACAAGATAATCTATAAATTATGAAACCCTAGTTGTAAAGAAGAGATAGAAGGACTTAGCTGATTCAAAAATAATCTTGGACTGTGCTGAAGTGAAAAACTAATGAACAAAAAGGAGAAAGTATTACATAGAATCTCAAAATTTTGTGGGGCCACAAGATCTTCCTTGGAACCACAATGTCAGGGGTGTCTACAGGCACTGCAGACCTACTCTGGGTGCCTGTGACTTCTTAGAACCCTAGGAACCCAACTTTGGATGGTTGTGATAAGTTCACTTCCCTTTTTTTATTGTCACTAGTATGTCGCACCAAGTTCACAGATGTCACCTGTAACTTACAATAAAGAAATGACCTGCAATACCCCAAAAGTGCATCAAATCATAAAAATAAAAAAAATGAAAATGATGGTTCAGATTTTCCTCAGTTGTCAAACAAGTGAATTTATGACCGAGCGTTGTACTACATCTCAGACCCAATGTAGTTCTATGTATGTGTGGATTGAAATCGAGCCCTAGGTGGCTCTTGTATGTGCCACACTTGATAGCGAGCAAGTAGCTAGATGTAAGAGACGTGTACATGAAAGAATGAAGTTCCCCTACTATGAAGTGTATGCAGAAATGACAGTCCTTTGTCCCTTGTGTGAATCTAGATGGATGCTTGAATCCTCTTAGAATTCTCTTGGATGCAACCTTACATGGTGATAGCTAATGCTTAGTGCTTGGTCCTTTATTATGGTCACATAACTTTATATTTATATGATTCCCTTGCTTTAATTGTGTAATTAACCCTGAAAAGGCCAACCAACAAGAAAATAAGATGCCCAAATGACTAGAAAGGACCCAAAATATGTGAACAAAGTACAAAGAGGTTGAGGGTTTCCAGAGGAGACGGGGGCACTTGACACAAGTATCCTAGTTGGGTGTTGGTGTCCAGGATGATAAATTCCAAAGTAAGATAACACAAACTGGGGCAAGAAGGATTATAAGACGAAGAGAGACAACAAAAAGAAAGAAAATATAGCCAAATAAAGAGATCAATTAGTACTTTTCTTGCTTAGGAATCATATGAATAGTAGTATGTGATCAGGACTAGATAGATATCCAAAGTTCATGATTTAGTGTCTACACTTATTCAATCATCACATTTTCCTCTTTTTATTGCTACTGGTAATCTTTCTCTATTATAGAACTGATTTCCATCTCTTTTCCACATGATTCCTCTTTGTATATAGCATGCTCCAAGGCTTCTATCTCCATCTCTAATTGTTCCCAACTCTCATACACAAAGACATTCTCTTCTTCACTTACCACCTAATGTGTTTCACTCATTATCCTCTTGTTTCCTTCATCCAACTCATAATTAAATGCCTCTTCTTAGAAATATTCTTGTTCACTCTGCATACCTACAAACACACACTTGCACATCATGTTAGAGTCATAAATTTGAGGCTTGACTTCCCCTCTAGGTTCCTCTTTCCATAACATCACTTCATTTTTCTCTCTCTCAAATTATGCTTCCTTTCTCTACATAACAACTACTCTCTTAATGTTCATCTCTCTCAAGAGAACCCAAAAAATATTTTATTACATCTTCTTCCCAACTCTTATCTTTTTCAACACCGTTTATTTAATCACTTCTATTTCTTTCCTATTCATCTTCTTCTCCATCAGCCTATGTCTTCTCTCTTATTCTTTTATCATCATTCTTAGATGATGTATTTTCCATTTCTCTATAAGCACTCTAACTGGCTACTTAGATTTATTTCTCATCACTATTCTTTCCTCATACCTTTTATCTTCGTTCTCTCTTTCCATGATTTTCATCATCTGCTATACCTCTTGTTCCAACTTGGTCATCTATTGTTGAAACCATAACTCTCTTTTCTTAAACCTTTCCTCTCTCTCTCTCTCTCTCTCTCTCTTCTTGATCTCTCTTTTTGTATCTTAATATCTCTATCAATCCCTGAACTATCTCTGTCACTGGTTCTTCTTCATCCCACTCATCAATAAAACTTTATGTATAAGGCTTAACAGCCTTCAAATATCTTTCTCTACAAACTTTCCTTGTTTCCATCATCTTTTCCAATCTTCTATGTTGCTCTTGTTCTCTTATCCTCTCATGCACTTATTTTTCCTTGATTTCATCACTCTCTATCACTAGTTTCTTCATCCATTTGGGCATCACATACTCATGTCCCATGACTGACTCTAAGAGCTTCCCTTCACTCATATTCTTAGCAATATCTTCTCTTTCCCTTCACTATATCAAACCCCCTCCTAATTTATTCAATCTATTTTCCTCTTCTTTGATACCAATAATGATGCAAAGCTTATGAAAAATCATGCAATCAATAAACACTTGTCCCTAAACAATCACAACTATATTCTTAAGTGATTCTAAATCATTCATTTCTTAAGTTTGACAGTCCCTAGATAGATATTTCACCGTATTTCTTCTTGGCATTTAAGTTTACCTTGAATAATTACTGTGAAACCTTCTAAATGTTCATATACAAGAGTGAGTATAAGTGTTCTTACCATCCATGAAGATGTAGCTCCAAAATGTCCTTAGGCTTCAACTAGTTCAATGTTCCATCAAGACAATAACCTTCAAATCTAGACAACTCTAATTCATGACCTCATTAAGATTCTTCAATCATTTCCTCGTGCCTCTAAATCTCAAACCAACTAAAATTATTCTTCACATTGGATAAGGTTAATCAAAACTTCAATTCCCCTCTTCTTCACTAACTCTACCCTCCTAAGATCACAAAAACAATAATTTTGGTTACTTTCTAATTAGAGCATCCTAGGAATTTACCATGCAATTTAAGACCATTCCTCAGAGCCCACTTCCTTAGTGATGGTGAATGACCCATTATAGGTTCTTCAATCCTTTTCTAAAGGCTTTTTCGACAATAGTCCTTCCTTGACTAGTCAATTCTGTACTAGCCCTACTTGGGTAGTTTTCCTCTTTTAGCTTTGTTTTCACTCCCTTCAATCAAACAAAGGCATTTTCTGATACCCATTTAGGGTTTCTACAAGCATAAAAAATCTTAAATAGTATTATTTCACAAGAATTTACTCAAACTCCCTGTTCTCGGTGTGCAATTAGGTCTTCACAATAGTATAGGTCTGTTTTCTTACTATTGTCATGTAATGTAACAATTCTGAGTCAAATTGGGTTTCAAAACCATAAAAATCCTTTTAAGGATGATTCAAAATTCATTTTTTCACATTTTCAACCCTCAACTCCACCATTATGGTTTACTTTCATCTATACCAATATGATCCTTTAGTTTTATAATCACCCTATAGGACTATGACACTAACTCAATAAAGTATCAAGTATATCTCCGAAATGGAAGGTTGATTAACCCTAATACTTTCACCCACACTTAGGTGTTCCCCTCATAGATCTTTCTACTCATTTTCAAAAGTTTCCACAATTTTTTTGTCAAGATAAATTTATTTCTTGGTTTGTAAACTCTAAATGAAGGTTTTGAGTTCTGGGTAAGCCTGAGAGGGAAAAACTTGATATCTCTTTGCTATTGTTCCATATTTTTCACTCCTGTAAAGATTCAAGAATACTGTGTTAACCTTCCTCAACTATATAAACACACCATATCTCGTAACAATGATCCTCCTCTCTTTGCATGCACATTTTCACAGTAAATATCTTGTATTCATCCTACCTCCACTCAAGGAACCACTTTTGGATTCTCTAAGGGTTATCTTCACTTTTAAAGGAATGTGTAAGGTGATTTAAAATAGAAAAACAAGGTATAACCTCTTAACACAAGAAACTACACACTTTCCTTAATATTTCATCAAAACCACAGTTTAGCATGCAAGTCTGCTACAGAGCTATATATACATTTTCCTACCCTGAGTAACACATATATCAAGATTGGTCTCACAAGAATCAACATATCAAGCTATAGATGTTCTTACTAATTTACTGCATTTCTTTAAACCCAATCTTTCTTCATAACTCATTTCAATATGCCACTTTAACTAACCAAGTCTTACACATTCTCACTATTGGACTATTTAGGAGGTACTAACTAATTCATGCTCTTCCAATGAATGAAGTCACACAAGAATATTATAAACAATAATCATTCCTTATTCATTTTACTCTATTCTCTAACTTTTTTTAGCTAGCCACTTTACCAATAAGGTTAACTCACTTTAAATGACCATCAAATTTCCTGATACATTCTTGCTTTGTTTTCCCAAGTACATATATCACAATCTCAAATGGTGGATTCACTCCAAAACAAAGTAAACATATAAGAATTTTTTCTTACCAATTGCAATTACCTTCTAAAATTCATGTACACAATTAAGAAACAACACAAGGTTCTAGAACTAATGAAACTGTCACATTTAAAACTGTCATCTTTGTTTGCAAACATGAAACAATTTTCTTCTTTTAATTTGGGAACTCACTTTTTGATTCTCATTCAAATGGAATGAAGTAATTTGGTTACATTTTGAAATTTATAATCTTTTCATCCAATGCTGACAGAATGAGACACCTTATACTACTTGGTCACATGTGTAAGCTTGGACTTAACCTCAAGTTTCTTGGCTATAGACCCAAGTCTTTGATTTCTAACTATATCATGTTTTTTAGATCCTAGGGGGACCTAAGACACCCCATTTAAACCCCATTTCATATTTTACATGTTTTGTAAGCTTAAAAAATCCCTTAAAAACAATTGTAACAAGCCAAAAAGGGCCTTCAAGACTCAACTTACACTTTTGGAAGGAAAGTGCACAATTTAAATTTTAAAAGGACAAGACTTGATCTAACACACTAAACTAACTCACATAGACTCACTAGACCTAAAACACAACTTCATACTAATATTTGATGAAAAATTGAATTTTTTACAAAGATGGAGATGATGCTTCTGCATCAAACTATGAGAGCAATCATTGCAATAGTTATACAACACAAGTGGAAGGTACATCAAATAGATGTCAAATCAACTTTCTTTAATTTAATTTTAGAAGAAGAATTTTATGTGGGACAACCACCTAGTTATGAGATTCCAAGGCATGAAAAAAAATGTGTACAAGCTCAAGAAAGCATTGTATGGACTCAAACAAGCACCAAGGGCATAATATAGCCATATAGACTTTTATTTGAAAAGCAATGACGTTAAAAAAAGTAGCAGTGAACCTACACTCTGCATCTTAGTAAAAAAAGGTGACATTTTGGTTATAGTTATATATGTAGATGATCTAACATTTTCTAGAAATGCAAACATGTGTATAGAAAAGTTCAAATCAGCCATGAAGAAGGAGTTTGAGATGACTGATTTAGGATTCTTAAGATAATTTTTCGGGATTGAAGTCAAAAAAATGGAACATGAAATATTTATGTCACAAGTATACAAAGGATATTTTGGAGAGATTTAGAATGTTGAAAAACAAGCAAACATCTACACTAGTTGAAACTAGTTTTAAATTGCACAAGGAAGATTACAACAACAATGTAGATCCCACACAGTAAAAAAGTGAGATGATCCTTTTGCATAGATTTATGAACTAAAATAAATATATTAACACTGAAATGAAATTTGGGAAATAAATCAAATAAAATTTAGATCACAATCCACTTTGCAGCGCGAGGTGAAGGTGAACCTCTCCTACTACATTCTGAAGTCAATGGAAAAATCCATTCTTGAAGTTCAAGGCCATAAGAGGACTATCCCTCTCCATCAGGGTGTCATATATCTTATTAGTTAGTACCTGTCTAGTGTTTTTGGCAATGACCCATTCCCTGCTATGGTTCTCCCCTCCCTAAGCAAACCCGTATCCATTCTAAAAATCCCATGTACAAAGAATTTGTCTCGGAGCCACCCCTAAAAAGGGTTCTCCATAGCAACAGTAAAGGTAAGGAAGTTGTGGGCTCTGGCACGAAGGTGAATAAATTGTGGTAGATGATAGGCCCCCCTATGTATTCCCCGATATTGATGTTAGCACCAATTTGGAAAATAAATTTAACATGCAGGATAATGTGGTCAAAACCCTTGAGGAAAATGTAGATTTCCTACTTAAGTCTATTATTAAAGAGCAATCCTCAGTCCCCAATGTATGCCTCAAAGATGAAATTTCTGCTTTGGAAACCAATTTTAAGACTCTTGAGGATAAATACAGTGATTTCTTTGTTATGCACAATGCTATAATGGACCTTATGTAGGTACACATCTAGTAAATCTGTGACTCTAGTGGCATCCCATACATGGCTTGGGAGAATGGAAAGATTACAAGAAAGATCAAAGCTTCCAAATGGGATCCCAACATCGCCATTTCCCTAAAACTCTACCAGGATTTCAGGGTAGCTGTCAAAGTTTTTATCAAGTCTGTTGGTTAATGTTTTTGGTTCCTTGTTCTTGGTGCAACAGTTTTTGTGATGTTGTATAGCTGCAATTTTGATGTCGATTTTCTATTTATGGGCTCTTTGTAGGCTGTTGGCCCCTGCCTTTGCTTTTTACTACTTTTTCCTCTTTTGGTTGGGGTGTGGACCTCAAAGATTAAAAAACACACTGTTTTACTTTTCTTATCTTGCCTGTTGAGCCTTTTGCTGTAAACTTGGGTAAGGTCCCTCCAAAACCTTTTACAAATAATAAAAAAAAATCACTTTGAGGGGGGAACTTCCTTTGAGAAATCTCAATAAAATAATATTCATGGATTCCTTCATTGGGCCACAACACTTATTGATATATTAAATATATTCTAACTACTACTTCCCATGTATGTGGGATAATTCAAATATTCTCAAGGGATGACTTACAAAGTATATGCGTCCATAGTGACTAATACACTAATAAAGAAAAGAGAAGGGCAAGACACATGTTCCTAACATCCCAATTGTTTCCAAACATATTTACAATCATAACACAACTTGATACATATAATTTGATTCAACAATTAAAATTATGGATTAAATGAATTCTCAACTTCTTCCACACAACTAACAAATTGAATTTGAATTCTTGCTCTCCTAAAGATAATGCACATGCCATAACCTTATGTATTCATCTAGGCACTACCCTTCTAAGTGAATCTTTTCATGTTTTCTAAAATGAAATTAGATGGATTTTTAGTTTCAAAAATAAATTTGCACCATTGAGATTATGTTGAAGTAATGAAAACATTTGAAAACGAGTTATGTGATATCACATAACAATGAAGTGATTTTATGGAACAAATCTAAGGATAACGTAAAATAATTGTCTGAAGTCTCCAAGTCTTGTACCAAGTGGTCTAACCTTTTTCCACATATCATCCATATAGAGACATATACATACAAGATAGATGTTGTGAGACATAATGAATCTCCATTTTAATGTCTTGCAACTTCAACTATGTTGATCCATGTCAATATTAAATATATATACCCTTCCAATTAACCTATAAATATTTTTTATAGTTCTTATTATGTGTTGTCTTGAACCTTATGTCAAGTATCCTCTCTTCTTCTCGGTGTACGTTCACTAGCATCTATGTTCTCCAATAAATTGATTATAAATATGTGTTTTATTCACTATTTATCCTCCAAAGTAAGGATCCAAATCCACCACATTAATTATATTTGAAATATCTATTCCCTCTGAAAACTCAATCTCATATGCATTAAATGAGAACTTCCCCTATAATCTACATGGCACTATTTTATCCAACATGGAATTATCATATATATACCTTAAATACATTTAGTTCTATGTCACAAAACATTTTTCGTACTTAATGTATTAGGCACTTTATTTGACACCACACTTATGGGTTTCAACACAAATGAATAACTCTGTAGAAATTCTACCCACTTCCTAATGTCGCTTATTCAATCTACCCTAACATTGATAAATTTAATTACTTGATGATCTATAAACAAAATAAATTTATTGTACAACAAATAATATATAGAATTATCGAGTGCTTACACAATTACATAGAACCCATGATCATACACTGAATATTTGTGCTTTGCATAATTTTGTTTTTCAATGGAGTATGTTATCAATATTCATTCTTGAATTAATACCATATCAAATGCTGCTCCACTTGTATTGAAATCAACCTAAAAAGTGTTTTTGAAATATAGAAACACTAACACTGGTTGTCCACCAAACTTCCCTTTTATCCTTTTAAATGAGCTTTGTGATGATACACGTATATTGTTGAACTTTTGGATGAAATTCCTATAGAAAATTTCCAATCCATAAAACATTCTTACTTCGAAAATATTCCTAAGTGATGGATAATACAATATAGCTTTGAAATTTTATAGATCCATCTTTAAAACTTATTTCAATAATTCAATACATTCAAATATACGATCCCCTTTCTCTTGAAATTACATATCTTCAAAATTATCAACAATTTCTCATCTTGTGAATTCTGCAGCACTTTACGCAAGTTCATCAAATGATCCTTTTTCTTACTGAATATTAAAATTTCATCAATTTATACTATGAAAAACTTACCAAACATGGCTTAAGGATCCTATTCATGATTAATATGAAAGTACTTGGTGAATTACTCAACCCTAACAACATAAATAGCTAATTATGCATTCCTTCTTGTGTTTACAATACAGTCTTCCATTCCTTTCCTTCCTTGATGTGTATTTTCTGATATAAAATCTTCATATCTATCTTATTGAAATATTTTGATCCACTGAGAAAATCCATCATGTCATCCATATTTCATAATGGGAACCTATGTGTTATTTTAATCTTGTTTCTGACTCTACTATTAGTGTAAATTTTCCATTCTATGAATTTTATTTGAAGTTAGTAAGTTATGGGTACTGCACAGAGGATGAAATATTCTCTAATGAACCCTCTATCTAATAGCTCTTGAACTTACTTTTTGCACATAAAAATTCTCCTTGGGTTTAAAACAATATGCTACTTCATTTGAAAAACATGAACTCAAGATCAATTCCATGTGATGAATTATATTGCTCATCCCAGGGTTCATTTTAAGATACCTCTAGGAATTCAAAGGTGGAAAATCTATGGAAAATATTCCTAGAACAACTTTCGTGAAACATGCGAATTTTCTAGGGTTTGTGAGAAAAAATTTCACCTGATTTTCAAGATATGTGACAACAAGGTTGATATAGTGTGACAACAAGTTTATTGTCGTACAAAAGCAACCTTGTTGTCGAGTGATAATAAGGTCATTTTCATGCGATAACAAGGTTACTGTCGCATGACAACAACCTTGTTGTCATGCATCGGCAAGGGTGTTGTCTGAGCACAACAATAACCTTGTTGTCGCATGGCAGAAAACTTATTGTCGCACAACTACAAATTGAAAATCTCCCATCATGTGTCTATAGCCTCATGTTGTGCATCAACAACAAAGGAATTTTACATGTCAATAACCTCTTGTTGTGTGTTAACTAATTCTAGTCATGCGTTAGCAAAACACCTTTATCGCATGTCAACATACTCCCCTTGTCGCATGTCAGTAGAAATTCCTTATCGTGCATCAACAGAAATTAGTTGTCACATGTCAGTGATCAATATTTGTTGGGCGTCAAAAAATAGCCCTTGTCGCACGTCAATAAATAATACTTGTCACCTGACTACAAATTTGACGATGATATATAAGACTATACTTTGTGTACTAGACTCTGGTGCTTTGTAAGTTCACTATACTTGATATGCCTGTAGTGGTACGGTACCTCAATATGGGTATTCTTTAGTATTCTACCTAGTGAATCACCTAGGTTTATATAGGGGATGTTTTTAATGGTAGGAAAAGTCAAACCCTAAAAAAATTATACTCTAATTTTTAGGTGAATAGGAAACTTCCCTGTTTCGAAAAAATCACCTTTTCAAATTTTCCTAAATTGGAATATTCACCACTAAAAAAATCAATGCCTCATCTATGCTAAACCATCATACTGGTAATATAAAATATCCTTTATAAAATTTCTCAACAAATCTCTCATCTCATATAGTAATGTATTTTCATATTTCACACATAACTTGCATAGGCTTAACAGTGAATGAAAATAAGCACTCTCCCCATTTTTCTCTATTAAGGATTGAGTTATTAAAATAATCAATATTTGAAAAGATGTTTCCTCTTCTTATTTTTTTCCTTTAGAGGATTAAAAGTGAACTCTTGGTCTGTAAACCTTCAACTTTGAAATTCTCACAAATCACACTTTAAAAACATTGTTATTCTACTTTCAATTAGAAAATGACAGTTTGAGCTAGTGAGTGAATTACTTATGCTTTAGAATTAAAATTTACAGAGAGAAGTGAATTAAAACACAAACACCAAGAATTTTATCCTGGAAACCCCCAGTGTGAGGGAAAATCAGTCAAGAAGGGCAACTGCTCTTTCTTCCCACTTGTTTTTTATCGGCCAATTCAAATATGAAGATACATATTTTACAATAAGTATGAAAGGAAATTTGAAAATGTATCACACTTCCTCCCAAATAATTTTTTGTTCTTTTCTCAACCTCCTTGTTTCTACAAACTCAATTCTAGCACTAAGAATACTCTTGCACTTACTTCCATGAAATCCAATTTCTTTCAATGATCAATTCCTTTGCTCCTCCCAAGTATTTATAGCCTCCCCCATATCCTCTAGTGTAATAGATAATGGGAAATATTGTGGCAAGGAAGGGAAAAAGTTGGATGATTCAAATCCGTGTCCATTCATGCTTCATTTATATTTTTCTGTCAAAAGTGACAGGGCTTCCACCCTGTATATACCGGTGGTTATATGACCACCGCCTTGGCTGGGAGGTGGTTACAAGATCACCACCCTACAGAGGGGCAATTCTGTAACCACCAATCTGCACAAGGTGAAGGTTCTATTAAAATATTGACAGAACCTTTTTTTCTCCATTTTCTCCTTCAGGTGCTGGATGATTTGATGAAGTAGAGTTATTTTGGATCCCTATGGATCACACCTCCCTTGACTAGGAGGATTTTCATCCCACAAAAGCTTAGTGGGGGAGTAAGTGAGGAAAAAGTTACCTCCTTGCTCCTTCGAGTACCACCGGGATTTCCTTGGTGTCTTTCCTTTCAGTCCAACCTGTTAAGACTCATGTGGACCCTGTCCTTGTCTCTCTAAAATTTTGCTACAACACTATGTCCTCCTATTCACTTCGTGATTCCAAGACGCAATCTTATATGGAAGGTACCAATTGTAATCCTTCATCTTCATCAAGCATGGATGGCTCATATAGGGGAAAATTCTCATAGTTTACTACTGAGTACATCTGCATAAATCATGGCAAATCAAGCCAAAAAGAATTTTCTCCAACCTGCTCTAATATGGTGAAGGTTCCATATCGTACTAGCTTGAGCTTCCGTGCTTGAACTTGTAGTCTCTCCTTGCTCAAGTAAAGCCAAAATTTGTCTCCAACATGAATCTTATGTTCTCTTCTATGTTTATCGTGTCTAGCCTTGTACTTGTCTTGGGATTTCTCCAACTGTTATTTCACCTTGAGATGGATTTTTCGGATCCTCTCAATGAATTTGGTTTCTCTAGTTACCATTGAGTTTTGTATCTCCTCCTCATCTTGCTTCCCAACTGCTATGTCCAAATGGATTTGTAGGTAGATATCCCAAGCATGCTTCAAATGGTGAATTCATGGTAGATGTATGTACTACCTGGTTGCAGGAATGTTGAATGTAGGATAAAGACTCATCCCAAGTCCTCAGATATTTGCTATTATACCCTCTGATTAGTTGTACCAAATTCATATTCACCACTTTTGTCTGTCCGTCTATCTATGGATGGAAGGTCATGATCCTCTGTAATTTGGTGTCCACCTTTTCCCACAAAGTAGTCCAAAACTTTCCCAATAATTTGGAATCCCTGTCAGAAACAATAGACTTTGGAAAGACAAAATGCACCCATACATTAGAAAATAAAATATTTGTTTCCTCATGTGCTTTTATTGTCTTTTTATATGCCATAAGAATACACATCTTACTGAATCTATCAACAACAACATATAGATAGTCATGGCCATGTTTAGACATAGCTAGTCCTCCTACAAAATCCATAGAAATGTCCTCCCACGAACGAGTAGGGAACGGTAATGGCATATACAAACCTTTCTTCCTAGTACAATTTTTTTTACATCCCCTTATAAATTTTGAAACATCTTCCTGCATATTTTTCCTATACCTTTGTAAGTGGGCTAAGGTCTTGCCAACATCGAAATGTTCTACTAATTTCGAGGTATGTGTTTCCCTCATCAATATAAACCTTTCTTCTTTAGGCACATAAAGCTTCCCACATCAGTAGAGCATCCAATCCTTGAGATAACAATATTCATTCCCCATCCTTTCAACCCCTTGGGACTGCAACTACTGATATGTCACCCCAAAGTCTTTGTCTTGGGTGTATGCCTTTTCATAAGCTTCCTTCATGAAGGGATCAATATGAGAGATAGAGGACAAGCAAGATATTTTCTCCTATGTGGGTGGCCTAGACAACATTTCTACCACCAAGTTTGTACTACCCTTCTTATATTTTATCACCAAATGGAACTGATGAAGGAACCCCGTCCATTTGTAGTGCCTTTCCTGCTGCAATTTTGACTGTGCTTGAAAATACTGGAGAGGTTTGTGGTCATTGTGCATAATAGTTTCTTTACCCAACAAATATTGCTTCCATTTTTTAATTTCCTGAACTATTGCCTACATTTCCTTATCATCTACTAAATATCCTTTAACTACTGACATAAAATTTTCATAATGATAGCATACAGGTTTACCTCCCTAAAGCAACACTCCGACCATAACATAATCACTGGCATATGTCTTTACTTCAAAGGGATGCTACAAATTAGGTATAGAAATTACTAGAGCATGACTAATTTTGTAATTCAATAACTCAAAATCTTTATCTTTTTCCTTACCCCAATCAAAACTATTACTCTTTGCGGTTGCTATGTGTATAGGTGCTGCAATAGCGTAGAACCCCAAAATGAACTTCCTCATGTATTATAATGCTCCAACAAAACTCCTAGTCTTCATGGCTCTTGTTTGTGTTGGCCAGTTGGTGATAGCTTCCACCTTCTTTGGATCCACTCGTAGCTCTCCTCCTCCAACTATGTGACTGAGATAGACAAGTGAGTGTTTGTAAAACTTGCACTTTGTCATATTACATAGCAGATTTTTCTCCTTGAGAACTCACAAGACTTTTTGCAAATGTATTATATGTTCCTCCCATGTGGCAATACAAACTAAAATATCATCTAGATATACAATGAAACATGAATCTATGAATTCCCGCAATACATCATTCGTCAATCTCATAAATGTAGCGGGTTCCTTACATAAACCGAATGGAAGTATTAACCACTCATACAAACCATGTTTTGTCTTGAAGGAATTCTTCCACATATCCTCCTCCTTCATTCTAACTTGGTGATAACCCGACTGGAGATCCAACTTCGTGTAGAATTTTTCATGTTGAAGTTGGTCCAAGAGATCATTTATGCAGGGGAGTGGATATATGTTCTTTATAGTGATCTTATTCAAAGTGCAGTAGTCGATGCACATTCTCCAAGAGTTGTCCTTCTTTGGCACTATCACAATAGGAGAACTACATGGTGAGGTTCTTGGACATATTACTCCTTGATCTATGAGCTCTTGGATTTGTTTATTTACCTCTGTACTCTCTAGCAAGGATTTCCTAAATAACCTGATGTTTGGTAGAGGAGACTCTGGAAACAGTTGAATCTCATGATCTACCTCCTGTTTTGGTGGTAACCCGCTAGGATTCTGGAAAACGTCTTGAAAATACTGAGTAATACTATCCAAATCCTTCATCCCCTGGTTATAAATATCAAAATTTTCCATCCCATCTTGTGTATCTTTTAACAAAAGTAAACAAAACTGATTATGATTTTCCTGAATAATCCACTTTGCTTGGCTAGCACTTACCATAGTAACTCGTGACTTACGCTGGTGCACTCGAATGTTGTAGCTCATCCCATCTTTGACCCATTTATATTGGTTCTCCCTTCTCATGAATATAACATCATTGATATACAATTAAGGACTCTTGAAAACAACATCAAATGCATCAAGTGGAACTACATCAACTTCTAATACATCAATATATTGAGAATTTATCCCAAACTTGACCTTACATCTTCTTGTTACCTGATTTTTTACACGCTTCTTAACCCATCCCAAAGGATATGGGTGTGAATACTTGTAAGTATCAAGACCAATATTTTTCACATCCGCATTAGAAATCAAATTATACTGAGAACCAGTATCAACCAAATAATTTACTTTAGTTATCTTGATCTAGATTTTGATTTGGAATAGTCTACTCATATATTCTTCCTAGATGTCCATGTTGGTGGCTATGCATCCAAGCATATCATCTACATCAGAGTCATATTTGATTTCCACCACCCCATCGGTCTTTACAGCTGTCATGGATTTCTTAGAATCCTTGGTTTGGTTCTCTGGATGCATCTCCGGATGTAACTTCCAACATGTAACATCAGTATGACCATTGATATCACAACTCTTGAAAACATTCTTTGGATATTTACAATAATTCAAAGTAGTGGCAACTTTTTTACATTTCCCCTTTTATTTACCTTTGTTACTTGTCTGACCCTGTTATTTCTTTGCTTGGTTTGTTAGTTGTGTTTGTCTTTAAGTCTAATTCTCCTTGTTTGATTCAGAGGAACATTTTGGACCTTCAGATATTCCAAAAATTGTTTGTAACATAGTCAATATGGAAAGATATTTTTGAATAGCCTTTCAACGCATATTGGAATGCGTAAATTAGACATCGTATGCTCTCAGTACAGTTAGTCAAAGTTTGGGTCAAAGTGTGCTCAACATTTGGTTAACGATTGGTCAATGGGAAAATTGATAGTATATGAAATCATTTGGAGTTAACAGTTCCATTGTGCAGATCTCTCGTCAAGACCTTTCCGAGGCATTTTGAATGGACCAAATCTAAGTTCGTATGCAAAAGATATGAACAGTCAAAGTTCTGGTCAAACTTAACAAAAATGATGATGTGGCATTAATGTGGATACTCCTGATGAGTGACATGTGGCGCTACTATTTATGGGCACGTGCATATGTTGTTTTTTGGACAGTTGGTAGATTTAAAGTGGCTTGGGTTTTCTTTAAAAAAAAAAAGAAAAAATTATATAATAAACAAAAAAACAAATTTGTTTTTTAATGTGGGAAACCCATGTGCGATTCTCCATCCTTATTAATGTGGGATATTACCACATCCCATACAACACTAAAGATATGGGATTAATTCTCCCATATAAAGGCAACATGAAACGTGGCCTTAAATAAAGTAAAGGTAATGTTTATCAAGTGGTGGCCCGTGAGAAATGAAAGGAGGGCGGTTTATGTGGATTGAAATCCATGTATATGTGGGATGGGATTTTATCCCAAAAGCTATGCATACCCTATTTAAAGGTTATGTAATTACATTTTAATAGTTGGAGCCTAATATTTCAAAAAATATTGTGGGATAAGTATTATCTCGAAAACCAATGTAAGTTGATTATCCCTCATACAGGATGTATAAGGATAAATAATATATCCTTAGGAATCAGGCTTACATGGCCTATATAAGGCCCCTCTTACACACCATTCTAGACAACGAAAGCTATAAGTTTCTAAGATATTTGAGAGGCATAAAAAGAATAATGACAAATTACAAGGCTTTATTAAAAAGTAATATTTTTGTAATAAAGTTTTATTTAATATTTTATAAGCAAATATTGTGGGAGATTAAGTCCTATTTTTAATAGGCAAATTGTAAAATTGGGAGTTATTATAAACTCACCAATTGGCCCATAGTGCCACACGTTTATTTGCGAAGCCTGGAATTATTAACCAGAAATCCATAGGGCATCTTGCAAACGTCTGGAAGGTCGATTGAGTTCCGTAGCATTCTTGTGCACCAGGAAGGTGGAAGAGGGGATTGACTTAGCATCGATGTTCTTAGAAGGTCTCGAGTACTTTATACGCAAGTAAATTTCCATTAGGGTTTTTTGTAAAAGTCATATGTACCTACAAAATTTGACTAGTGGAATGGTTTGATAAGAACCCGAAGACGTAGGCTATTGTCGAACTCTGTGTGTAATGTGATTTACATTCTTGCATTATTTTGGATTGTTTTACTTAAAACAGAGTAATTTTTATAGTTAATTTTTAATAAGCCTATAGGGGTCCGAAGGTCGTAAATATATATATTAAAAATTTTGACCTAGATTTTCGGATCAAGTTGGTATTAGAGCAGGTTGTTGGCTTGTAAAGTTGATAATCTCTAAGAAAGTTTTGTATCAGAGTCATATAATGTGATTGTGTGATTACTTTAGTTTCTGCAGTAGTTTAGTGTGATTGAACAGGTACATGTGCACCATGGGCAAGATGTCCAAATAGACAAAGATTGATGAAATAAAATATTATAGTCACCAGATCTAGGAAGAGAACTCTTTCATGAGATCAATGTATTACTCCTTGGAAGAGGAGAATACTTGCTTGAAATCAGAATTGCAAGCCAAGGATGAGATCTTGGAAAGGTTGCAATGTGGTGATCAGAGAAAGGAAATACCTTCAACTTCAGATGCAAAGATCATGACAGATTATGGCACTGTAAGTTTTTCACCACGTGAATCGTCTTCCTCCCATTTGGTTTCGGATTCAAGTATTGATGTCTTTGGCTCATTTGAAAAGCATACTAGAGGCGTTGGATTGAAATTATTAGTTAAAATGGGATTTGATGGAAGAGGCCTTGGTAAAAATGGCCAAGGCATATCTAACCCAATACAGGTCGAGGATCATTCTCGTTTTACATGTTTGGGTTATCCTAGTGCAGGAATGGAAATTGGAGATTACTCCAAGAATGCTAACGAGAGACAAGCTTCTGAAAGGAAAGAGAATACCCCACTAGTCTTGCAAGAAGATTATGAGTAGGAAAATTGTGCTTCGTCGTCACAAGAAGAATGTGGTAAGAGAAATCAGTGAAGAGATAATGAAATTCTGCCTCTAGTTTCTTACCATAATCATAAGCACAGTAAAAAATTTAATCCAAATTTTCAGCTAAAGAAGTATGGTTGTGATTTTTAGAAAATGTGGAATGCTTTTCCATGTACTTTATGTGGATTGCATAATCATTCTGTGGCCAGATGCTGGAAGAGGAGGACACTAATGAAGAAGTTGATGTCATTCATTAGGAACAAAACAAATCAGAAAGACCAATCTCATCATGCAAAGGCAAGTAATGGCAATAAGAGTTCCTCATCCCAGAAGAAGGAGATTAAGAGGAATTTTTGTGCTCATTTCCAAAGGAATGGGCACTGAGTGGACAAGTGCTGGAAACTTCAACCATCTCGCCATCAGAGCAATGACAAGCCAAAGATGGAATGGAGGCCTATTGCAAAGGAAAAGGAGGTTCCTTCTCCACCACCAGTTGAAAAATTAACCCAGGATCGGGTAATAACTGAAAGTGAAAGTCCTTTAAAATGGTTAAGTCAATAATTTTTCAATTATATATTGCATAACTTAGATTGATGAATAGTATGAAATATTTGCTTGGAGTTCAGATTTTGTGAGAAAATGCTAAGAGAAAGGTTTACAATACTAAGTGGATTTTCTTACTTGGAAAGTTTGATTAATACTCCATTCATATCTCCTAATCATCTTTTGAGTGCCTGTTATAGATTGGATACAGAATTTTAACTCATTTTTATAATCTTGGAGATTTTTCACCTATTTGTGCAGATAGTTGAACTCGTAAGTATCAGTTCGAATGTTCATTATGTATTGCAGAATTATGACCATGCAATAGGATAGTAATTGATTACCGTTAGCATTCAACATCGAGTCGGATATTCATTCTATGAAGAGGCCATCATGGCCATACACCAAAGTGGTACTTGATAAATTGTGTCAACAAGAGGAGCTCACAAGAGATTGGCTCAGATCGTCATTCATTGTCAAGGCATTGCGACCGTACATCTGAATGATAGATAATCATCATGGACGTGACATCTTCCTAAGTGTAAGACCCCTAGAGGGTATATGTGGTGATTTTTTTGTGTTGTTAAAGTGTAAGACCTCTATAAGGCAGATGTGGAAGTACATATTTTTGTATGTTGTCGAAGTGTAAGACCCCTAGAGGGAAGATGTGGCAATATCTACTTCCATGCAGGTTATATGTTGCTGAAGTGTAAGACCCCCAGAGGGTAGATGCATCAGTATATTTCTTCTATGTTGCTGAAGAGTAAGAACTTAACAGGAAAATGTGGCATTACCAACGTCAGGGATTTTCGAAGTGTAATACCCCTAGAGGGTAGATGTGACAGCCAAGACAAAAGAATGAGACTTAGCTTCCGCATAGTGGAAGTGTTAAGGTCTGGAAGAGGACTTAGCATTGTAAAATGGGAGCATTGAATTCTGTAAAGAGACATAGCACCATAAACACATGAGTGTCGAGGTCTGCAAAGTCACTTAGCACTGCACAACAGAAGCATTGAGGTCTGGAAAGAGACTTAGCACCACGCAGCTAAAGTGTTGAGGTCTGGAAAGGAGACTTAGCACCGTATAGTGGAGGTGTGGAGGTTTCTAAATATTTTAAAGCAGAGCAGACTAGAAAATCCACTACAGTAGAACTTCTCATGGGGCAACAGAGAATTCAGATCCAAGATAGGGTGCCAAAAGTTTCAGTAAGCTTTTGGTGGAACAAAAGTCTTTCCCATTAGGGAGGTGTGATCTGGAGGACATTTTGGACCTTCACATCTTCCCAGAATTTTATAAAACATAATCAATATGAAATAAATTTCCGATAGCTTCCCAACGCATATTGGAACACGTAAATTGGTCATTATATGCTCCCGGTGCAATTGGTCAAAGTGTGGTCAACATTTGGTAAATGCTGGTCAATGGGAAAATTGATGGTATTTAAATCATTTATAGTTAGTTCCATTTTTTAGAGCTTTTCAAGACCTTTCCAACACATTTTAAACGGACCAAATTTGATTCCGTATGCGAAGGATATGAGCAGTCAAAGTTCTTGTCAAACCTGACAAAAATGATGACATGGCATTAATGTGGATAATCCCGGTGAGTGACATGGGCACGTGGATCTATTGTTTTTAAACACCTGGAAGATTTAAAGTGGCATGGGTTTTCTTTTTAAAAAAATAAAAATTATATAATAAACCAATAAACGAATTTGTTTTTTATGTGGGAAACCCACGTGGGATTCTCCATCCCTATTAATGTGGTATATTCCCACATCCCGTACAACACTGAAGATATGGGATTAATCCTCCCATAAAAAGGCAACATGAAACGTGGCCGTAAATAAAGTAAAGGTAATTTTTATCAAGTGGTGGCCCGTGAGAAATGAAAGGAGGGCAGTTTATGTGGATTGAAATCCACGTATATGTGGGATGGGATTTTATCCCAAAAGCTATGCATAGCCTATTTAAAGGTTATGTAATTACATTTTAATAGTTGGAGCCGAATATTTCAAAAAATATTGTGGGATAAGTATTATCTTGAAAACCAATGTAAGTTGATTATCCCTCATATAGGATGTATGAGGATAAATAAGATATCCTTAGGAATTGGGCTCACATGGCCTATATATCCCCCCTCTTACACACCATTCTAGACAATGAAATCTATAAGCTTCCAAGCTATTCGAGAGGCATAAAGAGAATAATGAAGAATTACAAGGCTTTATTAAAAAGCAATATTTTTCTAATAAAGTCCTATTAAATATTTTATAGGCAAATATTGTGGGAGATTAAGTCCCATTTTTAATAAGCAAATTGTAAAATTGGGAGTTATTAGAAACTTGCCAATTGGCCCATAGTGCCACACTTTTATTTGTGAATCTTGGAATCATTGACTGAAGATCCATAAAGCATCTTACAAACATCTGGAAGGACGATTGAGTTCCTTAGGATTCTTGTGCATCATGAAGGTGGAGGATGGGACCAACTTAACATTGGTGTTCTTCGAAGTTCTAGAGTACTTTGTAGGCAAGTAAAGTTCCATTAGGTTTTTTTGTAAAATTCATATGTACTTGCAAATTTTGACTAGTGGAACGGTTCGATAAGAACCTAGAGACGTAGGCTATTTCCAAACTCCGTAATCAATCCTTGTGCAGTGTGATTTACATTCTTGCATTATTTTGGACTATTTTACTTAAAACGGATCAATTTTTATTGTTAGTTTTTAATAAGCCTATAGGGGTCCAAAGGTCGTAAAATATATATAGATATATATTAAAAATTTGACCTGTATTTTTGGATCATTCTTTTTTTTCATCATCTATGTAGAATGCTTGCACGCATGCCTCATTGAGATATTTGGTCTTTATGGAGATGAGTTTTCTTCTAAGGTGAGTTTGGAGTCCTTCCAAATACTTGGTCAAAATTTCCTCATCCTCCAATTCCATATTTAGCAACATGGCTTACCTCCGAAACTTTGTAGTATAGTCCTACACACTTTGACCACTGTCTTGTCTATAATACTGTCATTTAATCATTTGGTCAGTCTTTTGGCCAATAGGATAGAAGTTAGCTCTAATTAATTCCTTAAATCCCTCCCAAGTACTTACAATAGGATGTTTCTTCTTTTCACAAGTGGCTAGATGGGTTTCCCACCAAACCAGAGCATGGCCTTCCATTTTGAGACGTGCAAAGGTAATCCTTTGTGCCTCCATGACATTATGCATACTAAAGTAAAATTCTAGTTGCTTTAACCATTTATCTAATAATTCTACATCTACTTGTCCTTCAAAGCTCCTAATTTCAACTTTAGTTTCAACCTTAAAGGGAGAATGATCATATTTTACCTTCCCAACTGGATTTTCTTATTCATGTCCTTCCACATCATCTTCCTCTTCGTGGCTATTTCTAATGCCAAAATTCCCATCCAAAGCTCAAACCAATGAGTCCATGGAATCTTGTTTCACAGATGGTGTCTTTTGCATATATGAGATCTCTTGTTTATGTCTACACATTCTATTCACCATGGTCTCTAACATCTCAATTCTATGAACCAAGTTTTCTTCCTACATTTTTCCCTGATTTCTCTGTTTCCACTTCTTTGTAGAAATGTATGGATCACAAGGTAAAGATTCTTCACCTTTAGACCTTTTCACAATCATACAAATCACAAGAATGAATACCACATTCCTGGATACTTGTTAGCTCTGATACCAAAATGGTCTGTAAACCTTCAACTTTGGGATTCTCACAAATCACACTTTAAAAATGTTTTCGTTCTACTTTTGATTAGAAAATGAAAGTTTGAGCTAGTGACTGAATTACTTATGATTTAGAATTAAAATTTGTAGAGAGAAATCAATTAAAACACAAACACCAAGAATTTTATCTTAGAAACCCCCAGTGTGAGGGAAAAGCAATCAGGAAGGGAAACTACTCTTTCTTCCCACTTGTTTTTATTGGTCAATTCAAATATGAAGATACAAATTTTACAATAAGGATGAAAGGAAATTTAACAATATCTCACACTTCCTTCCAAGTAATTTCTTGTTTTGTTCTCATCCTCCTTGCTTCTACAAACTTAATTCCAGCACTAAGAATACTCTTGCACTTACTCCCATGATATCCAATTGCTTCCAATGATTAATTCCTTTTCTCCTCCCAAGTATTTATAACATCCCCCATGTCCTCTTATGCATTGGAGAGTGGGAAATATCATGGTAAGGAAGGGAAAAAGTTAGATTATTCAAATCCACGTCCATTCATGCTTCATTTTTATTTTTCCATCAAAAATGACACGACCACCGCCCTCCACAGACCAGTGGTTATATGACCGCTAACCTAGCTGGGAGGCGGTTCTGTAACTGCCACTCTACACAAGGTGGTGATTCTGTTAAAATACTGACAAAAACTTGTTTTCTCCATTTTCACCTTCTGGTGTTGGATGATCTGATGAAGTAGAGTTATTCTGGATCCCTATGAATCAAAATTATTCCCTCTTTTAAAAATACGTATATCTTTGTATGACTATCTTAATGCACCTTTTTATCATACTACAAAGATCTACATAATGAAGTTGATAAACATCTATAGGCATTACATCACCTTTAATTTATACACCAATATGGAAACTTGCTAGAAATTGTTCATTCTCCATTTAATTTGATGTCCCTTCAATAACCAGGATGCTTTGATATTTTAATGTGTTATTATCTTGAAACCTAATTTATCTACCATCTCTTATACAACCAAGTTATTGGTACTGCCACTATCTACAATTAATTTACATATGTTTCCTACTCGACTTATATGAGGATCTGAATGATTTATTTCATTATGCAAGAATACTATCTTCCTTTTCCAATTTTAAAAAATATTATCTTCACCATGATATTTTCTCTAATTTCCCATTCTTCTCCATATTGAACTAACATGAAAATATTATCATTATATTGTGTAATGTACCCACTGACATATTTTATATGGACACCATAAATATGTACATGTGGGCTCACAAATGTTATATTCCCATCTTCTTTGTACCTAAAACATGTTCCTATGAATATGTCTCCATGTCCTCAACAATAGTCCATCCTCTACCTTAGTAAGATTTCTTTTACATTTCGACATGGCATTGTTGTGTTGAGATGTGATTTTGTACCCTCTTGTATAGAATTTCATTTTTTTCCACTTTGTCCATAATCATTACATGAATATTCCTCAACCTCATGCATATCCTTTTTATTTGCTAGATAATTCTCTTTTTTTTCATTGTACATTGAAGGGATTCTTTAATGTAACAAACTTATATCATATTCTTGAATATTCCTAGATAGATATGTGCAAACCTTTTGAATATACGGTGAGATCTTCTCAATATCATCCTCAACATGACCTGATAAATAGTGAGTCTGTCAATTTCCTTGGTATAATCTTATATACTTAGCTCATTTTGTCATAAGTTATGTAATTTTTTAAAAAACCTAATATATAATCCATAATCATGATCTTGGAATTCATATTTGTCACAAGTCTATATCCTAGTTCTTGTGTTCTTTATATGTCTGCTAACTTTATTGATCTAAATATGCTCCCATCATAGAGGTGTTGTTGCATACCAAATACCGACATATAATAAAACTCTAAAATATAGAGTTATATTCTCATAAACAAAATATAGGAGCACATGTTCCCTAAGGGTGGATTTCACCTATAAATCCGACAATAACAAAATATATCTCACATAATGGTGGATGTCTCTTGTATTAGGATTTTGATTTTGTAAAATAAAATACATTCTTTAGGGATTTCCCACTTTTGTATTCAAACCACCAAAACCCTAATTAGCCAATTTCCTAACTCTTCTCTAATTCAATTCACTTGAAATATAATATATTAATAAAAAAATCGTTATGACTAAAGACTTAAATATATATGTTGTGTTGAGGTGCACAACAGATGCATGACCCTTCAATTCATGTAATCAAACATATATTCCTTGGGATCTTCCATGCTTTCATGTTCAAATTATTTTTCTAGCTCATTGATCCAATCAAAGAGCTCTTCATGATTTATATCTCAAGAATAAATAGTACTATCTACCTCAAGTTTACTTCCCATTCTTATGATTGTGCACAAGAATACATCTTCTTGATAATCAATATGTATTTTTGTATATTCATCTTCAAGTGTTTCGACAAAAAAAAATCCTCATTGCTCAAATTTGTTTCTACCACCACACCTTAGTGTTAGGAAGCTTCTATAGCTTTGAAATTTTTTTGTACACCTCTCATTAACCCTACCCATATGTAAACTCTCGAAGTGTTGGTTTCTCTTATAAAAAACCTCCTCAGTGTGATATTTAATTTTCCTCAAGATCAAGTGATTACAATCCCCATAACCTTCACACCTTCTAGCCAACTTAATTTTCTTGAAGATGTTTTCACATTTTTCTATGAACACTAAAAAAATGTGGAGCACAAATGATCTATACTTATTCACAAGGAATAACCTTTCCCTCTGATACCAAATAATGCAATCACGTGGTTTTGGAGTTAAATTAAGAACAAACTTAGACTATGTGGAACATTATGAAAAAATAAAACTCTAGAATTTCCTTTACACACATAAGCAAATAGTATAGCATATTTTATTGATAATATCAAAGGAAATAATAGGTTACAATAGAATAAAATAGTATAACATACTTGAGACTGATTGTAATAGATAAAATTTTTACATAATCTTCGTGGAAATACAACACAACACTACTATCAATTTGAATAGATTGAAATACAACAACACTCTATCATAACAATGTATGTTTTAAAAGCTATATGTTGTAGAAGCATTGTCACTCTAACTAAATGGAACCTATTTTCCCCAACTTGTCTTTGCTCAAGGAAAAGTGTGAATTCTTGTAACACCCATAAAACTTTTAATCATTTAAAGAGTAAAAATGATGCAAATAGATATCAAATACATCACATTATTTCTATAAGTAAAATTTAAACATGGGTCAAAGCATATAATTGTGTCCCACTTTTTTGTAGTTTTTGTACTTTCAGCAAACTATGTCTGACAACCAAAACATGACCAAACACATATAAAATGACCAAACATGCATTTTTTAAGAGGCTATAAATACCAAGGTGCAGGGCATCCAGAATTTACCTGATTTTTTAAATTTTTATAGTATTTTTAAATTATTTATTTACTAGTCAGGTTTTAAAATATTTATGGCCACAAAGTGGGACACACTTTTATGCTTTGACCCACATATGTTGAATTGTACAGAGTGAAATTTTGAAATAATTTTGGTAAGGGACATGTAACAAATGTAACTATTATAGATATACTTTAATTATGAGTAACAATATAAATATTTAATTATAAGTAGCAATATAAATTTTGGGCCTAACAAATAGATGCACTTCTTAAAACTTATACAAGAAGAGTACTCTATATAATCCGCTATAAATCTGTCTAAAAATTGAAAATGTATTTGTTTATATATTATTAATTGAAGAGTATTTTTCAATTAGAAAGAAGTAAATATAATGTTGTGATCTCTATTTTATATTTTGATGAATAAGATCTTATATTATATTAACAAGTAAAATGATACAAGATAATTCAGAAAAAATACAGCCGTATGGAAGCACACCCCAAAACCATGAATTCAGATTAGGAAAAGACAAAGTCTATGAATACATCTCATTACAAAACATCAAAGAGAAAATAAAACAAGGAAATTCAACCGCAACTGTGAATTTTATTTTCACTTGAAAACACTTCAAATGTAGGACTTAAAACATAAGCCTCTTCTATAACTAAAGGGGAAGGGGCCATTCAAATCACAAGGCTAATAGATCATACTCAAGATTACAAAGCTTCAACCAGAATTCCAGCAAATTTTTCCCATCTCCATATTGAATGATGTTGTTGTCTCTGTACAAGCAATTCTCTTTTCCCAGAGACACTACTAATTTCTTTTTTTTGTTTCTTTCTCAAACAGAAGCTTCAAATCAATTTCAACATCTCTCATTCTGTCATCTAGACTCCATGCATCCCTATCCCACATTTCCTACAAAATCAAAAACAATATTTATACATCAACCATTATGTCATCTGATCTCTATTCTGACTTAGGTTTAACACTCTACAATACCAATAATGTTAAATATGCAATCAAATTAATTGTTGACTTGGGTTTTCCATTATAGATTGTATGTTTATTAATTTTCTCAAAAAAATTCATAAAACTTTGGCTGAGTGAAAAATCCAGTGTGTTCGCGGAGAGTATCTGTATTTTAATAGTCAACCACGCACAAAAAGTGACAAACAATGGGTAGTTTAAATGTTAACCATCAATGATTAAATTTGAAATGCTTACTATAGTTTAATTTGAAGGGCTAGGTTAAGCTTGACCCTTTGTAAGTGACAAATTAAACAATGCATTGCTATTTAATTGAAAAAATAAAATCTTAAATACTTTTCAATATGTATTAAAATTATTAAATATGGAAAAATTAACTAAAAATCTTGAAAGGTAGTTAAATTAAATAATCAAGATTGAAAAAAGTAATTAGATGTTCAACTTTCATCACTCAAAGGAAGAGATTTGTGAGATTTCATTCTTTTCCATTCCTCATATACCCCATTTCAAACTTTTGAGGTACACAAAGAGATAAAACATCAATGCTTCTAATGTATTCAAGAAAGTCTAGACCTTTCAAAAGTTTGAATGTGATTTAACTTATAAAATCTTCACTCACACACTAATGTACTTGTTGGAAGTGTGAGAACTATTTTCCATAGTTTCATTAAATTAAGGAATGAATCTTTCCACTTTTCATCTTCATCACATTAATCTCATGCCTAGAATATAGTCTTCTTCATATGTGCTTTATTTAGATTCACAAAAAAACTTATATTTTACTTCTCATATATTTTCCAATATTATTTTTTATCACGGGGCTATAAATAAAATGTCCATTGGTTTATCAAATATAATATTCCAAAAAGAACCAAACTCTTTTTTATTCCTGAATAAGATTTGCTAGACAATTTAGAGCGACCAAAATTTTTGTAATTTTCTAAATCCTATTAAGGTTGTAATAATAATCACAAGATATTTATTGCATACAAAAAAATGTAAAACATATGAATTTTTCAGACCTCAAAAAAGCTAAATGTGGTTTAATATTACATACCTTAATTTATCTCAAATACAAGAGTAATTTAGAGTATGAAGGAATCCTTAAATAATCCAACTATCCATTGATTACATAATAATGAAGTTGTTAACTTAGGGGCATGACAATTAACATTATTATTTTGACAATAATCTGAATACAAAATTTAGAAAAACAACTAATATTTAAGAACCCAATTTCCAAATTGATTTAGTAGGTGGAAAAAAGTAAAATAACAATGTTGCTCTTATGAAAAAAGAAACACTCAACTAATTTTTTATTTAGTCGTGATTCATCTTCTCCCTAGATTTTGTGCATGATTTGTGTAATGTCAAAGTAGATTTATATAACACAAAAAAGAGAATGTAAGTATGATTTATGCACTGCTACAATTATTCATTTAATATTAATTTATTAAAATGAATCTAATATTTACCAAATAATGCAATTACATGGTTTTGGAATTAAATTAAGAACTTAGACTATGTGGAACATTATGAAACAATACAACTCTAGAATGTCCTTTACACACAAAAGCAAATAGTATAACATATTTTATTGATAATCTCTAAGGAAATAATAGATCACAATAGTGTTATCGCCAAAAAATAGCACCCTCCGATTTGTCATGCCTGTGTGAATGAGCAACCGGTGTTTTTGGATAACATTGGACTATCTCTCAAGTTGTGGGACTTGTGGGCTTGAGATGATCCTCCAAAGAAAGCTGGTTCTTGCTCCTAAACTACCTGCCATAATCTACTCTAATGTAGGTAAACTATCTAATCCTAATCTAACTTTCCAAGGGATCAGGGAGAGAGAGTGCATGAAAACAAATCCTACACTAAAGTGGTGATACACTAGAAAAGGAAGATTGTTGATCACAATCTCAACTGCCTAAAGTGGAGAGGGGTGAGCAATAGAGAGGATGGACAAGATGCATCACAGACCAAAGATAAAGTTCACACATAACACCACTTCAAACGCATTAAGTACAGCTCCTAAAACCTGCAATAGACATCAGATATATGTAGAGTATGCCCTGCAATGGTGAGAGGTAAGAATAGACAATAAAATAAGCAAAGGATGGATAAAATGCATCACGAAACAAAAATTATTACTCCATGAGTTCACACAGTACATCATTAGTGGGAAAGAAGCAATAAAATTCCATTACAAATAAAAAATATGATGCTTCAGCTCCACATTCAACCCTAGGAAAGAAAGAGAGAGGGGGCAGGAGAGAAAAAATAACCAACTCTTTTACAAATGAGCCCAGGATTACAATCTATAGAATTAAGGAGAGAGAAAATTGTAATCTTGGATTTTTATTTTCAACCACTTGTAAGTTATAATTAATGAAGTGAAATGATGACATTTTTCTTGAAAAAGAATCTCCATGTTGTCCCATGTGCTACAACAGTGAAGAATGTTTTCCCATGCTTCATTAAATGTTCTCCCAACCACCAATAAAATCACTATTCTAAACTGGGAACATTTTCTACAACCTCATCATCAATTCTTCATAAAAAATTTAGTTTCTTTATTTTTTTCGTTGGGCTTGGAGCCACGATTCCAATAGTACCAATTTTGTGCGATTCCGTCGAGAGATGCAAAATATATGGCAATTTGAGCATAGGAAACTGTTTTAGGTCTGCTAGGCATTTCTTGCATTTTATGGGATTGTGTATTCAATTTATTAGAGCTGGAGATGTTTCCTTTATTTTCATATACGTCGTTCCCTTTCTAAAAAATACAATTTTGTAAAAAAAGAGCTTTGGGTAAAACGTTATGATCATTTGAAGTTCGGGGGTTGGGCATTGACTTTTCCTTTGAATTTTGGCTATTGTGGGTTTTTGGGGAACTCATGTCCCACGTGTACTTGGACCGTCCGGGCCTCTTTTCTCTACTTTTTCTGATTCCTTCATTGTGTGGAGATTTCGGGTTTGGATGTCCCACTTGTCCCTATTCGGCTTGGGCCAATTTTTTCCGCGTCGCCCGACTCGGGCTTTCCTATCCCCACTCGTCTGTCATTGACTGGGACATCAAGGCCATTGACTTCTACTTTTTCAGCAACACAATGCCTTGCAGAAAATTTGGGTTTGTGGGTCACGACTATCCCAACGTCCCACGGACTGTGTGGACTGATTTTTTCCGCCTTTTCTGTAATACACTAGCCGCGGGATTTTCGAGTTTTCAAGTCCTGCGCATTCTTTTGTCCCAACTATCCTACGGACCACGCGGGACAAAAACTTTCACCTTTTCCACATTTCTTTGGTTTGTGGCCATTTTGGCCCTGAACTTGGTATGATGAACCCTATTATGACCCGCACTGGTTCCATCCACAGCTCTCAGACCCAATTTGCATTGAAATAGGCCTTTGACTTCATTTTTAGATTTTTTGCAAATTTTTACTGACTCCTTGGATTTTTCTTTGGAAAAGGAAGTTAGAGAAAATCCAAGGGATCCCTTGAAACCCAATTTTTGGCCTCAAACTATTTCTTCTTTCTCAATCCTGAAGAAATGGTGCAAGTTATCAAAATCACCTTGGGGTGAATTTCGGATAACAAATAGAAGCAAATAGTATAACATACTTCAGAATGATCGTAATAGATACAACTTCTACATAATATTTTTGGAAATACAAAACAACACTACTATCAATTTGAATATATTGAAATACAATAACACTCTATCATAACAATGCATGTTTTAAAAGCTACATATTGTAGAAGCATTGTCACTCTTACTAAATGGAACCTATTTTCCCCAACATGTCTTTGCTCAAGAAAAAGTGTGAATTCTCATAACGCGCATAAAAATTTTAATCATTTAAAAAATAAAAATGAGGCATATAGATATCAAATACATCACATTATTCATACAAGTAAAATTTAAACATATGTTGAATTCTCCACAGTGAAATTTTGAAATACTTTTGTTAAGGGGCATGTAACAAATGGAACTATTATACTTATATTTTAATTATGAGTAACAATATAAATTTTGGACCTAATAAATAGATTCTCTTCTTAAAACTTATACAAGAAGAGTACTTTATATAATCCACTATAAATATGTCTAAAAACTGAAAATGTATTTGTTTATATATTATTAATTGAAAAGTATTTTTCAATTAGAAAGAACTATATATAATGTTGTGATCTCTATTTTATATTTTGATGAATAATATCTTATATTATATTAACAATTAAAATGATACAAGATAATTTAGAAAAAATACAGCCGTATGGAAGCACGCCCCAAAACCATGAATTTAAATTAGGAAAACACTTAAAATGTAGGACTTAAAACATAAGCCTCTTCTATAACTAAAGGGGAAGGGGCCATTCAAATCGCAAGGCTAATAGACCAAACTCAACATTACAAAGCTTCAACCAGACTTCCTACACATTTTTCCCATCTCCACGTTGAATGATTTTGTTGTCTATGTAGAAGCAATTCTCTTTTCACTGAGACACCACCACTTTCTTATTTTTTGTTTCTTTCTCAAACAAAGGATTAATATCAATTTCAGCATCTCCCATTCTGTCATCTGGACTCCATGTATCCTTATCCCACATTTCTTGCAAATTCCAAAACAATATTAATACATCAACCATTATGTCATCTGCTCTCCATTCTTACTTGGGTTTAACACTCTACAATACCAACAATGTTAAATATGTGGTCAAATTAATGTTTGACTTGGATTTTCAATTATAGATTGTATGTTATTAATTTTTTCAAATCCAGTGTGTTCGGGGAGAGTATCTGTAGTTTAATAGTGAACCACACACAAAAAGTGCTAAACAATAGCTAGTTTAAATGTTGATCATCAATAATTAAATTTGAAAGGCTTCATATATTTTAATTTTAAGGGTTAGGTTAAGCTTGATCCTTCGTAAGCGACAAATTAAACAATATGTTGCTCTTTAATTTCAAAAAGAAAATCTTAAATACTTTTCACTATGCATTTCATTAAAAAGGTAAAAATTATTAAATATTGAAAAATCAACTAAAAATCTTGAAAGGTAGTTAAATTAAATAATCAAGATTGAAAAAATAATTACATGTTCAACTTTCATCACTCAAAAAAGAGGTTTGTGAGATTTCATTCTTTTCCATTCCTCATGTAACCCATTTTGAACTTTCGAGGTACAAAAAGAGATAAAACATTAATGTGTCTAATGTATTCAAGAAAGTCTAGACCTTTCAATAGTTTCATAGTTTCATTAAATTAGGGAATGAATCTTTCCACATTTCATCTTCATCACATTAATCTCATGCCTATAATATAGTCTTCTTCAAATCTATTTTAATTAGATTCACAACAAAACTTATATTTTACTTCTCATATATTTTCTAGTATTATTTTTTATCGCAGGGCTATAAATAAAATGTCCATTGGTATATGAAATATAATATTCCAAAAATAAACAAACTCTTTTTTATTCTTGAATAAGATTTGCTAGACAATTTAGAGCAACCTAAAAAATTGCAATTTTTAAAAGCCTATTAAGGTTGTAATAATAATCACAAGATATTTATTACATAAAAAATGTAAAACATATGAATTTTTCAGACCTCAAAAAAACTAAATGTGGTTTAATATTACATACCTTAATTTATCTCAAATACAAGAGTAATTTAGAGTATGAAGGAATCCTTAAATAATCCAACTATCCATTGATTACATAATAATGAAGATGCTAACTTAGATGCATAACAATTAGCATTATTATTTTGACAATAATCTGAATACAAAATTCACAGAAACAACTAATATTTAAGAACCCAATTTCCAAATTGATTTAGTAGGTAGAAAAAAGTAAAATAATAATGTTTCTCTTATGAAAATAGAAACATTCAACTAATTGTTTATTTAGACTTGATTCATCTTCTCCCTAGATTTTGTGCACGATTTGTGTAATGTGAAAGTAGATTTATTTAACACAAAAAATAAAAAGTAAGTATGATGTATGCACTCCTACAATTATTCATTGAATACTAATTTATTAAAATGAATCTAATATTTACAAAAATTAACATAACATTTAATATTTGTATGGCAAGTGATTTTTTAATTGGCCATGTAAATCACTATTGACATGTAATTTTAATTTTTAAATTTCTTTTGAAGTGTAAAATTTTAAACACACTTCTATGAAAAGTTGTAATACTTTGAAGGGCATTGACAACTTTAAATTTGATTCCTGTGAATACTATGGTTTAAAAACACAAATCTCAATAATGAAATCTTACCACTTTGAGGAGGCAAGAATCGGTAGCCTTATTAACATGAATAGTAAAATATTCTTTCCAAAATGGATTTTAGGTTTTTTTTGTGACTCAAGTTCTCCTCATCTGTGACAAAATCAAATAAAATTACAGATGAAAAGGAGGAAGAGCACAAATAATAATAATTGAAATGAAATTGATTACAGACATGATTTCCGAGGATGAGGATAACGTAAGGATCACTGCTTCTGAAATCTCTAACTGCCAAATCAGTTCCCTTAACCACCTGCACTTTGAGGAGGCCTGACATCTTTTCCAAATGTACAATGTATTATAGTGTATCAAACTTGCCATATTTGTAAAGACTAACATGTTTTATGTTTTATCTATTTTAGCTAAAGTTTGAATATAGAATCTATGGTAAAGCATGGAAAATGAAAACCCTCGTTTAAACATGAAAAAGCGGTCAAGGAAGGAACAAATTGTAGTAGGGAAGAAAAGGGGGAAAAGAGAACTTAATGTAGTACTACGGAATAAAAACTAGCAATCGTATGTAAGGTGTGCAATGGATACATTGAAAGGGATTGGACGAGGAAGCTAATAACATTTAAGAAAATAGAAATGTATGAAAGTGTTCGTATCTTTTGTAATAGGGGCCAAATACATGAATCATATCTTTACAAGATTGGGAATTGATAAAGACCATACAAACGCGCTTCCTCATATTTTATTCTATTAAGAAGAGGCCCCAAGAGACATCATAGGAAAAAATAATTTGTAGTGTTATATAGGAAAGTTGCTCCAAATATAAGTGGCCTTCGTAGAAAGGAACACCTTTGATAGGTAGCAAATGGCCAAGGTCACCAACGAGAATGATGGATCTATTAGTGAAAAAGAAAAGAACTTTGTAACATCTTGTAATTGAATTAACATTCCATAAATGAAAGGGCAAATAAAAATCTAAAGCCCAAAAATGGTCTCCTTAATAATATTTCCATATTTGAACACATTGTGCAGTAGTGTGCTAAGCATAAGAAGTGATGATTGCTAGATAATCCATTAACCTTCTTCCATACAACATACCAAAAAATAGCAAAAAAGATAATTATCATGGAAATTAGGGAAAGTAAACATAGCCTTCAAATTAGAATGAAAATATAGGCTATACAGATAGAAATAATTTGGGTTGAATGACTCTCAATTATGTATATAATGTGAAGCCAAAGACTAAAAAGTGTAAATAAAGTGAAGCCAAAGGCTATGTAAGAAATTTTTCATTGTCTCACAAAGAATCATGCAATAATAATTATGTTTATAATAATAAACCATGATTTGAAGCAAATGATCACTTGGAATCCTAACAAAGAGATGATGTAGGAAAGTCTCTTCATATATTTGTGAAAAAAAATTAAACAAGATCATGGAAGAATAAAATCTATCTCTCTTTTCAACAATTGTGGGTCACATTCTTTCTGAAAAAGGATATGTTTTCATCTAGGATGACCTGACCTAACCTGACATGTTATAATGATAAAACATATGTAATAATAACAATAATTGAAACATTGATGCAACCAGAAGAAGCGTAAAAAGCAAAGCATGTGTAGAAGAAAGTTAGAGTATGTACAAATAAAGAGATGTATGAATAAACAAGAATATGGGATAAGCGGTGACACGCACATGTTATTGTGTCAAATTCAGCCCATGAATAAAACTTACACAAGCATTCAAGGATTCCATTAAAAAGGTGAAACAACTAAAGTTATATTGTTTGTTACTTGTAAATGAAATAAATGTAGTGAGTACAAAATTACATAGAGAAACAGACACACACACTAATTTTAATTTTTTTTTTAATATTTATGTAAGAAACAATTGGAAAGTAAGATATTCAAAAACCCCATAGTGAAAAATTCAATCCTATTTGAAATTTCCATATTACCTGTTATCCAAATAACTCTCCTAGTTACTCGGATAACTCATATACATTCTAGCTCTAAGTTATTCATTGCAGTGTTACTCATGCTCAAAGTCACTTGGCACATTCCCTTGGTCACAGTTTCCCTACGTGCCTCTTTCCTTCCTCTCCTTCCACTTTCCCCTTGCGCCCACCTTATATGCCTTCACCTTCTTCCTAGTCAGCTTCTTCCCTTCACATGTGATTTGCACTTGCCTTGATCTGCTAAATCCCTAGCCATCTCACGTGCCGTGCCCATTACTTTATAATAGTTGTGTCTTCACCATACATTCTCTACTCACCAATTTTCTTTATTTTCCCCCCGTGCATGCCTTTATGCACCTTCCTTCTGTCTTCCTCCCGCGCCTCATTCTTCTGTGCACATCCCCGCACCCTCCTTTGTGCCCTTTTGTGTCAGGTCATATTTCGACATGCTTCAGTGTGCCATGCGTAACTAGTCAAAGTGTGCTAACAAGGCACCAAATCCTTGCAACAAATCAATAAATGACATGTGGCAGAAATGATAAATATTCACATAGTTGTCTACCATTTCAGCCAATCCAGACGTGCCACATGTTTTGTGTGCCAATAACTCTGACATCTTCTGACAACCATATATTTTTCTAAAGAGCTCAGATCGGCATGTGCCTAGACTTGTCAAGAAGCTACTGACATCAGCTACAGTGCCTAAAATTCAAATTCAAATTTTGGTGGATCTAGTAGGTGAGAAATGGAAAATGTCTTTCTGAGCATTGATGAGAAGATATGATTGCTCTAACCACCCGATTTGATATGATCTGCCCTCCTTTCTTCTTCAACATGCAAAACAGGCTTGGGGAAGTGTATTTCACATATCTCTAGGTGGATTTGTAGGCATTGAATGCTTCTTGTTGGTGGTTGTATTTCAAATTCAAATTTTCCCTCCTTCTTCCCTTCTTCCTCCATGGATTCATCTATAAATGTAAGAGATAGACTCATTTGTTATGTTGGACACTCTAGATCCTTACACATTTTTCTAAGGACTCCATACTTTCTATATTTTGAGTTACAAACCTCTAGATCTGGCTCTTGCATGTGGATATCGGCCTCCTTCATCATTGTAACAGCTCGAAGCATTTCTGGAAGTAATAGAAGCACCATTTTGTGACTATTATTTGTCCTAACGTGGTTGTATTCCTTCTTGCCTTTTCTTTTGTGTTGTGTGTTGGTTGTGCCATTTCATGTCCCTTGCAGTTCTTTATTTAGTCGTGTTCCATGAAAATGATATGGTAAATACATGTTTGATTGTGCTACTCGTGCTTAGCCTCCTTTCATGCATTTCCTTTCATTCTTTCTCAGAATAGATAGTGTTCATCCTTCTTTTTCTAATGCTATCACCTTCTAGTGTAGGTTTCCTTTTATGTGATCCTTCTATCCCTGGTCCCTTGGCATTATTAGCTTAGTTTCCCCTTTCAGCACTAGGAGTAGCAGTAGCAGTAGAAGTAGATAGAGGAACCATCCTTCTCTAGAGATCCATCCCAAGAGTGCAAGGTCCCACAACTTGGGGATGGTTCCATTTTGGTCTCAAACACCTTGGCCCTTCTGAGATCCAAGACACGGGTGCACGTTTGAGTAAACCAACAGTTTCTAGCATGTCCAGGTGGGACCGGCATTGAAAGCTCAAATTTTGTATCTCTAAGTTTTTGTGTGTGGACTTATTGTTTTAGCCTTTGGAGGCTCATTTCAACACATCTGAGCGACTCCCAACATTTTAAGATCTATGTTTCAGCGGATCCTGAGCACCTTTCATGAGAAGAGTGCACACAAGAAGAAGTGCAGTAGCTGAAGATTCTTGTGAGTACCTCCAACTATCCCTAGGAGAATCCATTCCAGAAATTCCATGCACACATCTCTATCTCCAGGTGCAACGTGCCCAGCTCAACTCCTCCTCAAAATAGACAACCTGCACACCCTACAATGGCACATCAGCAACCTCCTCCACTTAGGAAATTTGCAAACTTTGCTGGAGGGAGTCCCTTGTTACTGGTTGTGTAACATGATATGCCAAATGGTGCACTCAAGAGTATTCCATAATTTACTAGTGAGAATCAAGTCACCCCTCAGGAGCATATCCAAGATATAGTAAGTTTGTGCTCACTCTATCTGATCACACATGATGATGTAGCAGTCAAGCTACTTGCAGCCTCTTTCAAAGGTAAAGTGCTTCAATGGTACCGAGGTTTAAGACTTGGATCCATCACCACCTGGGATGAGTTGGGGACAACTCTTTGTAACTACTTTGAAGATAAGTCAGATCACCTATATTTGGTGGAGCAATTGACAATAACAAGGAGGGCACCCAATGAGCAGATGATTGATTTCAACATCAAATTTCAGAAGACTTGGGATAGAATCCCTCTTGTGGTAAGACCTAAAACCCAACATGATTTCTTATATTATCTGAAGGTGCTCAACACATGATATTTCAGTTATGATCCAATCCATGGGAGGTAGGACTTTACCATCTGCTTATATTATTGCAGTAAGGGCAGAAAATAGTCTTATTCAAGTCAGAAAACTGGCTCCTAGACCGCATATGCCCTTGTTCCTAGAAATTTCACAAGCACCCCAGCCTTCTATCGCCCAATTCTTGTTCTTGAGAAAATCCTCAAATCGGTTGCCTCAACATCCTACTCTCTAATGCAGTAGAGGGAAGATGAAGAATTGAAGGCCTTGATTAGAAATTTATCAAACAAGGTCATATCATTAGAAAAGCAATAGTTGCACAAGCCTATAAAGGTAATTCTAATTAGGTGTATGGCCAAAGCAATCAGCCTTGGTGAAATCAGTATGGAAATCAAAGATACACGCCCAACCAGTAGAATGATAGATGGCAACCTAATGCACATATGCCCTTGCAAGTTGTTCCTCCCGCGCCTTCTCTTCCAACACCCAGTGTGATTCGGGCACTTGTTCCAGTTCAGAACAATTTGGCACAAGAGTTAGAATGGTGCTTCCCTTACAACATGCCTCATAGTCAATATCATTGTGCCAATGCCATGTGTACCCTAGCCTTCATGATTTAAAATGCTTCAGTCCATGAACCTTCAACAAGTGCCCCTGAAGTAGATAACCTAGAAAGACTAGAAGCTCGTCTAGAAACAAACTTTATGTTCTTTGGCACCGAGAACTTCTGTGCAATCAACCAAGTTGTAGAACATAAAATTAGACTGTGCACCCAAGTTGCATACAACACAAGATATACGAAGAGAATGTTGGAATCAGGCATGTAGGTCACAGTCCTAACAACACAAGTAGATCCTCATAAGTAGAAAGATGAAGACAAGGAATCTTGCAGTAAAAGAACTCAAATCCCTACACAAGAGGCCCTATGTAAAGCTCCTTCTAAAGCAACACGCACCCCTCCTTTGGTAGGTCAAGCCTCTACTCTAGCTAAATTTTAGGATTTTGCATCTGAACAGTCAAGAAGGGATGTTGTTCCCCAAATGCATAAGACAAGGGGCCTTCCATTTAGCATTGTGGACCAGATGAAGAGGACAAACATAAATGTCACAATGTGGGATGCCCTGACCATTCCATCTCAGCGGGATCTTTTACATGAAGCTATGGTGCAACTCTGCATGCATTGATCTAGCTATGCAGAAGCCATGTGCTTCTATCAATGTCTTCCAAGAAGAGGAGAAAAAAGTAAGTAAATTTGTTAAAACCCCACCCTTCTATATTTCCTTGATCATAGGAAAACACCTAGTGCATAATTGCATGATTGACTTAGGTGCTAGTACTTTCTATTATGCCTAAGAAAATAGCTAATGTCTTAGGTTTGAAATATAGCCCTTTGTCTAAAGGAGTCCTGCAACTTGATGGATCAATTTTCACCACCTTAGGAGTCATCAAGGATCTTGAGCTAACCCTCCATGCATGTCCAAGCCTAACTATTACTCAAGATGTGTCAATCATTGACCTACCTCCTTTATTTTCCCTATGTCTATCAAGAGAATTTACTGCTAAAGTGGGTGGTTACTTGTCTTCTGATTGGTCTCATATGCTACTCAAGACAAGGTATGGTACCCGGTTTACCATACAAGTTGAGCCTATATTTTCCTATCATGTAGAGTCATATGTCACATCCCCTCTCCAAGCCAATTGTTTAATCCAAGAAGAACAAGCTTTAGTTCCTAAAGAGCAGTCTCTTCCACCCTCTGTTCTTGACCTAGTACTTGATGAATGGGTGGAAAGACACCATAAATTTGATCCATACACTAAAGAACTAGAAGATATGAAATTGGGCTCGGTACTTATTGCATTCTAGAAGAAGAATCTATTTTGTGGCGTGCACTCAAGAAAGAAAAAGTTTAACATGGTCTGTAGAAGTTGTACTTTGATAGATCTAGAAGCAGAAATGGTGTGGGAGCAGGAGTGGTTCTCATTTCCCCTAAGGATAAGAAATTCTTCTTCACGCATAGGCTATAGTTTTCATGTTCTAATAATGTGGCAGAGTATGAAGTGCTGGTGCATGGCTTGCTCATTGCTGAGAAGAAGAAAATTAAGGCACTGCAGATCTTTGGGGACACAAAGTTGGTCATCCATCAGGTTACCAAAAAGTTTCAGACAAAGAATAAGCTTCTCAAAGCTTATAAACATAGATTTTAGGACCTCCTTGAGATATTTGATGCTCTAAATCTGCAGGTGGTGCCACGCAGAATGAACAAGGAAGCTAACCAAATGGCCACGCTCGGTTCACAATTTTCTCTACCAAGGAATTTGTTAAAGGGAATAATCAACATACATTAAGATGGTGATCAGACCATCCATTCTAGATAACAACACCACCTGGCAAATGTTTGACAGTGATGCACAAATCATCCAGTTCATCTAGAATGAAGCTGAGTTCTCATCAAGCATGCAAGCTAACTTGCATGACAACTATGGTGACCAAGTGATACAGCTAAAGACAAACAAGTTACCTAAAGGGCTAGTCACCTTAGAGAAAATGTTTAGCCCTGATGATGAGTTCAAGGGTGAAGAAAGGTACATACATGCTACGCATAAGAAGACTTCTCCTTAGTCACTGTTATGTGCATGGAAAAGAGTTGTTTCTCAATAGGACTTGTGTGCATGAAGATAAATAGGACTTCATTTCTCTCTGTCAAAAATATAGTGATATATTCTCATGGGAGTATGAAGACCTCAAAGGTTTTGATCTAAGTGTTTCTCAACACTCCATTGACCTTGATCCTGGTATCAAGCCAATCAAGAAGAAGCAGTGGCCATTCAATCCAAAGATAGAGCCCCTCATGAGAAAGGAATTATCTAAACTCATTGAGGAAAAAATTATTTTTCCTATCAAATACTCTACCTGGGTCACAAATCTGGTTCCAGTGCCCAAGAAGAATGGTGAAATCAGAATTTTTGTTGATTTTAGAGATTTGAATAAGGCATCTCTAAAGGATCATTATCCTTTGCCTTTAATGGATAATATTTTGTAGACTGTGGCTAGCGCACAGATATTCTCCATGCTAGATGGATATTCAAGTTTCAATCAAATCCTGGTCAAGGAAGAGGATCAATTCAAGACAACATTTACAACCAAGTGGGGAACATATGCATATAAGAAAATCCCCTTTGGTCTGTCAAGTGTAGGCACCACATTTCAATGTGCACCATGGATATTGCATTCAAAGGATACATCAATGAGTTCATCTTGGTTTACCTTGATGACATAATAGTCTTCTCAAAGCAAAGCACAGATCATATAGTGCACCTAGAGAAAGTCTTTGAGAGATGTAGAGAGTTTGGGGTGTCTCTTAACCCCAAGAAGTGTAATTTTGTAGTGGCACAAGGAAAGCTTTTGGGCCATATGGTTTCAAAGGATGATATTGCAATTGATCCTGAGCATTTCAGCCATCCTAGCTCTTTCCCTACTAGCGCATAAAAAGGCCCTACAGTCCTTCCTTGGCAAGATTAATTTTGTTAGGCGTTTTATCCCTAACTTTGTGGGATTGGTTCATCCCATCACCTTGATGCTCAAAAAGGACATAGCCTTTAGATGGACAACAGAAGGAAGAGAAATGCTTCAACAAGATCAAGCAATAAATCACTTGCGCACCAACACTCATCAACCCAAATGAATCAAAGGATTTCATCCTTTATGCTTATGGCACTAATGCAAGTGTTGATGTTGTCCTAACAATAGAAAATGAACAAGGGATAGAATAACCATTGGCTTTCTTCAGCCAAATGCAGAAGGATTATGAATTAAGATATAGTCACATGGAGAAACAGGTCTTTGTCATCATGCACGTGCTCAAGAAATTCAAGAGTATGCTCGCCACCAATCATATCAAGGTGTTAGCCTCCCACTCTTTTATCATAGACTTCATCATGGGAGCAGAAATGAGTGAAAAAAGAGCATGATGGGTGACCAAAATCACGGAGTATGATGTAACTATCAAGTCCACAAAGATGGTAAGATGTAGTGCTCTACAGGCAGATTGTCTAAGGATGTGCATAACAAACCTGAGGCTTCATTATTTCTGGATGAAGATCTTCCACACGTAGAGCTTGAGAAAAATACAGATCCTGGTGCGAGTGACTGGATGAAGGACATGTTCACATTCCTTTCTGAGGGTCATATACCCTCCTGGTCTAAACAAAGAAAAGAGAAGACATCTGAGGTTATAATCTATCCCTTATGTGTTCATTGATGGACTTTTCTTCAAAAGGAATCTTGATGGCATGCTGTTAAGATGTATCAATGACGCACAAACTAAAAAAGTGTTAGCATAATTTCATGGTGGATTCTCTAGTGGAAACTTCTCTTCCAAAACTAAAACAATGAAAATTATAATCACAGGTATCTTCTGGCCTACCTTGTTTACAGATACACACAAGTGGGTCACAAAATGCAAGGAATGCACTTTCTTTGTAGGAAATAAAAAATTGGTAGTGCTTCCCCTCTGACCAATCCAAGCGGATCAACCTTTTGCGCAATAGGGTCTCGACTTCATAGGAATGATCAATTTGCCTTTAATCTTGGACATAAATGGGTGTTAACAGCTACAAATTACTTCACTAGATGGATAGAAGTTGTCACACTCAAGGAATCAACCGATTTGATCATCTTTGAATTTCTTGAAGGCATAGTCACAAGGTTTGACCTTCCTCAAACCATTATCTCTGATAATGCAAAAGCCTTCCTTGGTACTAAAATCACAGATTGGGCTCTAAGTCTGGGCATTTACCTGAAGACCTCTTCTAACTATCACCCTCAAGGAAATGAATAGAAGAATCAAAAAATAAGAATCTAATCAGAATCATGAAGCACACAATGAACATCATCCAAAGACAGTGGCATACAAAGGTCTCGCGTGCTCTAGGTAGATAGAATCACAGTAAAAAAGGCAATAGGAACTTTTCCTTACAAGCTTGTCTATGGCAAGGAGGCTACCCTTCCTTTGACACTAGAGATGAATTCATTAGAGCTTGCCCAATAGCTAGAATTTGAAGGTGCGTAGACCAGAGAGAAATAAGAATGGCAGAGCTAGTTAATCTTGAAGAATCAAGGAACTCTTGCCATGATCAAGCTAGAACAACATTAGCAAGCAACAAAGAAATGGTTTGATAGAAAGGCTAGGCCTCAAGCTTTCAAATTTGGGGACTTGGTTTTAAAATGGGATGTTGATAGAGCTAAACCAGGGTGCCATTCAAAGTTTGATGCACTTTGGAGTGGCCCATACATCATCAGTTCCTGCAAATAGGCTAACTCTTTCGAGTTAACTCATCTTGATGGAGACGCTCTACAAATCCCAGTAAATGTGATCTATCTCAAACCCTTTCATTAAGTTTACTGCAATGTATGTATATATTAGATTAGTTTCAATTCCTCTAAGTGCATTGTGCACATATTGTTTTTTGTACATAGTTATTTCTTCTTGTCTACTTCCTACGCACGCTCTTTTGTTTCTCCCAGAATACAAATCCTCTCTCAGCAGTTGCAAGATTCAGAACAGAGTCAAGAAATGATCTTTAAGTGACTATAGGGGTAGTTTTTATGATTTCATAAGCAAACTCCATGCCCAATGGATGTTCCAGGATACTAATCTCCTTCATCTAGTAAGTAGGTGGCCCCGAAAGTCACCAAAACTGTTATCCAAATAACTCTCCTAGTTATTTGGGTAACTAGTATAAATATTCTAGCTCTAAGTTATTCATTGTAAGGTTACGCGCGCTCAAGATCACTTGGCACATTCCCTTGGTCACATTTTCCCTACACACCCTCTTTCCTTCTTCTCCTTCCACTTTCCCTTTACGCCCACCTTTTGCGCATTCTCCTTCTTCCTAAGTAGCTTCTTCCCTTGCCACACTCTTTGCACTTGCTTCTATCAGCTAAGTCCCTGGCCCCCTTGCATGTGCCCATTACTTTGTAATAGTTACACATTCACCATACATTCTCTGCTCACCAGTTTTGCTTGATTTTCCCTTTACGCGTGCCCTTGCACGTGCACCTTCCTTCTATTCTTCTTGTGCCTCACTCTTCCACGCATCCTTTCGCCCTCCTTTGTGCCCTTCCATGTGCCAGGTCATCTTCTGACATGCTTGAGTGTGCCATGCACAACCAGTCAAAGTGTGCCAACAGGGCACCAAATCCTTGCAATAAATCAACAAGTGACATGTGGTAGAAATGACAAATATTTACACAGTTAGCCATTATTTCAGCCAATCCACATGCAACGTGTTTTGCGTGTGTAGACTACTCTGACATCTTCTGACAACCCATATCTTTTTCTACAGAGCTTAGATAGGCATGTGCTAGAATTTGTCAGAAAGCTACTGACATTAGCTAACAATGCTAGAAATTCAAATTCAAATTCTTGGTAGATCTGGTAGGTGAGAAATGGGAAAAAATATCTCTGAACATTAATGAGCAGATCTGATTACTCCAACCACCTGATTTGATATGATCCCCCCTCTTTCCTTCTTGAACACACAAAGCAGGCTTGGGGAAGTGTATTTCATAGATCTCCAGGTGGATTTGTAGGCATTGAATGCTTCTTGTTGGTGGTTGTGTTTCAAATTTGGATTTTCCCTCCTTCTTCCCTTCTTCTTCCATGGATTCATCTATAAATGTAAGAGATAGACTCATTTGTTATGTTGGACACTCTGGATCCTTACGTGTTTTTCTAAGGACTCCATACTTTCTGTATTTTGAGTTACAAACCTCTATATCTGGCTCTTGCATGTGGATATCAGCCTCCTTCATCATTGTAATAATCTCTATGCATTTCTGGAAGTAATAGAAGCATCGTTTTGTGACAATTCTCTATCCTAACGTGTTTGTATTCCTTCTTCTTTCCTTTTCTTTTGCGCTGTGTGTTGGTTTTGCCATTTCACGTCCCTTGCAGTTCTTTATTTAGTTATGTTCCATGAGTATGATATGTTGAATATGTGTTTAGCTATGCTACTCATGTTCCTAGCCGCCTTTCACACATTTCCTTTCATTCTCACTCAAAACAGATAGTGTTCATCCCTCTTTTCTGGTGTTATCATCTTTTAGTGTAGTTTCCTTTTATGTCATCCTCTATCCTTAGTCTCTTGGATTATTATCTTATTTCCCCTTTCAGCAGTAGGAGTAGCAGTAGTAGAAGTAGATAGAGGAACTAGCCTTCTCCAGATATCCATCCCAAGCACGTAAGGTCCCACAACTTGGGGACGGTTCCATTGTGGTCTTAAACACCTCAGACCTTCCAAGATCTGAGACATGGGTGCACGTTTGACATGAAGGCGTCAAATTCAATGATGTCACTAACCAATAGTCATATTGTTACACCCTTAATCCTATAGCTTATATTGGATAAGTAAGGCCAACTTGTGGCCTAAATAATCTATCTTCTTGTCATATTTTATTCATTTATGCTTTCATATGTTTAGTAGGTCGGCCTTGGTGTTGGCCATAGCATAGGATTGGTATATATAGGTGGTAGTGAGGAGAAGTTAATCATCATATTGAGCATTTGAGTCTTATTGTATGGTTTGGAGGTTTCCCCCTTGAAGTGGCTAAGCTATTCTACTTGGATATTGAAATCATTTATCTATAATCTTATGTTATTTAGTGTTCTATTGTTGATGATATCAGATTTATACAAGTAATTTCATTACAAGTGGTATCAGAACCTGATCTTGGCCAGTGCTACATCAAACCCTAATTTTTAAGGTTTGGTTATATCTAGAAATTGGTAGTGATTTTTTTTTACAATTTTATTTGTGGTGTGGTGAAATCAGTCAAGTAAGATCCTATCCAAATTTCAAGCATTTTTGACTTGTTTTGCTAGCGGTTTTATTTTTTTCATAATTTAGCTACCCAGGGTGTAATCTTTGGAATTTTTCTAAGTTTCTTATCTTTTTTAGAAATATTTCCAAAAATTATCTAGGGTTTTTTCTTTATAAATTCCTCTATTTGGTTAGTAAATTTACAAAACCCCAAACCCTAAGGTTTTCCTCTAGTCCATCTATCCTGAGCCCCAAAACCTACATCATGACCAGTAGTTCAACTGGAGGCCAAGGGAAAGGTAAGAAACTCTAGGAATAACACCAAATAAGGAAGATATGGATTTAGAATATTCTAGTTCGAGAGTTTATGAGGTAGTCATCCAACTTCAGGATAGGGTAAATAATATGGTGAGTAAGGATGACCTCAATAATGAGCTTCTTCATCTAAAAAGTAGCCTTAGGGGTGAGCTTCATATGGATTTTCAATCAATGAAGTGGGACATGTTTCTCTCTCTTTCAAACACAAATCCCAATTTCAGTCATATGGGTTCCTCTTGTAATACTCACACAAGTCCAAATCACTCCAATCTAGGAGGATCTTTTACAAATTTAGGTGGATCTCCTCACCAATGGCATGTCATTATTCCAAAAGTGGAAATGCGTAAATTCAATGGAAAGGATCTGATCAATTGGATTACCCAAATGGAGAATTTATTTGATCTCGATTAGATCCCATCGGGATAAAAGGTGACCATGGCCTCCTTATATCTGGAACCTGGCCATTTTATCTAGTATCATTGTTTATGTTCTCAAAGGTAGAAGAATGGTCTAAGTGTCACATTGATAGTTTTCAATGAATAGCTTCAATTACACTATAGCTCTAGTGTGTCGGAGAATTACTTCAGCCAATTAGCAAAGTTAAGGCAAACAAGTTCAGTAAAGGAGTATGTCCATCAATTCCAAAATATTTCCTTGCATGTGGAGGTTATTACAAAAGAAAATCTAAATGACCTATTTTTGGGGGGTCTTAAGGACCACATTGAGCATGAGGTGCACATGTTTAATCGACTCAAGGTTTCTGATTCTATTATCATGGCACATAGGGAAGAGAAAAAATTTCTTTCCATCAGAAGGCTATCCTTCACTAACATTAAATATCGTATCACGTTGCCTCCATCATACCCTCGTCCAATTCGGCTGACACCTCAATAAAATGAAGAAAAAAAGTAAAAGGGTTATGTTTTAACCGTGACATCAAATATGGACCAAATCATAAATGTGATGAGAAAAAAATGTTCTACATTAAAGGGTTTGGTGATGAGGAAGAATATGAGGAAACATCAAGCGATGAATTGGAAAAATTAGAGGAAGAATATGAAGATCCCCATCCTACTATCTCATGTCATGCTCTATCAGGTATTAGTACTCCGTAAACCCTTTAGGTCATGGGTTATCTTAAAAAGTAGAAGGTGATAATATTGATTGATTTGGGGAGCATAAATAATTTCATCAATAATAAGCTGACAACAAGGCTAAATTGTTTCATCTACCCAACACCTGAAATTCAAGTAATTATCACAAATGGTGGCACAATACAATGTTCATGTAAATTCCATAAAATCATACTTATGATGGGTGAATAAACATTGGAATCTACAATGTTTTCTATTCCCATGGGAAGAGATGATATTTTCTTAGGTGTTCAATGGTTCACAAATTTGGGCACTATAAAGATAAATTTACAGGAATTGTTCACATGCTTTCATTCTGAGGGTAAACCGTTTAAACTTCACAGACTATAGGAAAAAACTCCTCAGGTTTTTAGTTCTCACAAAATGTAGAAGATTCTTAAAAGGGGGCTTGAAGGTTTTGTAGCATGATTGTTCTCCATGGAAGTTCAACCACCAATGTTGGAAGTGCATCCTGATCTTCAAAAGGTTATTGATTAACATGCAGTTGCCTTAAAAATCCTAAGGAATTACCACCTGAAAAAGATCATGATCATGTCATTTAGTTCATTCTAGGAAGCCAACCCCCCAACATCATTCCTTATAGATACCCATATGTGAAAAAGAGTGAGACCGAGAATATGGTGGAGGAAATGTTAGAAATGGGTATTATTTTTCACAGTCAGAGTACTTATTATACTCTAGTGGTGATGGTACACCACAAGGATGGAATATGGAACATGTATCTAGACTACAGAGAACTCAAAAAGTACACTATAAAAGATAATTTTCATTTTCTTGTCGTTGATGATTTATTAGATGAGTTACATGGTGCAATTTATTTTATGAAACTAGATCTGTGTTCTAAGTATCACCAAATTAGAGTAAAGAAATAATGTATTCATAAGAAAACCTTCAAAACTCATCAAGGACATTATGAATTCCTAGTGATGCCTTTTGGTCTTACTAATGCACCATCCACATTTTAGAGTTTGATGAATTTAGTATTTATACCATTCCCACAAAAGTTTTTATTCATATTTTTTAATGATATCCTCATCTACAACAAATCCTAGGAGAAAAATTTACATCATGTCAATACATTATTCGAAACTATAGAGAAAAATCAACTATATGCTAAGCCTTCAAAGTTTTCTTTTGGGGTACATGAAGTGATATACTTGGGCCATATTATCTCTCATGAAGGTGTTATAGAAGACCTTAACAAGATCAAATACATGGTGGAATGGGAAGTCCCAAGAACCCTCAATAATTTACTAGGTTTCTTAGGTCTCATAGGGTACTAGCATAGATTTGTAAACAACTATGGCAGTATAACAACACCACTTACAAAATTATTGAAGAAAGACTCCTTTCATTGGAATGAGCAAGCTTCTAGGGAATTTGAAAAATTAAAGGTGGAAATGTGCACCACTCTAATATTGACAACTATATATTTCTCCAAGACCTCCATAGTTGAATGTGATGCTTCAGGAAATGAGACCCGAGCAGTACTCATACAAGAAGGACATCCCATAACATTTCAGAGATGACAACTAAAACAAAATAATTTTTTGAAGCCCACATATGAGAAGGAAATGATGGAAATATTACATCCAGTCAAACAATGGAGACCATACATTATGGGTAGACACTTCAAGGTAAAATTGATCACGATAGTTTCAAATACTTCTCAGAGAAACGAATATCTTCAGAAGAGCAACAAAAATGGGTCACTAAGATGTTGAGGTAGGACTTTGATATTATTTATAAGAAAGGGAAGGAAAATGTGGTCTTTAATGTTCTATCTAATAGGGATGAATCCACAGAAGAATTTCTATGTGTCATCTCTATACTAAAGGCAGATTGGGTAGATCAAGCAAGGGAAGAAATGTAAAAATATACAACAACTCATACTCTCATTCAAAATCTCCAGACAAATCCAACCATATCAGAACAATTTACATGGAAGGGGGATACATGGTGGTATAAAGATAGGTTATATTTGTGTAATAAATCTACACTCAAACACCATGATCTTTCAGAGCTCCATTTTTCTCCACTAGGTGGCCATTATGGGCTCTTGAAAATTTATCATAGAGTTAAGAAAGATTTGTTTTGGAAGGGGTTGAAAGGAGATGTTCAAAAATTTGTGGCAGAGTGTTTAGTGTGTCAACGTAATAAGGGTGAGACCATTAAGACACCATGTCTCCTCCAACCTTTGTCTATTCCTAGCGAGAGATGGGAAGATGTATCGATGAATTTCATCACAGGATTGCCTAAATCAGAAGGGGAAAGTGTCATCATGGTTGTGGTGGATATACTTACCAAGTATGCTCATTTTTTTAGTCATGGATCATCCTTTCACATCCAGTATAGTTTCCATCTCATTTATGGACATAGTTCAAAAGCTCTATGACATACCAAAAATTATAGTAAGTGATCGTGATATGATAAATACCAGTAATTTTTGGACTGATTTGTTCTCTTTCTGAAGTACCTAACTGGCCCAGATTTCATCTTATCGTCCTAATCAGATGGGAAAACAAAAGTGGTAAATAAATGTTTAGAGGGATATCTTCATTGTTTTACTTCAGATAAACAAGAATGTTTGGTGCAATAATTTCCACTTGTAGAATGGTGGTATAATAATTCATTTCATAACTCCTTTAAAATGTCTCCATTTTTGGCACTTTACAGGTACCATTCTCCATCACTCATCTCTAGCTTGAAGGTCAAACCAAAGGTGAGATAAATCTAGGATCACATTTAACACCAGTAGGAGGTACTCTCTATTCTTAGAGATAATTTGGCAAGGGAACAAAACCACATGAAGCAACAGGATGATCAACATCGTAGTGAGTGGAACTTTCAAAAGGGTGACTTTTTTTATACGGTTGTAGCCATATAAGAAGTTATCATTAAAGTGACATAAGAAAGATAATAAGATTGTTCCTAAATAATATGGTCCTTACCAAGTGTTGCATAAATTTGGTAGTGTGGCATATAAGATGGAGCTCCCTCCAAGAAGTAAAATACATCCAATGTTCCATGTTTCTTGCTTGAAGAAATTAATTGGGAAACACATTTCTAACCAGTCAGTGCTTCCTGAACTGAATGAGGAAGGAAGAATCATATTGGAACCTAAAGGTATTATTTATACATGCACAAAAATATTGAGGACCAGAGTCATTACCGAGTATCTGATCAAGTGGAAGAATATGGATATTGAGGATGCATCATGGGAGGATGAAGCATTTGTGCAGCAACATCCAACGCTTCCCAACATTGGGGACAATGTTGCTTTGAAAGGGAGGGTCATGTTACACCCTTAATCCTATATCTTATATTGGATATGTAAGGCCAAATTGTGTCCTACATAATCTCTCTTCTTGTCATATGTTTAGTAGGTCATCCTTGGTGTTGGCCATAACAAAAGATTGGTACATATTGGTAGTAGTGAGGAGTAGTTAATCATCATATTGAGCATTTGAGTCTTATTGTAATGTTTGGAGGTTTCCCCATCGAAGTGGCTAAGCTATTCTACTTGCATATTGAGATCATATATCTGCAATATTATATTCTTTGGTGTTCTATTGCTACCAATAATCAGACTTATACAAGTAATTTCATTACACATATACTCGTAAGCAACGTTTCTTCTAAGGATACACTCCAAAAAAAAAAATGATACACCATCCATGAAAAATATAACCTTGTTTTCATTTTTATCAGAACCCCTTATATGTCATAAGAAATAACAAACAGAAAAACCAACATTTATTACTTGTTTCATTATTTGGAAAGGACTATCGTTAATAAACAATTGAAGCTCCCAAATCAACCTATCACCATAAATTGATTCATTTAAATTATTTTCAAGTATGGTAAGATCTCTTTTATTTTTCATTCACCCAAAGATAAAACAAAATAAAACCACCATTGCAAATAATAACACATGTATATGAGAAAACTATGTGCAAAAGAAGTACTCGAACAATGGTCTGCGACCTTGCATCCTCTATCAATGGTGCTCAATATTTCATGCTTCAACAATCGTGCAATGACCATCCTTTGTATATATTTTCCACCCATATTCTAATGCCTATCAAATGTGGAAATATCCATTTTAATTTGGTCATGCATTTAAGTGTAATTACGATATGTGAAAATTTTAAAAATAACAACTTTGAGACTGATATTTCTCATAATTTTTTAACACCCCTATGTTGAGCAAGAAAAGTATGACACATAGAAGAAGGCACAAAAAAGGTTCACATGTGGGAACAGGGTGCATTAAAAGGCGCAGAAGGATAGGAAAGGAAACATGTGTGAAAGAGAAGGACAGATTCAAGGCTTAGCCATTTTCAGGATTACGGGCTATTTTTGGAGATAGTGTGAAAAGCACACAAACTAGATAAAGACTTTCGCGACACACATAGGATTTTTTTAAGAGAGTCTATTAAGCACTTTACATGGGTTCTAATAATTTGTTATAAAATTACTACTTCCAGTTAACCATAAGAGATCTATTATTAGCACACTTACATGTGTGTCTATTATTGTAAAGGCACATAGCTATTTTCCAACATGTGACCTATTTTGGGAATTATGTAAGTGGTGAAGGGAAATTACCCACCCTTATAAATATATAGTAATATGCATAGATTAGAGAGAGTGGGTAGTGAGCTATTATGGAGTTATGCTGCCAGAACTGATGCACACATAAGTTTATGATACTGAATATTGTAAGAAGCTTTTGTGTATTTAATGTGTTTAATATAATGGATGTATTGACTGATTCAAGGTATTAAACATGAACATAACTGTTTATTGCATGGTTTAATTCATTATGGCTATTTTTTAAATCTATTACTCCTTAGATCTAGATCTAGATAATTCTCTGTAGAATTTTTATACTATTTATGGATCTGAATGCATCAACTCTTCATCTTGCTAACATCTTGCACAAGAAACCCTAAAGAGGGGCATGGTACCTTTGCGCACTTCAGGTGAGTTCTCAGTCTAGGTTGAGTGATGTGCCAATGCGCCTGGGTTATTTCTGGTAAATTCTAGGCTGAATCATTAGTTCTGTTTCTGGGACCTCTTTTTTAGTTTTTTTCAGGATGGTTCATGATGAAGACATACTAGTTAAAGCTAGAAAGTGTTGAGGACTGGATAAAAGATCTAGAAGAAGATTATGCAGGGAGGTTCAACACCAGATCTGAGTTTAACACATGCACATGGGGTGGAAAAAAAATTGTACAATTTTTTATATGAGAGATTTTTTGCTATCTTTTCGGTCGAGTTGTGCGAGTGGCTGGTTTCTTATGCGTCTAAATAGAACTAGAGATATCGCACACTTGTCTAGATACAGGAAGAATTTTAGGCCCTCTATGATGTTGTTCTGATTTGGATACACAATGTGGATACTTTGTTGCATGGTGTTCTGAACAGCTATATTCTGGAGTACTTAATTTCCACTTATTCTTTTCCAGAGGTAGTGGGATTCTGATTTTTAATTGTATCCCAGGGAAACTTCCTTGCAAGGCATTCCATTGGCAATCAAGATCTTGATGGTAACTCTGAACTTGGAAGAAAAATCTATGGCTAGCTAAACCCCACCATGTGTTGGGACATGAGTAGGTTTGGTGAAAGATGACAGACCTATCGATAGAAAGGCAAAGAGAAGAATGGAGGATTAGTATAATAAGGCACGCGAGAGGGAGTTATAGAAGTATCCAGATGTTGTAGAGTAGATGGCATTGCAAAGAGAGATGGATCATGAAGTATTTAGAGCTCACATAGAAGGCACGGAGCCAAAGCATAAAGAACTCCCCCATTTGCGAAAACATGACAGAGAACCCCTCTCGAACTCACATTTAAGTGCATAAGCAAAGATGACCTGAGTCATTGGCATGCATCTGAATCTACTTGGAAACCTCGCCCTTATGCTTGGTTTTCTAGTCACTAGTATGAAAAGTAGTCAGTAAGCTAATTTAGGTAGTGGGAGAGCATGATTAAGTCACGTGGCAAGTACAACCATGGTAGGGAAAATGTATTCATTATTGTTTAGAGGTACCTTTTCAGGCACATCCTCCAGACAGATTTCGAGTGCGCAAAATTTTGGAATCACTTCTGGGAGTGGTAAAACTTCACAGACTATAGAGATTCAGTTCAGTACTACTATTGGGACATAGGGAAGTACATCTTCTGGTCCACTTTCAGCTACAAGTGGAGGATACAGAGGTATATGTGGTCCTAGTTCTTGTGGATTTGGTGGTTCTGGAGGTAGAGGTAACACATGAGCTTCTAGATCAGGTGGGCAAGGTCTAAACCAACCCAAGAATATTTACATGGAGATGTCTCTTTGTCTTCCAGAGTATAGGGGCATAGAGGATGTTTCTGAACACGTGCACATGTGTGAAATAATGTGGCACGCAAAAGGGATCATGGCTTTTGAGCGCAAGGCAAGTCAATTTACAGCTACATTACAGGGACGCGCATACACTTAGTATAGTAATTTTAACCCTGATCAAAATTATGTAGTTTATACAACGTTCAAGTATGTATTCCTTAAAGAGTTCTATATCCCTGAGTTTGATCAGAAGAGTATAAGCGCACTCAAGGATATTAAACATGGCACTACTGAAAGTGTCTGTGAGTATGATGCCTATTTCAAAACACTTTTATCTAATCTTTCTTATGATATTCATGCAAGCCAGCATGTGTAATGGTTCATTGGATGTCTGATCACATATTTTAGAAGGGATTTGTCACATAAGACATGCACTGATCCACGTGAAGAACTTGAAGTTGTGTTGCACACTGAGGTAGTTAGGCGTATAGACACTGGAGTCAGCCCATTCTTGGAGGCACATATTATAGCTATGGCGAAGTAGTTGGAGAAACTATCGGTAAATTTAGCACACGAGACATGCACTAAGATTTGGTGTACATATTGTGAAGTGGAAGGTCACACCAAGGATAATTTTCCCCATAGATCAGTACGTTCATTACTGCTAGAGTGTGAGATATGTCACCTAAACCATGGCACCAACCATTTCCCATTATTCCAATGCAAGATAAGGAAGAATGTATCATGTTATTGTAATATTTTCCAGTCCATGACTCACGATACAGAGGACTGCAGAGTTGATTGGTCAGATCCATGATGATATAGATATTAGTGTGCAATAGAAATGAGTATAAGATAACTTTAAGGGTAAGGGTGAGCATCAGGATCAGGATCACAATCAAGCACATTATGATTGGAATGAGGGGTGCTATGATGGAGGAAGTGGCAAAGGTCAAGGATACCATGGCAAGTTTGGAGGTTGAGGCTGTGGTAGTGGACGAGGAAAATTCCCTCGTGGAACATGCTTTACATGTGGATCACCTGACCACTACAAGCATGAATGTCCTCATAATATTACATGTTCTTTCTATGGAAATAATCATAGCTATGAGGAATTCTTAGACTTATATGAGCATCTTAGTAAGAAGCATAAATAAGAAAACAAAGGCGCATGGATGGTTAGGATATAATGCACTGTGGTAAATCATTGGATGCCTAAGTTAGAACCAAAATCCAAGGTATTGCTTGTAAAGATCACTACCTGCGTTGAAGTTGTGCGTGCTAGAGAGGCGTTACAACATAAGCCTACTATCACTAAAGAGGAGGTTTTACATGACCGGTACCTAGATATCACCCATCAGAAGGAGGTTTATCAAGAGACCATGGAGGTCCTTAGAAATCTTTAGGGTGTGTTGGCTAGAAAATCTCTCGGGTGGGCAGATCTATGGATAGACAGGCCAACAGTGTGTGGGGCATAGCCCTTCTTTAAGACAGCAAAGTGAAACTGGTTTATTGTTATTCTACCAAGTAGGAACCTATGAAAATCTTATAGTATTTTTCCTTCAGTGAGGTTGGGATCTCATCCCAGTAGAGGTAGTTTGGACTAAGAACATAAAGGTAGGAAAGAAGGAATGGAGGAAGGATAGATTTGAAGGGAGAAAAGAAATGAATTCCAAGATAGAAAGGTCAGAAGGTTTATGCTTTGGGCTGGTAGTAAACAGAGCCAAACTTACTTACATAAATAAATAAAGCAATACTGATGAACAAATGAAAAAAGTAGAGATAGATCTAACAGAAAAGAAACATAGATCTAACTTAAGAGAGATCTAATGCACATAACACACAAATTCAGCACAAAGTCTCAATATTTGTATTAATATTTTCTTCTGTTACAAGAAAGCACAAATTCCTTCTCTCCTCACTTCTATTTTTCATACAAAACTGTCCACCCTAGAATACAACAAGTATTCTAGTATTTATAAAAGGAGGAGGAGAAAGACGACAAAAAGAAACCAACCACTTATTTACAAAATATCTAAAAGTCAAAAGTTAACATTTGGGAAATTTTAGGATGGCAACATCCCATGGTGCAACATGGATGATGTCATCGCATGTGCTAACATGCTTTTAAATATTTTAAAAAATGGAAAATCCATCCCGAAGGAAGCTATTCATCATCGTCTCTCAGCTCAAATTTAGCTTCTGGCTAAGGCTTAGGAGAGTCAATGTAGCACTGTGCCCGATACTCTGCAAACTTGCTGATTATCTTTTAAAGTTGGTATTGATCAAGACCCTGGAAATGGTCATGAATAACTTCGCAAGTCTCTTTCTCGTTCTTGATATTTTTGGGAAAATCAGCGTACTCTTCGTTTACATTGATTAAAGAGCCTATAAAATCACGGCAGGCTAAGAGGTTGTTGATGGACTCTCGATTGAAAGTGACCTCTTCTGCTAGACCTTGAGAGACAATACCCTTGAAGAGTTGGAATGTATCATCTGCTTCTCTCAACTCATAGGATGGCCTGAGCAGTCTAGGAGACATTTTTGAAACTGCTTTCTCCATGTTGTGTAGCGCATCCAAGGCATCTTCCTTGAATTTGTCGATTCTTTCCAGGATGAATTCCATTTGATCAACCTGGTAATCTAAAGCAATGAGAGCTTTATAATGTGCCCGCGGGTGATTGATAACGCCGACCTTTAATAGGTCGTCAGTTGAACAGTTGACCATGTTCTGGAATGTTCCCTGCTACAACTTAGCATTATCCAACTCCTTAGAAAGGGATCTCGCTACTGCTTGTAGCTCTTTATTTCCTTGATTTATATCCTGATGCAGCAACGTGAACCTACCAATTATTAGCTAACCATCTTGGAGGATCTTCTCAATCCAGGAGGACACAAAAGTACCCTGTTCAACAATCTTTATGTATTTATCTATTTTTTCTTGGCTGGGAGCTTGAATAGGTTCTGCAGTAGTTACTCTGCATGGAGAGTCAAAGAGGTCCAACATAGAAGAGCCATGTCAACCATCATTTTATCCATAATAACAGCTTGCAGAATGAAAAATGAGCTATTTATAAGCCCTAATGCGCAACGAGTGGGTTTATAGCATACTACATAGGCTTAAATAGGTTGGACACACTTTTGAGGATGTTTACATGCAAAAATATGTGCCTATGTTGGGAGGGGGAAAGCCGTGCCAAAGGATTATAGAGGGACGCACTTTTGAAGAGTATTGCACGAAAGATCTTAGTGCCAAAGAGAAAGGCGTGGGGCACGGGTTTGCAACACACAACATGTAATGTTGGTGTTACGGTCCATGCGCCAGCGCCTTAGGAAAACTATGAACTGGGCGCTGCTTAAAATGATGTTGCATGGTTTTTCAGTGCGCCCAAGGTGGGGTTTTGGTAAGTGTTGCATAGAAGCTTAATGCGCTAAAGGATTATAGAGGGCACAGATTTTGGGGAACACAACATCAAATGCTAATGTTGGTTGGGATACGCCTGCACCTGGAGAAGATTTGTTAGGTGTTTATACCTGGCGCAGGTTTAAAATATGTTACATGTGGGGACAGTGCACTTTGGTGCAACTGTGGGGATTGCAACATGAAAGGACAGTGCGCCAAAGGAATAAGACTGATTTTTACATTTTCTATACAACTTCTCAGGTTCCTCTCTCTTTTGATTTTGCCAAAATAACAAAGAGAGGTTTTGTGGGATTTGGATAAGGAAGCACGTAGGGAAAAAGGGCTTTTATTTCTTTCAGAGGTAGATCCTTCTCAAATTTACAGATCTAGAAGGAGAGATAAGGTGTTTTAAAAAGTTCATGGATTGTTAAGTCTATTTATTTCTAGATTTCTAGATTTAACCTTTTATAACAAACCTAAAACCATAACAACTAAAAATCAAAACCATAAACAACCATAAGAGTGATAAAAACCACTTACTAGGATATATAACGATGATGGAACGACGTGGGATCCATAAACATGAAAAATGGTACACGGGGCTGATAGGAAAGGCTGATAGGTGTAAAAGAACAACTTTTCTCAATTTTCAAAACGTGAAAATGACAGGTGTTAACCACATATTTATAGGAAAAACTCACATTTATGACACCACCAACCACTTTTGGCACAGTTGGTGAGGTGTCAACACCATGTTTTCAGCACCTATGGTGCACCTAAAGAAGTGTCAACATGATTGTAAATGCACCTTGGGTGTAACTTGGTTTTTTATTGACACTCAAGCTTCAACGCCTAAAGCGCACATTCGGACATGACAACATGCTAGTTTCCATGCCTTTAGCACATTTCTTTGGCGCAGGTTCAAGGATGTTGACATGTAACTCTTAACACCTAAAGGGCACAACTTTATAGATGTTGACATGTTATTTGCCGTGCCAAAGGTTTTATTAAAGGGGCGCATGTTTTGTACTGTTGACATGTCAATTCTTGCGCCCACTTCAAAAAGGCTGAAAAAGGGCTAAGTTCTTTAAAACTTGATTTCTGGAAGGGAATTTTAAGTCATTTTGAACGTTAATAAACCTTCTCAGGGGACCAAAATGAATTTTTGGTACGGTTACCTATAAAATTACCCCTGTCAATTTTACAGGATAACAGTTGGCTCTTTCTGGTGACTATCTTTAAGTTAAACTTAAGGGTAGAGAATAACAATCTCCATGTGCCTATCCATTGGGTTACAAAGAGTCAAAAACAAGGGTGACCCAAAAAGGGAAGAAAGGGAACACACAACAAATAGGAAAAAAACACACGATGAAAGCAAACATGCAACGAAATCAAACTGTACAAAGAAGAAAGCAAGCTCTAATACCTGGATATTTTGAGATGCCGGCCGTTATAGGGAAGCAGGAGCTCAGTTCCGTCTAGATACAAGAGATAGAAACTATTCTATCCATTGAGTTGTTTAATCATGTATGGCCCCCTCCAAAGGGATTCAAACTTTTTGTGCATGCCCTTCGGTTCTCTTCGTTTGTCCCATAGAAGGACAAGATCCCCTACTTGGAAATCTCTCTGCCTAAATCTTTTGTCAAACAGCCTCTTGAATTGACTCTGATGTTCAGTGATCTTGTCGATCACTTTCACTTGCTTTTCTTCCAGTTCTGTCAAGTACATAATTCTCTTTTCGAGAGAACTCTGAAAAGTTTCATCTTCGATTGCTCGAGCCAAGCGCAGAGCAGGGAGTTCTGTGGAAATAGGGATTTTGGCATCGGTCCCATATAACACTTGGAAAGGTGACATGCTAAGAGATCTCTTTGGAGTGATATGATCTGCCCACAAGGCATCGTATAATGACTTGTGCCAGGATCACTGGTTCTCATCAACTAGCTTCCGTGTGATGGTTACCAGGTTCTTGTTGCTAGATTTTTCCTGACCATTTTCCTGAGGATAGTAATCAGAGGCATGAGCCAAAGTTATTTTGTACCCATACTAAAAACCAATAACTTCTTGTGAAGAGAAGTTGGAAGCATTGTCAGTAACGATTTTGTGTGGAACGCCAAATCTCACGATGATATTTTCCTTGATGAAGTTGCAAACAACTTCATAAGTGGCATGTTTGACAGGTATGGCCTCCACCCATTTGGTGAAGTAATCTATTGCTATTAGGACATAACTATGTCTGGCACTTGATTGGGGATAGAGTGCTCCAATAAATTCAATTCCCCATTGCCTGAATGGTTCATTAATAATGACGGGCCTAAGGGGAAACACAGTCAACTTTGGTTTTCCAACAAACTGTTGGCAAAGTTCACATTTCGCTACCCAGGTGGTTGCATCCTAAAATAGCGTTGGCCAGTAGTACCTGGCCCAAATGATCTTATGTGTTGTGATGGAAGAGGAGAAATGACCACCGCAGGCTAAGTCATGAAAGCTTTCTAGTAATTTTACCTGCTACAGCTTGTCAACACATCGTAGGAAGATGTCATCAATTTCGCGCTTGTACAACCCGTTATCCCAAATGACATACCGTGCGGCCCTGAGCTTTACCGTTCACTTTTCCTTTGTGGTTATATGTGTTGGGAACTCTCCATAAGTGAGAAAGAAATTAATGTCTAAATACCATTCATCATTAGTTGCAAGAAATAGGACCATAGGCAAGGAGTCCATTTTCTCTAGTTCACCATGTTCTTTATCAACACAAACAGCTTGCTCCTCAGGTGCTTCTGGGTCCTTATTTTCAGCCATAAGCTAACATAGGCCCTTACCTCTTACAAACTTGGTTGGTTTGATGTCTAGATCATATTCTTGGACCTTTACGATCCAATTCCCTCTTAGGCTCCCTAACTCCTGTTGGGTTAGGATAGACTTAACTGTCGTGTCTAGAACCAACACTACTGTATGAGAATTCATTATGTAGTAGCGGAATTTCTTGACTACTTTTACTACAGCAAAGGCATGATTTTCTAGTTGTGACATCTTTAGTTCACGAGGCTTTAAAGGAGAGCTCATGAAAGCAATAGGGGATTCAACATCCTCAGAGTTCTTCTGCATTAAGATATCCGATACAGTATGTGCAGATGCATAACTATACATGATGAAATCCTTGGAGAAGTCCGGACATACCTGTACGGGTGCATGAGCAACATAGGCTTTTATATCCTTGAATGACGTCTTTCCTTCTTCACTCCATCGGAATATTTGTGACCCTTTTATCATATTGGATATATGACAAGTCTTTTCGGAAAAGTCGAGAACAAAGCATCTGAGAAAATTTACCTTTCTGAAGAAAGAATGAACACCAGTCTTACTTGTGGGAAAGGTAAGTCTCTAAATAGCCTTAACTCTTTCAACATCTATCTTCGTGCCTTCTTTGCTGACAACGTGTTCTGGCAATTTTCCTTTGGTAACCCCGAAAACTGAATTCTTAGGGTTTAGAGAAATTCCATGTTTTTGGCATCTAATCAAGACTTTCTCCAAATGATCACAATGATCACTTCATTTCTTAGAGAACATGGTTAAGTCATCTAGATAAACTACAATGAACTTTCCCATCATGTCTTTGAACACAAAATCCATCGCACGTTGGAAGGTGGCACCGGCATTTGTTAAACCGAACAACATCCTGCTGTAGGCAAAGGTGCCCCATGGAGTGGTGAATGTTGTTTTGAATTGGCCTTTATGTGTAACCTCAATCTGATGGTAGCCTGAGAAACCATCAAGCATGGATAGCATTTCTGAACCAGTTACTACCTGCAGAACTTGATCCATTATGGGTAGTGGATAGTTGTCTTTTAAGAACACCTGGTTCAGGTTGTGGAAGTCTACGCATATATGTGTATTTCACCATTCTTCTTCTACACAAGTACAATATTAGCAACCCAAGTACTATGATGAATTGGAAAAATGATTCTTGCATCCAGCATCTTCTGTTTTTTGGCCTAGATGATACCTGAGATCTTGGGGTTGTAGTGCCTTTGTTTTTGACGAAAAGGCTTAACATCTTCTTTCAGTGGGATGTCATGCTGAATGTTCTTAGGCTTAAATGACTTCAGATTGGCATAAAACCATGCCAATACATCCATATATCTTTTCAAAAATTCAACAAATTTCTACTTTTCCTCGGGTGTACAACACTTCCTGATTTTCACAAACCGAGGATGTTCTGTAGTACCCAAATTGACAGATTTAGTTTCTGGAGAAGATTCAGGGCCATCCTGTCGCCTCTTCTTGACAAAATGGTCATGTTTATCAAATAATCGTTCTAGGGAAACTAAACCTTTCGGAATCTTATTTCCCTTGAGATGACATATGCCCTGACCTTCTATCGATTCATGCACTTGGCCCGTCAGAGACTCACAACATGTAGAAGTCGATCCATCAAAATGGAGCTCTTTGAAATTTTCAGCTTTCTCGAGGAAAATGATAAGCTGATTATCATCATTGAATACCTGCTAGTGTTGGGAATTATCTGGCCTGTTTGGGCAGAAAACTACCTCAATGGTATATGTGTCTATTTTTAACCCTGGGTGAGGGAGCATGAGAGAGGCCAAGACAGCCAGAGAATCAACCATGTCTTTCTAAGCTCGCGGAACTACTTTGATTGAGAAAACATCAAACTCTTTGATGTTTCCCATACTGCGTTGTGGTAATGTCTGAGCCTATCATTCTTCATTTAGTATATGCCTTTCATTTGGTTGAAAATTAGCTCAGCATCACCATGTACTCTCAAATTCTTAATTCCTTTTTCCTTTGTAACTTACATACCAAGTAGCAAAGATTCATACTCGGTAGTGTTGTTTGTATTAAAAAACTGCAATTTGAAGGAAAGAGGGAAAAACTCCTTTTAAGGAGATATCAGGATGGCCCCAGCACCACATCCACTCATTGCGCAACTGCCATCAAACTATAGCATCCATATTTATTTAAGATCCTCCTCCTGGATGAAAACCTCCATTTTGTCTGAGTCAGTGGACAAGAATTAATTTCCCATCCCAGATGATTCAAAAAGAATATGAGCCTTAGGGTCATCAGAATTAGTGACCAGATATTTCTTTTGTGATTCAGGCTCCAATGTCTGCATTACTCCTTTGACGGGAATCCTAGCTTTGGACCAGTCCATATGAATCTCTCCACCAACTTCTCTGTAAAAACTCCTCCCTAGAAAAATCTCATATGTTGCTGGAATATCAGCGAAGAGGATGGTCATATTTACCCTCTTCTCTGGGAATGCTGCAAATGCAAACTGTGCATCTTTGATTTGACTAATTAATGGGACCTGTTTGGTTTCCATGGAATAACATCTACCAAACGGTTTGGTAAGAGTGAGGCCCAGGGCATGGGCAACCTTTGCCAACATGACATTATCAGAAGCTCCAGAATCAATTATACAGTTGCTTAATTTGTGACCATTGATTAGGAGAGAGAGATAAAAAAGGTTCCATTTTTCCTGACACAGAAGTCGAGGCAACATTTATGCGAGATACAGGAGGAGTGGAAAGGATTCCTTTATGGGAGATAGGAGAAGGGATGACAGCTTGGCTTTGGATATATTTGGTTAATCTTACAAGCTGTTCTAAGTTAGACTGAAGATATTCAGCCTCAAACATTTGGATCTTGGTCTTTTTAGCGTGATCAACTATGTCGAATGTGACCAAGAGTTGCATTGATGAAGGAATGAGTCCTTCATTTCATGATGGTAAGGGAGGGTTACTGGTCTTTATAGAATGGGAGGAAGGCTCATTTGGAGGAGAGACAGGAGGAAAATATTTCTTTACGAAAGACTTAATAGGAGGTTGAGTAGGAAGGGGATTACCTCTTTTAGCGATTGTTAGAGGCATACTTAATATGGCCTTTTCTTTTTGTATCTTAGCAGCAACTTCTGCTTCTTTTCCTTGTGAGCGGGTGAAAACAACATATGACTATCTGCTTGTGTAACCTTGGGTACCTTCCTCTTCATCAGATTCCTCATCTTCAAATTCCATATACCTGATTGTAGAGTCGCTAGTCGATTCACCGACATCTTGATCGTCTTCGCCTCGCAATGAAGGTTCTTCATAAATTTTCTCATCTTCTTCGATCTCGACCAAGGCATTGACCAGAGGGGCCTCAAGTGCTAACCTTGGAGTAGCGGTAGGAAAAGGTGGCCTTTGTGGGGCGTTGTTGGGAGTGAAATTCCTCCGTGGGATATCCCGATACAGAGTGGTGAACGAAGCTTGAGATAATTACTTTTTTAATGTGAGCAAATCATTCGCCATCTTTTGAAATGTTGGATGTGACGAAGTGGCTTGAGAAGGAATTGAAGCCTTATATTTGGATGGCTCTCGTTTTAACTTGCCAGAAATAAGTAGGTTGTCCTCTATCTGATGACCATAGCTTGAGTGAGAACCAAGGTGGTGATTCTTTCTTGTAAAAGTAAAAAACTTACCCTTGAACTCATGGCATTCACAAAGAAACACTGTTGATTTTCTGGTGTTGGCAACATGGTAGGTGGCACACGGTTAATCAGCGAATTGAAGCAGGTGATAAAATCGTGCATGGTTTCATTGGCCTCCTTCTTTAAGTGAGTTATCTTTGATAATAATGCAAATGCATCTTCTGAAGGCTTATATCTGTCTTCAAATGTAGTTCATAATGTGGCCCAACTGGTGATAGATCTGGCCGGTAAGTGTTGGAACCACTCTGCTGAAGGCCCTTGCAAGGTCTCTAGAAAGAGGCGTACCGACACATCTTCATGGGTCACATCTAGGATGTTGCATGACATAATGAATACAGATATATGTGCATCCGTTCTTTGATTTCTACTCCCATCAAATCTTGGGAAATTCTTACGATTTCCATGAGGGAGTGCATGGACTGGATGCGGCAATGCAAGAGGACCCATAGCATTTCCCCATGGTACTACCATTTGAAAATCTAGAAAGAGGACGCGAGCTGGGAGTGCGGTTCCGCTTAGTAACAAGGCAATGAAAATTCATGTGGAAGATCCTTGTGAAAACTGGCTCTTTCATGGAGGCAAGGCACTTCTTGCTGACCGATCAGCTGAACTCAGCGATGAGAATCGTGCTAGTGTAATACTGAAATTTTACATCTGAAGTAGGTCAAAAATAGCTCTTCTACTACGGGTAAATGGTTCACTCGCCAGTGTATCCATTCATATCTGCAATAATTTAGAATGAATCTACAACAATCTTTTTGTTTATACTTGCTGATTTTATGATTTTTTTGGTGAAAATCAGCAGCATGTACTTTTTTAATAATTAAAATTTATCCCTTTTAAACAACCGATTGTGGTTTTATGACAAGGATTAGTAGGAATAAAAGGTGGGTAAATTTTAGTAAGCTGATTTTTGGATCTTAGATCTGATTTTTGCAAGGTTTTGAAAATATTGTAAAAAAAAAAAAAAAAAAATCTCAGATCTACGGAAATATACAGTTTTTTTAAAAAACTCAGCGAACTAAAGGTTTCTAACTGGTCCAGATCTATAGATCTGCTAAGAAAATTTTCAGTTTGGACCACTTTTGCAAAAAAATTGGATTTTAACAAAGGTTTAAAATTTGTAAACTGGTAGTGATTTTCACAGTTTTTTATCTATTTCCTTAGTTCGATCCCCAGTGGAGTCGCCAAAAACTGTTGGCTATAAAATCTGTCAGGTGGGCAGATCTATGGATAGACAGGCCAACAGTGTGTGGGGCATAGCTCTTCTTTGAGACAACAAAGTGAAACTATTTTATTTCTATTCTACCAAGTAGAAACCTGTGTAAATCTTACAGTATTATGCCTTTAGGGAGGTTGGGATCTCATCCCAGTAGAGGTAGTTCGGACTAAGAACAGAAAGGTAGGAAAGAAGGAATGGAGGAAGGATAGATCTGAAGGGAGAAAAGAAATGAATTCCAAGATAGAAAGGTCAGAAGGTTTATGCTTTGGGCTGGTAGTAAACAGAGCCAAACTTACTTACATAAACAAATAAAGCAATACTGATGAACAAATGACAAAATTAGAGATAGATCTAACAGAAAAGAAACATAGATCTAACTTAAGAGAGATCTAATGCACATAACACACAAATTCAACACAAAGTCTCAATATTTGTATTAATATTTTCTTCTGTTACAAGAAAGCACAAAGTCTTTCTCTCCTCAATTCTATTTTTCATACAAAATTGTCCACCCTCAAATACAACAAGTATTCCAATATTTATAGGAGGAGAAAGATGACAAAAAGAAACCAACCACTTATTTACAAAATATCTACAAAATATCTAAAAGTCAAAAGTTGACTTTTGCGCAATTTTAGGATGGCAACATCCCATGGTGCAACATGGATGATGTCATCGTGTGTGCCAACATGCTTTTAAATATTTTACAAAAATGGAAAATCCATCTCGAAGGAAGCTATTCATCATCGTCTCTCAGCTCAAATTTAGCTTCTGTCTGAGGCTCAGGAGAGTCAATGTGGCACTGTGCCCGATACTCTACAAACTTGTTCATTATCTTTTGAAGTTGGTATTGATCAGGACCCTAGAAATGGTCATGAATAACCTCAAAAGTCTCTTTCTCACTCTTGAGCTTGTCAGGTAAATCAGTGTACTCTTCGTTTGCATTGATCAAAGAGCCTATAAAATCATGGTAGGCTAAGAGGTTGTTGATGGATTCTCGATCGAAAGTGACCTCTTGTGCCAGACCTTGAGAGACAATACCCTTGAAGAGTTGGAATGTATCATCTGCTTCTCTCAACTCATAGGATGGCCTGAGCAGTCTAGGAGACATTTTTGAAACTGCTTTCTCCATGTTGTCTAGTGCATCCAAGGCTTCTTCCTTGAATTTTTTGATTCTTTCTAGGATGAATTCCATTTGATTAACCCGGTAATCTAAAGCAGTGAGAGCTATATAATGTGCCTACGGGTGATCGATAACGTCGACCTTTAATAGGACATCATCCAAACAGTTGACCATGGTCTGGAATGTTCCCTGCTGCAACTTAGCATTATCCAACTCCTTAGAAAGGGAGCTCAATACTGCTCATAGCTCTCCCTTCCTCAAGTTATATCTTGATGTAGCAATGTGAACCTACCAATCATTATCTGACCATCCTGGAGGATCTTCTCAATCCAGGATGACACAACTGTACCCTATTCAAAAATATTTATGTATTCATCTATTTTTTCTTGGCTGGGAGCTTGAATAGGTTCTACATTAGTTACTCTGCATGGAGAATCAAATAGGTCCAACACAGAAGAGCCATGTCAAAAATCATGTTATCCATAATAACAGCTTGCAGAATGAAAAATGAGCTATTTATAATCCCTAAGGCGCAAGGCGCAGGTTTATGGCATGTTGCAGGGGCTTAAATAGGCTAGGTGCACTTTTGAGGATGTTTACATGCAAAAATATGCACCTGTGTTGGGAGGGGGAAAGCCACACAAAAGGATTATACAGGGGCGCACTTTTGAAGAGTGTTACATGAAAGATCTTAGTGCCAAAGAGAAAGGCGTGGGGCGCGGGTTTGCAACACACAACATGAAATGTTGGTGTTAAGGTCCATATGCCAATGCCTTAGGAAAACTTTGAACTAGGCGCTACTTAAAATGATGTTGCATGGTTTTTCAATGCGCCCAAGGTGGGGTTTTGGTAAGTGTTGCACAAAATCTTAATGTGCCAAAGGATTATAGAGGGTGCAGATTTTGGGGAACACAACATCAAATGCTAATGTTTTTTTGGATGCGCTTGCACCTTGAGGAGATTTGTTAGGTGTTTATACTTGGTGCAAGTTTAAAATATGTTTCATGCGGGGACAGTGCACCTTGGCACAACTATGGGGATTGCAACATGAAAGGACAGTGCGCCAAAGGAATAAGACTGATTTTTACATTTTCTATACAACTTCTCAGGTTCCTCTCTCTTTTGATTTTGCCAAAATAACAAAGAGAGGTTTTGTGGGATTTGGATAAGGTAGCAAGTAGGGAAAAAGGGCTTTTATTTCTTTCAGAGGCAGATCCTTCTCAAATTTACAGATCTAGAAGGAGAGATAAGGTGTTTTAAAAAGTTCATGGATTGTTAAGTCTATTTATTTCTAGATTTCTAGATTTAACCTTTTATAACAAACCTAAAACCATAACAACTAAAAATCAAAACCATAAACAACCATAAGAGTGATAAAAACCACTTACTAGGATATATAACGATGATGGAACGACGTGGGATCCATAAACATGAAAAATGGTACACGGGGCTGACAGGAAAGGCTGATAGGTGTAAAAGAACAACTTTTCTCAATTTTCAAAACGTGAAAATGACAGGTGTTAACCACATATTTATAGGAAAAACTCACATTTATGACACCACCAACCACTTTTGGCACAGTTGGTGAGGTGTCAACACCATGTTTTCAGCACCTATGGTGCACCTAAAGAAGTGTCAACATGATTGTAAATGCACCTTGGGTGTAACTTGGTTTTTTATTGACACTCAAGCTTCAACGCCTAAAGCGCACATTCGGACATGACAACATGTTAATTTCCATGCCTTTAGCGCATTTCTTTGGTGCATGTTCAAGGATGTCGACATGTAACTCTTAGCACCTAAAGGGTGCAACTTTATAGATGTTGACATGTTATTTGCCGCGCCAAAGGTTTTATTAAAGGGGCGCATGTTTTGTACTGTTGACATGTCAATTCTTGTGCCCACTTCAAAAAGGCTGAAAATGACTAAGTTCTTTAAAACTTTATTTCCGGAAGGGAATTTTAAGTCATTTTGAACGTTAATAGACCTTCTCAGAGGACCAAAATGAATTTTTGGTATGGTTACTTATAAAATTGCCCCTATCAATTTTACAGGATAACAAGGTGAAATACAATGTTTAAAGGAGAAATCACAGAATATGGAACTAAAGAAGGAGGTAGAGATGGTCCAGTCAAATATTGATGACTTGAAGGAGGTATGCAGAATGTTGCGCTAGGAGAATATTATTCCATTACTAGGGATTTGGCTGAAGAGAAACACTCTGTGCGGTAATACTGAGAATGGGTGACATATCTTGCATGCAAATATTTCCCCCCATAGCTTGGACTATGACAAGGAAATCACTTTGAATGTTGTTGTCGATGGATTGATTTAGAGTAATATATTGATTGATACAGGCGTGGAAGTTAATGTACTTACTTTAGATGCATGGGTACAAATGGGGAGACCCCCATTACAACCATCTTCTAATGTGTTGTTTATGGCTAATCGAACCAAGGAAACTCCCATTGGAGTTTTAAAAGATGCATCTGTTACTATACAGGGAGCCAAGCTCACTAGGGACTTTGAGGTTTTAGCACTTGCAGAGGAAAATATCTTCCCATCTCTACTTGGGCACCTGTGGTGCTATGCAAATAATTTTGATCTATAGTTCAATAAGGTATATATCAGTTATGAGAATAAGGAGGAAATAATTACAATCCCTTTAACGGATGAAAATTATACGATTTATGTTAAACCTTTAAGTGAAGAATACTTGAACCAGATATATGTGCATACCATTCGAGACCCAAAGATCCTTGATCCATCTAAGGAGGGCATCCTTTAGTGGGAAGCTGTACAGTCTATTAGTGACACTATGATTAATTACTTGTGATAATTGGGCGCAAGGTACTTATGAGACTAGATTGGACATGAGGTGAGGAGAACACTTCACATGGAGGAGCATTACTACTCATTGTGTTAGGAAGCATAGGTAAAAATTCGGTTCCTCAGGTACACTGGAGAAGGAGATCCTACGAGTATTTTTGTGCACGCCATGGAAGGAACAATGGAAAAATCAATTTGAGAGAATAAGTATGTTGGAATATACCTTGTGTGGGATGACAACACGCTGGTGGGTGGTTCACAAAGATGATCTTATCGACTAGACTGAGATCAAGCTTGCTCTTGCTACTCAGTTTTTCAGAACCAATGCACCTACTCAAATATGCACTTACCATGGTAATCAAAATTTTTAGCACCACATTCAACAATGTGAGAGATTCTGAAAAAAGGGGCAGGATGCTTTACCACTTTTGCTCTGGGTGCAAAAATTATATTCCACTTTACAAGGTTGTGTGCACGTGCTTGGTATATATTCACAGAACTACATAAAGAGACTAGAAATTGGCAGAATTTGATTACAGGGATGGTCTAGAATTTTGACTACTTCTCTGTTAAACCTCCAGAGCAAGAGGCATTAAAGGTTATAAAGCACTTAACTATGGAAGATAGTGCTAAGGCATAAGAACTCATTCAGGATTTATTTGGTGGGATAGGCTCAAAAGCACGCTTTAATGAAGAAAATGGGATAGATGCCACACAACTTGAGTACACTTTATTAGAGAAAGAGTACGGAAATATAGTCTACTTATTAGATGATGAAGAAATAGAAAATATCAATGTAGATCATTCAATAGGTAGGCATGAGGTTTTAGACAGTGCAGATAAGACCATGTGCACCTATCATGAACCTATGAAAACAAAGAAAGTGAATATTGGCTCAGATGTTGAACCTAAGGAGGCCATAATTAGGGATTATTGGTCTCACTCTGAAGTGGAAAAAATCATTGAGTTACTATGAGATTTTCAGGACTTATTTCCTAGGGGATACCATGAATTAAAAGGTATGCATGAATCATTAGGAGAAATGAAGATAAAGCTTAAGGAAAGTGTGTGTTCCTGATCAGAAAGAGACCCTACAGAATGAATCCTAACTTGTGCATAAAGGTTAAAGAAGAAATCAACAAGATTTTAAGGTATGGCATCATCAATCCCCTAGAAGAATAAGAGTGGGTTAGTCCCATGGTTATTAGTATAAAGAAAGATGGTCATATTCAGATTTTCGTAGATTATAGAGAACTGAATGTTGCATGTGTCACTAATCCTTTTCCTATGTCCTTCACAGAGGAGATAATAGAAGGCATTACAGGGTGTGAAATATATTCATTTACTGATGGATTCTCTGGGTATCATAATGTTTGTTCATTACACAGGAGGATCAAGAGAAATGAATTTCACAATGGGATGGGGAAGTTTTTCTTATATTGTGATGCCTTTTGGTTTGAAAAATGCACCTGCTGTATTTTTGCGCATAGTTTTCCAAGCATTCAAAGATTTTATTCACAAATTCTTGAAGGTTTATTTAGATGACTGGACAGTGTATGGACTTGTTAAGGATCATTGTGACAATTTACGCTTAATGTTTGAAAGATGTCAATAGTTAAGCATCTCTTTGAACATCAAGAAATGTGTATTTGCTACACCATTTGGCACATTTTTAGGGCACATCATCTTCAAGGAAGGTTTTTTCAGTGGATCCAGCTAAAGTTGCAGTTATTGTCAGCCTGGAAGATCCTTCTAGTCAAAGTGAGGTGTGCGGGTATATAGGTCACATTGGGTATTATAGAAAATTTATTAAAGGGTATGCTAAGGTTGCCCCACATTTGGAAGAGTTACTAAAAGGAAAAGGGACATTTTATTGGGGGAAACCGCAGTAGTGCGCATTCAAAACATTGAAGGAGAAACTTACCACAGCACCTATTTTGTGCTTTCCCTCCTAGGACCAACCATTTCATGTACATGTGGATGCTTCTGGCATGGCCATTGGCGCAGTATTAGCTCAGCCTGAAGAAGGTATTATAGATCATCCTATCTATTTTGCTAGTAGAAATTTGACCCCTGTAGAGCAGAATTATACAACAATATAGCATAAGGCCTTGTCAATGATCTATTTCCTACATAAATTCAAACAATACTTGTTGGCAACACCTTTTTTGTTTTATACTAACCACATGGAATTGAAATATTTGGTCAACAATCCTGTTTTACAAGGGCACATATGTCGATGGGTGCTCTTATTTCAAGAATTCTATTTTATAGTGGTGGTAAAACCAGGGAAAAATAATTCTAGGCTAGACCATTTATCAACAATACAATCATCCTGATAAGATGCATGCAGACAATTGAAGATACAATGCATGATGCACAGTTATACATGTTAGCAATGCATGTGCCATCAAATCAGAGGACATTGATGTCTTTCTTGATAAGCTATAGCACCAAAATGAATGAAAGCCTTACTAGAAGAAATAACTTGCCATTCACACAACACCATTTATGTTGATTAGTGGCGACCTATAGAAATTAGGATGAGATGAATTATTGCACCAAATGTGTACATGGAACATTAGCACACAACTATTCCATGAACTAGAGGCTCATGGTGGTATTGCAGGTGGGCACTATGTTAGGTGATGCCACTAGATGCGCAAGATTCTACTTGTTGGATTATGCTGGGAGACCCTGTCTTAAGGATTTTAAGGTTGTATTGCAAGGCGTGTGATCATGTTAAGTTGCCTTGGAAAACCATGACAACAAGATGAGATGCCATTGTGGCCTATTCCTAGTGTATAACTATTTGAGAAATGGGCTATATATTTTTTGGGTCCTATTTTTCCATCCTCGCATAGGAATGGATCACGCTACATCATTACTTGCACAGATTATTTGACAAGGTGGGAAGAAGCAACACCTACCAAGGACTATATAATAGCTACAATAGACAGGTTTTTATGGGAAAATATTCTTACAAGGTATGGATGCCCGTTAAGTTTGACAAGTTATAGGGGCACACACTTTTTGAATGATACAATCCTAGAATATCTATTAGATGAATTTATGATTGTGCACTATAAGACTTCACCCTATCATCTTCAAGAAAATGGGACTGCTAAGCTAATCAAAAAGATAATTGAGCCAAACATTGACAAATATCTGTTATGTTGGAAGAAAATGATTGGGATAGTAAAGTTTATGGGCATGATTTTGGACGTAGAAGAGTAACATATAAGAGGTTGATCAAGTGTCGTCACACCAGTTGAAGCTAGAGTTTGGGGTAAATGCTAAGTCTTCATATGGAATTCAGGTGTAGCTACAACATTTGTGTATGTCCCATATTGGAGGTACTAGTTGATTCCAATACACATTGGAAGAATTCAGCTATGGTTAATAGTAATTGGATGACAGATGAGCATTTATAGCATGTTGGAGTCAAAGGCAGGAAAAGGACAAGGCAGAAGGCAATTGACATGATAGGCACATTAGGGATAAGTATGCTTGGCATTGGCACAGAGTTACAATGCATTCATTCAAATTTTGTACACCATCCAGGTAAGCTTAAATTGCATTTGTTAGGACTATATGTTATCACTCACATACTTGAAACAGACACTTTTCAATTAGAGATGCTTGATGGAATATAGCTACACTGTTACATCAATGGGAGTAGTCTGAAGCCCTACTACAAATTTAGTCTATTTTGATGTTAGTAAAACCTAGGCAAGTTAGGCCATTTAGCTTAGGTTTCCATTTCAGTCTTCACTTCGATGTATTTCCTGGAACATGAGCACACAGATATGCATGGAAGAGGCTCAATGGTGGTATTGGTGTTTTGTGTAACTATGTAGTGTGACACCACTACAAGCTAACTACCATTCTACTCATTTTTTTATGCGTAGGAGGACTGCACTATACAAAGATGTGTGGGGTGTATTGCAAGGCTTGTGATCAGTGTCACAACTGGGTACAAATCAAGGAATAAACTATTACAGGTGCTATTTGAGTGTGGAAAATGAAGAGATTGCTTCTAAACAATGACCATAGATGGGAAAATGAAGGAATAATGTGAGGTACTCGGGTGCATGGAAGCACGCTGAATAGAAGTATGTTTCCAGCCAGAAGGATAGGATCACGCTACATCATCACTAGCATAGATTATCTAGCAAGGTGGTGCAGAAGATGTACCACCTATGGAAAGGATTTAAAATGGTCCATTAATAAGAGCCACATTGATGGTGGGAAAATGAATGGAGCAAGGTATGGATGCTCACTAAATTTTTGACAATCTGATAGGATGGCACACGATTTCATTTGAATGAGACCATCAGGATGTAATTGGAAAAATTTGAACAAGTGCTCATCGTGAAGACTATGTGCTTATCATCCTCAGAGTATTGAAGATGCGGAGAGTGTTGAAACAAGATTTTCAAGAAAATTTATGAGCTAGGAAAAGCTTGACGTCCCTATGTGATGTTAGAAGGAAAGATTGGCGAAGATAGAAGCATTCTGCAAAAGAGCTAGTGGCACGTGATATCCAACAGGGAACATACAAATTCAAGCTATAACAAGCTTACATTCTATTACAGATTAGATAGAAGGAGAGGATTAGTTCTACAGATGGACAAAAAAATGAGAGTTATAGTTGGCACCAAAGAAAACACCTGTACCGCAAGTGAAGTGGGAAGAAGAGGTTAAAATAGCTGATGAAGAGAGATTTATTAGAAGATGGAGTTCCAGAAGGTTTGATCAATGCTAAAATAATGAAATTATCGCATTCGTAAGTGCAAAATCAATTATTACAACCACCACAAATCAGGCTAGGTAAGAATGAGCATGGCATGTGTTGTTGAGTACATCAGGGACAAACAAGTTTGAGAGGACAGATGCCAATGTATGATTCTAAGTTTATGATGCCATCCAGGAGAGAACTTAAAGTAAATTAGATTAGGACCGTATGTTACACTTACATACTGTGAAACATGAGCTCACAGTTAGAGGCGCTTCAGCAAGTACGATTACCTAATGTATTTCAATAGTTGAGTAGAGCAGAAGCCCTACTATAAATAAGTCTTCTTGGTGTTTTTAATAAGGGTAAGTGTTGTCCATTTAGCCTTAGGTTTTCATTTACAGGTATTCCCTCAATGTATTTCCTTCTTCATAGTTATCCTTTGATAAAACAACAATTAGTTGGTGTTTGGTGTAAATAAGTGTGTTTGCGCACGCAGAAGCTAATTACCATTTGATAGAATTTTTATGTACAGGTAGGACTGCACATACCATTTGAAATGTCAAGGGTGGTCCGCAGGTGAATAACATGGGTACACATCAAGGAGTAAACTGTTATAGGTGTTATTACAAGTTTGGAAAGGATTTAGAGACTATAATCGAAAGATTGCTTCTACACGATGACCATAGATCAGGGATAAATGAAGGAACAAGTATAACTCTGAGGTAAGGATATTGGATTTCTCATGGAGACTACCAAGAGAAGGCATAGTGGCGAGGTACTCAGGAGCATGAAATTCACTTGAAGATAAGATTTGTAGCCATAAGGTAGGAAGGCATCGCTAGAAGGTTATAGCTAGAGGGCACGAAGATGTACCGCATGGAAAGTGTTAAAATGGTCAATTAATGTGAAGATTGTTGGTAGGTGGCGGAGCAATAAATGTTACCGCCTTTTTGAAAATCTACATAAGGACGTGATGCGAGTTCATTTTTACCATTGTGCATCGCAAGAATTTGAAAGAGCTAAGTGCCGACTTGAGAGATGAGTGCAAAGAGTGTGAAACTAGTATGCCTGGATAGTGCGATTTGTGCACAGAAGAAGCTTGCAGTCCCATTTGTGAAGGGTTGGAGTGAAGCCTAAATGCATTACAAAAGGGCTAGGGCACTATGATTTCAAGCTAGGGCACATAGGTTTGAGCTAGGGTTTACTGACCTTTATTGCTATAGATTCTGACATAATAGCGAATGCATTTATGTACTTTTGATGATAGGAAGGTGAGCCATTTTCATATGGCACCAAAGCTTAAGTACGTGCTGCACAAGAGCTAAAGGAAATGAAGAAAGTGGAGGTAGAAGTTGCAAGTTACACCTAAGGGAAAGTAATTTTTCTAGAGATGTATTACCCAAAAGGTGTTACAGTTGGGAAACCATAGGATTCCCACATGAAGTAAGTGTAAAATAAGTGATTACAACCACCGCACATCGGATAATAAGGAGTTAGATGTGTTGTTAAGCATGAAGACCAACAAGTGCACAACATAGGACATGTCAGTATATGATGATACTTGGGAGAAGTTGTTAAAATCAAGTATTGGAGTCTATCAGTTATACCCAAGGCTATCCCTTACTTTTGGTAAGTATGAACTCATTATACCAGTGGTTAATGAGTAGATTCCATGAGGACTTCTTCTATTTCATTGGAGGCGGAGGGTCAGAATCACAACCGGCCTTGATTACAACACTGACAAGATTAAAAGGTAGAGGGGTAGACCTTTGCTAGTGATCTAATTGATAAAGCAGCAGTCATGGATACACGGAAAGAGTTAGGATATACAAAGGGTCCGCACATGATGGACATTGATAAATTAAAGAAGTATCCCATGGTTCAGGAAGTTGCACATCTAGTAACAAAGTTGAATGACCAAGAGAGGTGATCACAAGTGAATATAATGTATTGGATTTGTATATCGCTGAGGAGAATGTACAATTTTCAGGGAGTGATCTACAACATAGCAGGCTAAATTATAGAGAAATTATATCGATGGAGATGATCACGCACAGACCTGATAAAATCAGTGTTGGAAGATATTTTGCTTTATTTACATATTTATGGATATTGGAGTGCCTTGATGGGACAAAGGACAAGATCTGGGAGTATCAAGCATGGAGAAGAAATCACCTTGCATAAAGGTTCACAAAATATTTATGTGAAGGAATGACTATTATGGGACATTCAAACAGAGGGCAGAAATTCCTGGTATGATAGGATCCATGTGGCATTTGAAGAGGAGCACAACATTCCTAATAAGTTACCGTCAGTGGTGGGTAAGGTAGTACAATTCGCAGTGTATCCAGCACTTCTACATGGCATGCGATTTTCTATGAAGGGATTGTGACATCGGGAGCCCTCTGGTGAAAATTTCCATATTCCTTCACTACAGATGCTACTTCCAGAAATCAGTCCATCATTTTACTGATGCACACCACCTAAATTTTATTGCCAAAGAGACAAGGTAGAATATGTGACTACCGCACGCTAAGGTACTAACATATGTGATTTCCGAGGAATAGAGACTGCCTATGTTGAAAGGCTCATTTCAAATTTTATAAACATGAAAATGCCTGTAAGCTTGGAAATTAGGGACACTTGTAGTGAATGCTTGTATACCTTCAACTTAAGCATGGAGAGCTAGAGAATAAAAAATATTTGGAGAATGAGTTACACGTACTGCCAGGGCAACCTAAGGGAAAACATATAGTGGAGAACGTACCAGCTCTAAATTCCACATAACCTATAGAGGTAGATGACAAAGAAGAAGAGCATGAAGACAATGGAGGCTTAGAACATAGGGGTTGAAGGAAACCCTAGGAAAGAGTAGAGGATGAGTGCGTAAGTACCCCACCTCAGGAACAAGAATAAGATGAGGACTTGAAAGTAGTCCAAGGAGAGCTCATTTCAAGAGGGTGTTCAAGAAGAGCAAAGAACATAAGGCACATGTGAACTACTGCATATCTGTTAAGAAGATTGCCATGACTCTCTCCAATTAAAAGAGAGTCATATTGAGAAAAGGAGGAGAGCCTTTGAAGATTTCTGAATGAGTTAGGTGGAGGATTCTACAGAGAGAACACCAGGGTTTCCTTTACCGCCAAAGGATGTGGAGGAACCCAAGGATGAAGAAATGAAGTCCTGAAGAACAAGGCAGTAAATGAAGACTATCCTCAGAAACATGACAAGATACCACTCAGGAACATAGAATATCTGACTCTAAACCTTGTGTGCTCAAGTTCCTAAGGGGACAAGAACAAATGAGGGAAAGTGGGGAGTATGCTGCACCAATCATGGGCTATGATGAGGACACAAATAAAATTGTCATGTGCACAATTCTACTAATACAATAGGCCTTGGGCAAGTGAATTGTATGGATGGGACACTTGATGGACCCAAACACGGCTACTGCATGTGTGCAAGGAAACATTTTTCATGGTCCATGTAAACTCACATGGACGCTAGAGGTGATTTTGATGTATGCGAAGAGTCATGTGTTTCAAGAAGAATGAGAAAGGAACCACAAAATGAAGGAACATAACTATCAAGCCCACTTCTTATGACTGATGAACAAGTGAGTAATGCCTTGGTGAAGGTATCTACAGAGGTGGCACAGGAAGGAATGTAGATAAGGCTACAACTATTAGAGTGCTAAGAGAAGATATCAAAGATAAAGCTGTTGAAGATAACACGGTCTGAAAGGGAGATAAGGAATTGGAGAAGAAGAAGAATGAGGCATCTCATTAACGTAGTAGAGGAGATTGGAGATCATGTCCTGTAAAAGCATGACCACACATGGAATCCAAGGTACCTTAAACGTTTCCCTTCGGCTATGCACTATATGTGTACATTAGTCAATTTGGTGCTTTAGGATGGACCAATTTTCATATTCCAACAACAAAAGAACTTGGAGCAGGAGGTAAAGTGGAGAGAGCAAGGCTTTGGTGGTATTTGTAAATATTTCATCTTACCAAGCATTGCTACATACTTTACAGGAGGAACTGAAGAAAGAAAACCAGGCATTAATTATATGTGCAGCTCTCAGAGGTAGTGATTAAGAATAAGGACAATAGTCAGAAGACACGATGAAGTTCTGAAGGCTAACGAAAGATGAGACAGTTAGGGCACGGACAGAGATTATTAGCTCTGGTCAAATCAAAAGTGCGAGGCCCTTGTAGCAACCCAAGACCCTCATAAGGAAAGGTTGGATGAGATTAGAAAGCTGATAGCACCGAAGATGGATCTTCTGGAAGAGAATGGTGTATCTAATGTCCAACATTGTTCTGGTGTTGTAGAACGAGAAAGAGGACACTACCCAATAATGAGTTAGAGTCTATTGCAGTCGGAAATTCTAGAGAAGACTTGAAGGTTTGCGCTAAGTAAATGAAAAAATTTAGAGGCTGAGATAAAATAATAATATCCAGAATTAATTATTCCAGTTGACACAGAAGAAGTTGCAGAGTAAAGAGTTCATTATTTGTATAGTGAGTTCTTGAATTTCCTTTCATTCCAATTATTTATTATTTAAAAATATTCAAGGATGCAACCATTTTCGGGGTGGCAATGTAGGTTTAGTGTGGGGTAATGTTGATCCAGATAAAAGTATGTTACTAAGGAGAAGGTGCACACAGAAGATTCACGCGCAAAAGTAACAGAGCACAGTTCAAAGGCACTAGAAGGATAGGGAAGGACACATGCACACGTGAAAGACAAGGACAGAGTTGGGACTTAGCCATTTTTAGGAGTACATGGCTATTTTTGAAGATAACATATAGAGCACACAAACCGGATAAAGACTTGCGCGACATGCATAGGTTATTTTTGCAAGAACATATACTAAACAATTCACATGGGTTTGAGTTAATAATAGAATTATTACTGCTAGTTAACTAGAAGAGATCTATTATTAGCACACTTGCATGTGTGTCTATTGTTGTAAAGGCACGTGGCTATTTTCAGCATACAACCTATTTTGGGAATTATGTAAGCGGTGAAGGGAAATTCCCTACCCTTATAAATATGTAGTAATCTGCATATGCTAAGGGAGAGAATTAGTAATGAGCTATTGTAGAGTTATGCTACGAGATATATTGTGCGCATGAACTTACGGTACTACTTATTGTAAGAAGATTCTATGTATTTACTGTGTTTAATGTAACGAAGTGTATTGGCTGAATCAAGGTGTTAACATGATCGTAACTAGTTCTTGCAAGGTTGAATTCATTATGGTTATTGTTTACATCCATTACTTCTTAGATCTAGATCTATAATATGATCTGTAGAATGTTTATACTATTTATGGATCTGAATGCATCAACTCTTCATCTTGCTAACATTCTGTACAAGCAACCCTAAAGAGAGGCCTGATACCTTTGCGTGCTTCGAGTGAGTGCTCAGTCTAGGTTGAGTGATGTGCCAGTGTCCTTGGGTTATTTCTGGTTATATATATATATATATATATATATATATATATATATATATCACTTTGCACCTAAAATCTTGAACCTAAGGAATAGAGCAACAATTATTCTAACATGCAAATGACAAGAAAAGGTATGGATAATGTTTGGAGGAATATCCAATTAGACATTCATGAACACCTTTGCACTGGGCACTCTTTCAAATGGTTTTATTTAACATTCGACAAAGAAAATATATTTTTTCTCATAAAAGATATTTTTTTTTAGGAAATAATTAATTTATTTGTCTTTTTGTGTCCTTTCATAGACCAAGTTTCCACTTGTGTAAAAAAATCAAGAAATCATTACCTCTATAAATTATTATCCATATAAAATGGAATTAATCACCTATCACTGAGATCAGTCTCCCAATTCATCCTCAGGATGTAGTAGAGTAGCAATCCCTAGAATTGTCACCATTATACTGATAAAAAAACATAATCCCATAAAATATGGTATGCATCCTCCTAACATGCAGGGATGCTAACTTTAATTTCTCAGCATACCGTGTGTTACCCAACACAACATAAGCATTATGGATCTTAACAAATTCATGTGTATAATCCTTCAATTTATCCTTTATAGCAATATCAGGGCACCATATCTTTATCAATTGTCTATATGATACTTTGACATTCTTATGTATGGCCCGTGCCACGCATGTACCACAATTTCTTATGGTCCTAAAATGTAGCCCATGGTTCATTTTAAGACCTCCCCTCTAAATAATTATTATATAATGGGTGGCGAATGTGAAAAAAAATATATTCACATTGTTGGTGAATCTTGGAAAGGAGGGTTTCGGGATGGCGACGAATGTAGTTTTTTTTTCAACTGCTGAATGTTTGCACAGCGATTCTCCTCCCAAAATTTATTTTTTTACCATACGGTAACATAAACATGTGGGTATACGACATCATTCTAAATATTCTTGTCCGCTAAAAAAGGGTGTTATCGTTTGGTAACAATAAAACGTTATTATGTGGAAAATGTATAAACATAGTCATCTGGTAACACATTTTTTGCTACCCATCGTTTCTAACAAAAAGTTGTCAGAAGATGACTAGAAACATCACGTTGTTACCGACTGACATTCGAGTGATATTGGCATATTGGAATAATAAATAGTGTTAGACACCTACATTTTATATATTTTCAACTGGTAACAAGTTAGGATATCGATGTCGTCTGACAACAAAAAAGGTGTTACCAAATTTCGTATGGTTACGTTATCACACGGTATCATGTTTGTGTTTCCACCCAATAACATTTTGATGCTATTGGTAGTTGTCAGTTTTGTGTTCCCAACCTCGACCAATAGGCCCCTCCCTTGCCTATATATATACCCATACCCATTCATTTTTTCCCATTTGTACTTGTAGGTTTCTTTAGACTAGAGTTTTTCAGAGCATCTGCTGACCACCACTATTCCAAATGGTTTTTTCTACGATCCACTTCACATCACACACACATGGTACTAATACGAGTATCTACCAACACCTTTTTTTTCAAAAGATCAAGAATCATGGCACCAAGAAAAAATTTGATTAGCACTATATCCTTTGTTACAGAAACCTATTATATCCGTAGTTACTACAACTTCTAGAAGACCTAGAAATTAAAATTCAATCTGATTGGATTGAAAACTCAGGTTTCCATGGACTAATTTACATGCCTCAGTAGGAGACAAAAACTAACTTGTTAGACAATTTAATTCATATGTACAATAGTTCAGATGGCTCTTCAGTTGCATTACCATCACACCAATTTTTCATAAGAATAACCCCTGATGGTATTCATTGTCTAACGGGGCTACCCCATCAAAATGCATTGCATGTATCGATAAAAACCATTCTTACTGATGAGAAAAAGAAATTTTTAGAGTCTCAATACAATATTTTTGTTGAGGCTAAGGTTATTAATCCCTCTAAAAGATGGATTAGCACATAATCAATCAAATACCCCTTTCTCCTAGCCATGGTAGAATTTTTCCAAGCCCACTTTGTTTTATAGGGAAGATACACTGAATTTCCTCAATGGGAAGTGTACTACCTTCTCCGAACCCTTTCTAGTGTTAGATTTTATTTGTGTACATATATTTCAATAAGGATTCACTGTGACCTTGAAAAATATATTTGAATCCTAGTACAGTTATTTCTTCTTGTTGTTTTATTCTTTGTTTCTATTATGAGGGGTTTTATGCACTAAAATCAATAGCTATTCCAACTGCATTGGCACTGCACAAAAAGATGGAAAAATATGCAATGCCTTTGGATCAATAATTGATGAGAAATTTTGTTTTAAATCATTTTATCTTGATTATTTTCATTAAAAAATCATTTTTAAATCATTTATGAAAAATCTAGATAATCTATTTTCAATAGGTCAAAGCGAGCGAAACAATGGCTCGATGTGTTATGGTAGTTCATGCACATAACCTTGTTGGGCCTAAGGGTTCTAGTGATAACATTGTGAGCCCACCATGACCAATGAATATATGGTTGTCATTAGCACCCAATAACCTAGAATTAGAAGAAAACACATGCACAGTTCATTTGAGTCATCCCACAACTAAGACAAAACTCATGCTCAGGACAACCTAGGTTATAATTAATCGATAATGCACAATCATGTTCATTTTTTATTAAATTTTTTTATAGAATAATGTTAATATGATATTTGACAATGACATGTCATTTTCCTAATATGTAGCCACATCTAGAACATCACCCAAACCCATGGTGTCTACTTCTATAAACACTACTTACATACCTAAGCAACAGGAAATTATGTTTGCAGAAGTTTTTCACCCTTCAGGTTTAGGTATGAATCATTGATGTCACATGGCATTGATGGCAAAGGAGGAGTGAAATTTCATGCAGATAGGTGTTTGTCAGTGGTGTGCAGTGGTCTCAATTTGGTTCTTTGAGCTTTCAGGATGGTTTCAGGGTGGTCTCAGAGTGCTACAGGCTTGGTCAGTGAGGTTGATGCCTACTAAAGGTGTGGAGATGGTTGGTATACTTGGCTCAGATGTTCTACAGGTCAAGAAATGTTGATTCCAGCACGTGTAAGAGTTTTTGGAGTGAGTTTCAAATCAATTTTTGGAAGTCTTAGTTGAAACTGGCTCATTTAGGCCTAGTTCTAGAGCCTAATGAGGTGTATGAGTATAAATAAGGTCAATTAAAAGACTAGGTAAGCATGGGAGGAGCCTAGAACATTTCATAGGGCATGTATGAGTAATCCAAAGGTTTATTTTAGGTCCTAGAGGAAAATTCAAATGTTCACCAAAACTTCCTTTGAGGAATGACAGTGAATGTTGAGGTAAATGAGATAGGTATGAGTTATAAAGGAAAATTTATGGAAAACCAACCTATGGAGTGTGTAGAGGGGTGTCTTGTAGTGCTTCATGTCAAGTTTCATCAAGTTTTGAAGAGGTTTGTGGAAGTTATGCAAGTTTTTCTAAAACTGGCTTCTTAAGGAATGCAAATTGAGCACCATGTCTTCTTAGCATCCAAGAAAAAATATGGAGCCTCCTTCAGATAAATCATAGAAGGAATTTTTGAAGAGCATTCCAAGCCTGAGTTTTTTCAAAAAATTTGAGGGTCAAAGGTGGAAGAACAAGAAAGTTCTCATCATTCTTCTAACCCTATTTTTCTCTCTCCCAGGCATCCTCTTGAATCGATGGAAGTAAATTTGGTTTGTTGGTCTTAAAATATCTTTTTTAGCTAATTTAATATTTTCAGGTTTGATCAATGATGCCTCCAAGTTTTTTTTGTCATCAATGCTTTCCAAGCTTTTCAGGTTCAGTACAAGGTCTACTCAAGGTGTGCAAGTTGGTGTATTACCGGTGTAATGTGGGAAGAATCTATCATGTAGTTGTGTTTGAATCAAATGTTGAACTTGAAAAATGGTTTGACACTCTCTACTAGTCTTTGGTGCATGATCAATTTTCAATTTTGTGTTAGATAGGTAGTATGAAGCTAAAATTTCTTCTTTAACCATACATTGCTTCATATGCCAATTCATGAAGTGTACTCTTTGAGTTGCAAAATGTGATTTTCACCTCATAAGCTCATGATTTTCAGAGCATTGGAGTTTTTTAAATGGCCTAAAAATTACAAGATATTATTTAAAGGTGTTGGAGCTATGTAGAAGGCTGATTTAAAGATTGTGAAGCTCCTTTTGGTCATGGTGTGGATTTGATTCCACTGTGCAAGCATGTTTGTTCAAGTGTAAAGTGAAATTTTGGTCTCCATGAAGATGTTCATTGATGCACTAATAAGGTATATAATACTTCCATACTCCTCTCAAACATTTAAATGCATCTAGATCCAACAAAAAAACTTTTATCTTGACATGAATAGCACTGTCACAATTTTTCCACATATTGTACACTACTTCTTTAGTTGCTGGGAAAATTTTTTGAGTGTTTAAAAGTGAGAGAAAGCTTGGAAAATATGCCCATATGTCTAACATGTCTCTAATTAAGTTGAAATTTTTGAATTTCATTAAAAATTGAATGAGAAAATCATTTTTTATGCCCTCTCGGCATGCAAAGTCTAGGAAACCCTCTGTCTAGGGTTTGAATGAGAAAAATCATCAAATCTCAAATTGTAACCAAAAATTGCTCAAAATTTTGAAATTATCTCTGTCTAGTAGAATTATTTTATATTTTTCAAGTTTTAAGTCAAACCATCAAGGATTTCACTGAGTTCTCCATGACAGTTTTTCTGAGACAGGGTTTCATCTCTTTTACAGTCTTACAAGTGGTTTTTATGCTATTTTCTCTAAGGCCTTTGAAGAATTCTATGAACTTCATGTCATGAGATTCCATAATGATCAAAAGATGGCTTGGTCATTAATGGTTGACTTTGAATTGTTTTTAAATGATTTTGAACATAACAACAGTAGTCTTCAAGGGACTAGAAGTCTAAAGCAAACCAATTGATGCTAAATATCTATGGTAAATTCTTGAATGAAAGAATGGAATTTCAAGAATTTTTGGTGAAATTTGTAATTGTAACTAGGTCTACATGATGAGAAATCCCAACTGTTTTGTATTTAATTGAAGTGTTGTAATCAGGTTGTTCCACAATTTGCTCGCATAATACTCAAGGTTCCTGAGTCATACTTTTTTCAACATGGTTTTGAAGGTTAAAGATGTGAAATGTTAGTTAAAGTGTCTGAAGCTTGTGTTTCATGCTCATTAGTGAAGTTGTAAGATCTTGTTCAAGTGAAAAGGTCCAAGAAATGAAAGATATCATGAAGAAGGGATTTTCAAAGGTACATATAAAGTGAGCCAATGAAATTAGGATTTTTAACTTTACTAGTTAGAGGAATCTGAAGATGTCTGTAATGTTAGAACTTTATAGAAAAGTTTAGAAAGAAATGATTTTTGTCAGCAGTTTTGAGGTTGTTAAGAAGTTGAAATTGTTTTCCCAATCATTTGATGAGGATCTGAATAGTATTGAAGATTCCTGTCAAAACTATGTCTTGAAACAAGTTGAACTTCTTACAAAGAAAAGTGATGTGTCTTCCTTTGACGAGTTTGTTGAAAATCCCTTTTTCTTCCGATTGTATATTCAAGTGTTATGGAAGTGAAAAGTCCCAAAAATAGATAATGACAAAAAGATAGAAGTTGTAATTGTCTAGTTGAATAGCTCGATTGATTTTGGAACATGTGAGTAAACTTGTTGAAAAAATCAAGAATGTGAGCAAGGTCAATGTCATTAAATTGTATATAAAATATATGAGACAAGTGTAGTGTTGTACAGGGTTATATACAAAGAGTGAATTGAAGAGGTTGTGAGAGAAAGTATGTTAGTGAATTGAGTTGTTGACAAAAGAAGAGAATGCAAAGTTTTGAGAGGGTTAAATGAAAAGGAGATAGTGAATGTGTTGAGAATTCAGAGAGAATGAGAAAGTGAATAATGAATTGAAGAAGATGTTCAAATTATAGATGGTGTGAGAGAGTTGGTAATGCTGATATAGGGTCACAATCTATTGTCTAGACAACAAATTGAAGTGTGTGATCAAATTTTATGTAATCACTGAGTTGTAGCTCAACACAATAAGAAAGTAGTGGCTTTCTTACAAGTTTTAGCTTGCAATTCATCAATTTTTAGCTTGATATGAAGTAGTTACTTCATTGGTTGAGTTGTAGCTCAACAATATTGTAACCATTGTGAGTATGGTCCTTTGGTTCAGTGGTTTTTCTTCCCAAATTGGGTTTCTCACTTAAAAAATCTTATCTCTCTCTCTTGTGTGTGTCATTTTGCATTTAATTTGTGTTATTGCAATCATGATACATATAAGACCTAAAATCTGATTGAAGTTGAATTGTCATATAAAATTTGAATTGAACATTGATTCACCCCCCCTCTCAATGTTCCAAGTTTGCTAACAATTGGTATCAGAGCATGGACTTGGTGTGGTGAGTTTAACAACTCAAGGGAGATCTACAAACAATTCAGTCATGGCAAACAATCAGTCATAAAGTGGTTTTTACACATCTAAAGAACCTATATTCAATGGATCAAATTATGCCTTTTGGAGTGTCAAAATGAAGACTTACCTCATGTCACTTGGGTTTGACATATGACAATCAGTTTCCAGTGGTTATACTATTCCAGTATACACTCTTACTGATGCAGTCAGGAAAGAGAGAAAGTGAAAACAATTCTAAATCTATGAATGAATTTCTCTGTGGGATGGCTAAGGCTAAGTTCATAAAGGTCATGCAATGTACCACAACTAAGGAAATGTGGGACAAATTGAAGACTATATATGAAGGAGATAGTAATGTAAAATTGTCCAAGTTATAAACTTAATGTGCTCAATCTGAAATTGTGAAAATGAAGGAAGGTGAAAGTGTTGCATCATACTTACAAAAAGTGGATGAAGTTATAAATTTGATCAGAGTTTAGGAGAGAAAATAGAAGAGAGTGTGGTTCAAAAAGTGTCGAGATCTTTCTCTTCAAAATTTGATTCCAAGGTGTCAGTAATAGAGGAAGCCAATGACTTAACCACTTTGACAATGGATGATCTTCATGATATTTTAACTGCATATGAGATGAGAATCAGTGACTTAAATTCAGTCAAGAAAAAGGCATCCTTCAAGGTTGATAAGGAATCAAATGTCAAGAAGAGTAAATTTGAGTCTGATATGTAAAAATTGATGATAAGGTGGAAGCCATGTTTGTGAGAAGTTGAAAAGAGGTTTAGGTAAGTACAAGGGAAAACTGCCATTTAAATGCTTTAATTGTGGCCAAGTTGGTCATTTTTCTTCAAAATTTCCTAACAAACAAAAGGGAGATCAAGATGATGAAGAATATTCTCAAAGGAAAAAGAAGAAATTTAAGAAACAAGGGGCAAGAAGAAATACTTTAAAAACAATAAGAACTTCTACACACAAGAAGGTTCAAGCTCTTCTCAATCAAGTGACTCTAGAAAATTTGAGAGTGATGATGAAGAGACTTAAGATGGAACATTATTCATGGATGTAGAAGTATCTGTTACTAATCAATTCAAAAGGAAAATTCAGTCTGAATATGATAGCTCAGATGAAGAAGAGGTAGAACGTTAACCTTGAGGCTGAAATTAATCAGTGTTTTAGAAGAGTTAAAACATCAAAGAAAGATGAATCAAAAATTGAAATTAATGGTGAAAGAGTATGAATGAAAGATTAGTATCCTTAAGGAAAAAAAATAAGGAAGATCAGGAACATGATTATATGGTCAAGGAATTTGAGGCAACAATCAAGCTGATTTAAGAATCTTTTAAAATTAAGGAAGAAGAACATCTAAAGCTCAAATCTGAATTAGAGTTGTTGCAAACCCAATTGGATCAGACCTCCACCAAATTGAAGATCTATCACAAGTTTGAGAAGAACAAAAATGAACTAGATGACCTTATAGATAAGAAAAGAGATGTCAATGAAAAATCTAGTCTAGGATTTGAGTCAAGAATAATGAGGATGAAAGATCAACAAGTAAGAAGATAACCAAGACAACCCAAGAACCTCATAAAGCTAAGAGAGATGATTTCAAGAAGAGATGTCATTCAAGAAAGACAACACCATGGTATGAGGTATGCTCACTCATTTTATGGATATTGTTTTTCATACAATGAATTTGGTCACAAAGCCTCAAAATGTAGAAACATTCTAAAGGTCATGGTAGACATCTTGATTTTTATCATTTGAGAAGCAAGGATGAGATGATTTGCTACAACTGCCAAAAGTATGGACATATAGCTAAATTTTGTTATCAAAGACCTATTAAAAAAGCAAGAAGTTTTACATTGTCAAATCAGATCCTACAAATGCAAAGGAACAAGGGTTAATAGCCCAAACTACCTTCCATTCTCAGAGTGAAGACATGGAGTGGTATATTAACAGTGGGTGCTCAAGCCACATGACAGGAAACAATAATAAGTTCATCTCTCTAGAATAAAATGCTTCAGGTACAATGAGGTTTGGAGACAATACCTTAGCTAATATTTTGGGAAAAGGTAAAATAAGTCTTGACAATGGCAAAACCATCACTTTAAATGTTTTGTATGTTGAGGGATTGAAGCACAATCTTTTGAGTGTCAGTCAAATGTGCAAGTAGGGATATATTATATTTTTTCATGACAAAGGATGTGACATAAAGAAGAGAAAATTGGGTAAGGTGGTTGGAAAGGAAAAGAGAACCAAAAATAATATGTATGTTTTAAAGGATGCAAACAAAGAAAAATGGTTCATTAGTAAGGTGGATGAAAGTTGGATTTGGTACAGAAGACGAAGACACCTCAATTTTTACAATTTTGTCAGAATTAGATCCATATGATGTGTAAGGAATATGTTTATGATCAGAAAACTAGTTGACAATATTTTCAAATAATGTCCTTCATGGGAAATAGTTACTAAAAGAAGTCTTCAAATCAAAATAATACTCCACTACAGAGTTCATTTTCCTCTTTGTTCCACCTTCACCTTGCACGCATTCACCTTCTTTCTAAGCATTTGTTCACCCTGTGTGCGTGCCTTGTACTGGCTTCAATCATCTAACTCCCTGGCCCTCTCACACACCCCGCACATCACCTTGTAATAGTTGTGCCTTTACCATGCATTCTTCGCTTAATAGTTTTCCTTATTTCCTTGTGCGTGTTGTGTGAACCTTCCTTTTTTCTTCCTCTCGTGCCTCATCCTTCCGCATGCATATCTTGCGCCCTCGTCTGCGCATTTCTGTGTCACATCATTCTGACATGCCTAAGTGTGCCACATGCAACCAGTTAAAGCATGTCAATATCATGTCATATCCTTACAACAAATCAAAGAGTAATAATTGGCAGAAATGACAAGAACATTTGCATAGTTGGTTGTCCTTTCATCCAATCTACGTGCGCCACATATTTTGCATGCGTAGACAACTTTGAAAAAAATATGACAGCCGTATCTTTTGCTACAGAGCTCCAATCAGCATGCACCTAGATTTGTTAGATAGTTACTTATGTAGGCTACAGTGCTAAATATTTAAATTTAAATTCTTGGCATATCTGGTAGGTGAGAAATGGGAAAATGTCCTTCTAAGCATTAATGGATAGATCTAATTGCTCCAACCACCCAATTTGATCTGATTCACCCTCCTTCCTTCTTCAACATGCCAAATAGACCTAGGGAAGTGTATTTGACAAATTCTTAGGCAGATTTGTAGGCATTAAATGCTTCTTTTTGGTGGTTGCATTTCAAATTTAGATTTTCCAACCTTCTCTTCTTCTTCCATGGATTCATCTATAAATGTAAGAGTTGGGCTCATTTTTAATGTTGGATACTTTGAATCCTTACGCATTTTGCTAAGGACTTCATATTTTTTTATTTTGAGTTGCAGACCTCTGGATTTGGTTCTTGCATGTGGATATTATCGTCTTTCACCATTGTAAAAGCTCTATGTATTTCTAGAAGTAATTGAAGCATCATTTTTGACTATTCTCTATCCTAACGTGTTTTCATTCCTTATCCTTGCCTTTTATTTTGCATTGTGTACGTGTTGTGCCATTTTACATTCCTTGTAGCTCCTTATTTATTTGTGTTCCATGAAATTGATCTAGTAATTATGTTTTAAGTTGTCCTACACGTGCCTAGCCTTCTTTCATGTATTTCCCTTCATTTTTGCTCAAAACAGATAGTGTTTATCCCTCTTTTTTGGTTCTATCACCTTTAAGTGTCGGTTTCCTTCCATGTTATCCTTCTATCCCTTGTCCCTTGGCATCATTAGCTTAATTTTCCCTTTCAGCACTAGGAGTAGTAGTAGCAGTATAGCTAGATAGAGGAACTAACCTTCTCCAGAGATCCATCCCAAGCACGCAAGGTCCCACAACTTGAGGATGGCTCCATTGTTGTCACAAATAACTCTATTCTTCCATATCCAAGATGCAGGTGAAATTTTAACGACCAAAAGTTTCTTACACTCTTGGTGGGACAAGTAATGAAATATTAAATTTCACATTTCCAATTTCTGGTGTGTGGACTTAGAATTTCAGCTTTTGGAGGCTCATTTCAACACATCTAGCAACTCCTAACATTTTTAGATCTCTGTTTCAGCAGCCTTGAGTGCCTTTTATGAGAAGAGTGCATACAAGGAGAAGTGAAACACATGAAGATACTTTCAAGTACCTCTAACTATTTGCGAGAAGAGTTTGTTCCAAAAATCCCATGTCTACATCTCCTTCTACAACGTGCCATGCCCATTAAACTCCTTCTCACAACAGACAACCAGAGCACCCTGCAGTGGTGCATAAGCCACTTCACTAAGGAAATTTTATAACTTCACCAAAGGAAGTCCTCTGGTTCTTTCCATGCAACATGATATGCCAAATGGTATACTAAAAAGTATTTCATACTTTATTGGTGATAATCAAGTCATCCCTTAGGAGAATATCAAGGATGTAGCAAACATATGTTCACTCTATTTGATCACACATGATGATGTAGTAGTCAAGCTACTTGCAACCTCTTTCAAAGGTAAAGTGCTTCAATGGTATCAAGGATTGAGACTTGGATCTATTGCCACCTGGGATGAGCTTGGAACAGATCTTTGCAATTATTTTTAAGATAAGTGAGATCAACTATCTCTGGTGGAGAAAATGAAAACAAGGAGGGGTCCCAACAAGTAGATGACTGATTTTAACATTATATTTCCAAAGACTTGGGATAGAAATACTCTTGTGGTAAGATCTATATCCCAACATGCTTTTCTGTATTATCTAAAGGTTCTGAACAATAATATCTCAGTCATGATTTAGTCCATGGGAGGTAGGACTTTACCAGCTACTTATAATATTGCAGTAAGGACATACAATAGTCTTATTCATTTGGGAAAAATAGCTCCTAGACCACCTATTCCTGTTCCTGAGAAAAGCACACAACTGAGAAAATGTTGCATCAACATCCTACTCTCCAGTGCAATAGAAAAAAGATGAAGAATTGAAGACCTTCATTAGAAATTTTTCAAATAAAGTTATGTCATTAGAGAAACAACAAGTGTATTACTACAAAGGAAATTCTAATCAGGCACATACCCAAAGCAATCAGCCTTGGTGGAATCAATATGGAAACAAAATATACATTCCTAACTAGTAGAATGATATATGGCATGCTAGTGCACATCTGCCCTTACAATTTGTTCCTCCCACACCCTCTCTTCCAACTCCCATCATAGGTCAAGCATTTTTTCAAGTTCAGAACAATTTTTCCCAGGATTGAGAATGGTTTTTCCCTTGTAACATGCCTCACATTCAATATCATTGTGCCAATGTTGTGTGTTCCTAAGCCTGCATGATCCAGAATGCTTCAACCTGATAGCCTTCAACAAGTGCCCCTAAAGAAGAAAACCAAGGAAGGCCAGAGGTTACTCATCATTCCAATTTGATGTTATTTGGCATTGAGGACTTCTATGCAATCAAACAAGCTACAAGAAGACAACACAAGGTACAAGAAGAGAATGTTAGAGTTTGGTGTGAAGGTCACAATCCTAGTAACACAAGAAAACCAGAAAAGTCATAAAGTTACAGCCAAGGCATCTAGTCGTAAAAGCACTCAATTCCCTTCTTAAGAGACTCCATGCAAATATCCTTCAGAATTGGTGCGCACCCCTCCTTTGGTAGTTCAAGCCTCAGCTTCGGTTAAATCCCTTCTATCCACGTATGAACAATTAAGAAAGGACTTTGTTGTTCCTCAAATTAACAAGCCATCAGATCTTCCATTCAACATTTTTGACCAAATGAAGAATACAAATATAAATGTCACAATGTGGAATGCTCTAACAATTCCATCCCAGTGCCACTTATTACATGAATCTCTGGTGTAACTCCCATGATCTGACCCAACTATGAAGAATTTGTGCGCTTCTATCAACATCTACCAAGATGAGGAGAAGAAAGTAAGTAAAGTTGTTAAAACCCCACCTTTTTGTATGTTCTTGATCATAGCAAAACACCTAGTGCATAATTTCATGATAGAATAAGGAATTAGTACTTTTATCATGACTAAGAAGATTGCTGATGTCCTAGGTCTTAAGTATAGCCCCCTAACAAAAGGAGTCCTGCAAATTGATGTTTCAACTATTACAACCTTAGGAATCATCAAGGATCTTGAGTTGACCCTTCATGCATTTCCAAGCCTCACCATAACTCAAGATGTGTCAATCATTGACCTACCTCCTTTGTTTTCCCTATTTCTATTAAGAGAGTTTATTGCAAAAGTGGGTGGGTACTTGTATTTTGATTGGTCTCATATGTTACTCAAGACAAGGTATGGTACCTAGTTTACCATACAAGTTGAGCCAATATTTTCCTATCATGTAGAGTCATATGTCCCATCCCCTCTCCAAGAAACTGTTTAATCTAAGAACCAACTTCATTTCTTGAAGAACATCCTCTTCCACCTTATATTCCTGATCTAGTACTTGATGAGTGGCCAGAGAGGCACCATAAATTTGACCCATATTCTAAAGAACTAGAAGCCTATGAAATTGGACTTAGTACTTATTGAATTATTTAAGAATAAGTTGTGCTGCCACACACACTCAAGCAAAATGACGAGAAAACTAGTATATGGAAGTTATACTTTGATGGTTCCAAAAGAAGAAATGGTGTGAGAGTAGGAGTTGTTCTCATTTATCCCAAGGATGAGAAATTATTCTTCGCACACAGATTTCAGTTTACCTATTCTAAGAATGTGGCAGAGTATGAGGCACTGGTGCATGGTTTTCTCATTGCTGAGAAGAAAGGGATTAAGGTGTTATAGATATTTGGGGATACAGAATTGGTTATTCACAAGGTTACCAATAAGTTTCAGGTAAAGTATAATATTCTCAAATCTTATAAGCACATAGTTTGGGACTTCTTTGAGATATTTTATGCTCTAAATATCTAGGTGGTTCCACATAAAATGAATAAATAATATGATCAAATGGTCCTTCTCGGTTCATAGTTCTCTCCTTCTGAGGACTTTTTCAAAGGAAACACTCAGCACATTGAAACAGTGATTAGACCATCCATTCTAGACAACAAAACCATCTAGAAAGTGTTTTACAGTGATGCACAAATCATCCAGTTCATCTAGAATGAAGCTAAATTATCATCAAGAATGCAATCTAACTTGCATGAAAGTTATGGGGAGCAAGGGATACAGTTGAAGACAAACAAGATTCCTAAAGGGTTGGTCACCTTAGAATAAATATTTATCCTTGATGATGAGTTCAAGGGTGAAGAAAGGTACATGTGTGTCATGTAAGAAGATATCTCCCCAATCGCTATTGCATGTGGGAAAGATTTACTACTTAGTAAAGCTTGTGTTCATGAAGAAAAACAAGCCTTCATCTCTCTCTATCAAAAATACAGTGTTATATTCTCATGGGAGTATGAAGACCTCAAAGGATTTAAGCCAATTTTTTCTCAAGACTCCATTAACCTTGATCTAGTTATCAAATCCATTAGACAAAAGCAGTGACCAGTTAATCCAAATATAGATCCCCTCATGAGAAAGGAGTTATCCAAACTCATTGGGGAAAAAATTATTTTTCCCATCAAGTAATCTACTTGGGTCACAAATCTAGTTCCAGTGCATCAGAAGAATGGTGAAATTAGACTCTTTGTTGATTTCGTATATTCTAACAAGGTATCTCTAAAGGATCATTATCCTTTGCCTCCAATGGAGCAAATTCTATAGATTGTGGCTAGCACACAAAGATTCTCAATGTTGGATGGGTATTTTGGTTTCAATCAGATCCTGGTCAAGGAAGAGGATCAATTCAAGATGGCATTTACAACCAAGTGGGGAACATATGCGTATCAAAATATGCCCTTTGGTATGTCAAACACAAGCATGCCATTTCAGCATGCCATGGATATTGCCTTCAAAGGTTACATCAATTAGTTAATCTTGGTTTACCTTGATTACATAATAGTCTTCTCAAAGAAGAGCGAGATCATATGCCACACCTGCAGATAGTATTTGAGAGATGAAAAAAGTATGGGGTGTCTCTTAACCCCAAGAAGTATAATTTTTTTGTGGCCTAGGGAAAGCTCTTGGGCCATGTGGTTTGAAGGATGGCATCACAATTGATCCTAAGCGTGTTTCATCCATCCTAGATCTTCCACTACCGGTGCATAAGAAATACCTATAGTCCTTCCTTGGAAAGATCAATTTTGTTAGGCATTTTGTCCCTAAATTTTCAGGATTGATTCAACCCATCACCTTGATGCTTAAGAAGGACATAGCCTTCAGATAGACAATAGAAGGAAGAGAAAACTTCAACAAAATCAAGCAAGAGATTCCTTACACGCCAACACTCATCAACCCAGATTATTCAAAGGATTTCATCATTTATGCTTATGATGTTGATGTGAGTGTTGTTGTTGTCCTTACACAAGAAAATGAAAAAGGGTTAGAATAACCATTGGCTTTCTTCATCCAGATGTTGAAGGATTATGAATAAAAGTATAGTCACATGGAGAAGTAGGTCTTCTCCATCATTTGTGTGCTCAAGAAATTCAAAAGCATGCTCACAAAAAATCATATTAAGTTGTTAGTGTCCCACTCTTCTGTCAGAGACTTCATCATGGGAGCATAAATTAGTGTAAAAAGAGCATAATGGGTGATCAAAATCATGGAATATGATGTGACTATCAAAGCCATAAAACTGGTAAGAGGTAGCATGCTTTATAAGCATCTTGCTGAGGATGCGCAAAATGAATTCGATACTTTATTATTTCTAGATGAGGATATCCCACTCGCAGAACTTGAGAAAAATATAGATCCTAGTGCATGTGACTGGATGAAGGGCATGATCACATTCCTTCTTGAGGGTGTATAGCCTCTTGGTTTAAAAAATAAAAAGAGAAGACATCTATAGTTACAATATATCCCTTATGTTTTGATTGATGGACTTCTCTTCAAGAAAAATATTGATGGTGTGCTATTAAGATGTATCAACAAAATGTAGAATGAAAGAGTTTTAGAAGAATTTCATGATGGATTCTCTAGTGGACACTTTTCTTCCAAAACTAAAATAATGAAGATCATAATGGCAGGAATATTCTGGCCTACCCTATTTGTAGATGCACACAAGTGGGTCAAAAATTTCAAGGAATGCACGTTCTTTGTGGGAAAGAAAAAATTGGTAGCGCTTCCCCTCTAACCAATCCAAGCGGATCAGCCTTTTGCACAATGGGGTCTCAACTTCATAGGAACAATCAATCTGCCTTCAAGTATTGGACACAAGTGGGTGTTGAAAGCTATAGAATACTTCACCAGATGGATAGAAGCTGTTGTACTCAAGTAATCAACTGAGTCATTCATCCTTGACTTTCTCGAGGGCATAGTCACAAGGTTTAACATTCCTCAAACCATTATCTCCGATAATACAAAATCCTTCCTTGGGACAAGAATCAATGATTGGGCTCTAAATCTGGGCATCTATATGAAGAATTCTTCCAACTATTACCCATAAGGAAATGGTTTGGTAGAGTCAAAAAATAAGAACCTAATCAGAATCATGAAGCACACAGTGAACATCAGCTAAAGAAATTGGCACACAAAGGTCTTGCACATGCTCTGGATAGATATAATCACAGTTATAAAGGAAATAGGAACTTTTCCTTATAAGATTTTCTATGGAAAGGAGGCTACCCTTCCTTTGACACTGGAGTTGAACTCATTGGTACTTTACCAACAGCTAGAATTCAAAGGCGTGGACTAGAGAAAAGTTAGAATGGTAGAGCTGGTTAATCTTGAAGAATTAAGGACTCTTCCATGATCAGGTTAGAGCAGTATCAACAAACAATAAAGAAATGGTTTGATAGAAAGGCTAGGCCCCAAGCTTTCAAAGTTGGGGACTTAGTCTTAAAATGGGGTGGTGACAGAGATAAAACAAGGCACCATTCAAATTTTTATGCACTTTAGAGTGGCCCATACACCATCAATTTATGTAAAGAGGCTAACACTTTTGAGTTAACTCATCTTAATGGAGGCACAATACAAATCCTTATAAATGGGATCTATCTCAAACCCTTCCATTAAGTTTTTTGCATCATTTTGTATATATTAGAGTAGTTTCAATTCCTATAAGTGTGTTATGTACACATTTTTTATTTGTACATAGTTCTTTCTCCTCGTGTTCTTCTTGTGCGTGCTCTTATTTTTCTTTCAGGATGCCAACATTTTCAGTAGTCTCCAGGATTCAAAATAGATTCAAGAAATGATCCTTCAAGGGACTTTAGGGTTAGTTCTTCAAAGTTATAAATCAAAATTTCATGCTTACATAGAAGACTCCATGCCCAATGGATGCTTTAGGCTACTGATCTCCTTCATCTAGCAGGAAGATGCCTTGAAATTTGCCAAAATTATTATCCAAATAACTCTCCTAGTTATTTGAGTAGCTTGTATACATCTTCTAGCTCTAATCTCTTCATTACAAGGTTACACACTCTTGCTTTCCCTTGGCACATTCCATTCTTTTCCTCACGCACCATCACACACTTCCCCTTCTTCCCTTCCTTTCCTTTTCCTCTTTGTTCCATCTTACCCTAGCACACATATTTTGCATTCACCTTCTTCCTAATCAATTGGTTTCCCTGCACACACGCCTTGCACTTACTTCAATCAGCTAAGTCTTGGGCCTTTGTACACACCTTGCATATTAATTTTTAATAGTTTCACCATGACCATGCGTTCTCTGATCACAAAGTTTCCTCATTTCTCCACGTGTGTCATGCACACCTTCCTTATGCCTTCCTCCCACACCCTTTTCTTTTGCGCACATATCTTTGCACCCTCCCTTTTTCCTTTCTATTCCAAGTCATCCTCTGACATGCTTAAGTGTGCTAAACATTACCATTCAAAGCATACCAATAGGGTGTTAGATCCTTGTAATAAATCAATGAGTGACACATGGCAGAAAATGACAAAAAATTTACACAATTGGTCATCCTTTCAGCTAATCTATGCACGCCACATGTTTTATGTGTGCCGATGACTCTTAAAATTTTTTGATAGCCATATATTTTTCTATAGAGCTCTGATTGGTGTGCACCTGGACTTGTTAGATAGCTATTAATGTAGGATAAAATTATAGATATTCAAATTCAAATTCTTAGTGGACCTGGTAGGTGATAAATGGGAAAACATCTTTATGAGCATGAATGAGAAGATTTAATTTCTTCAATCACCTGAATTTATCTGATTCACCCTCCTTTATGCACACCAAATAGACCTAGGGAAGTGCATTTGATAGATTTGTAGGTATATTTGTAGGCATTGAATGCTTCTTGTTAGTTGTTGAATTTCAAATTCATATTTCTTCTCCTTCTCTTCTTCTTCCATGGATTCATCTCTAAATGTAAGAGTTGGGCTCATTATTAATGTTGGATACTTTGAATCCTCACGCATATTTGTTAAGGATTTCATCTTTTTCTATATTTTGAGTTACAGACCTATAGATATGTATCTTGCATGTGGATATTGGCCTCTTTTTTCATTGTAAAAACTCTATGCATTTCTAGAAGTAATAAAAGCATCGTTCTATGACTATTCTCTGTCCTAACATGTTTGCATTCCTTCTTCTTGCATATTTTTGCATTACATGCCTATTGTGCCATTTCACATCCCTTACACTTCCATATTTAGTTGTGTTCCATGAGAACGATCTAGTGGATGCATGTTTCACTGTGTTACTCGTGCCTAGCCTCCTTTTACACATTTCCCTTCATTATTTCTCAAAATAGATAGTGTTCATCCCTCTTTTCTGGTGCTATTTCCTTTTAGTGTAGGTTTCCTTCCATGTTATCCTTCTATCACTAGTCCCTTGGCATCATTAGCTTAATTTTCCCTTTCAGCACTAGGAGTAGCAGTATCAGTAGAACTAGATAGAGTAACCAACCTTCTCTAGAGATTCATCCCAAGCACGTAAGGTCCCATAACTTTGGGACGATTCCATTGTGATCTCAAATGACTTGGTTCCTCCATATCTAAGACACAGGTACAAGTTTGACGACCAATAGTTGATACACACTAATCTTGTAGGACCAACCACAAGTGAAAGCATTCAAGGATATAACTATTTCATGTTGTTGATTGAATATTTCAAAAGGATGACATGAGTTACCTTCCTTAAAGAAAATTCAAAGGCACTAGAAAGATTTAAATCATTCAAAACACTAGTGGAAAATGAAAGGGATGTAAAAATAAAGAGGTTGAGTTCTGATAGAAGAGGAGAGTTTTGGTCATATGAATTTGATGAATTTTATGAGACTCATGGAATAATTATAAAATTATCAATTACAAGGACACCTCAACAAAATGAGGTAGTAGGAAGAAAGAATAGAACAACATAATAAATGGCTAGCACTATGCTTGATGAATCAAAATTTCTTGATGGATATTGGAGAGAAGCAGTTGGCACAAAAATATACATTTTAAATAGATCTCAAATAAGAATTAATCAAAAGAAGAAACCATATGAGATTTGGAAAGGTATACCTACAAGTGTGAAGCACCTAAGGGTCTTTGGAAGCAAGTGTTACATCAAGAGAGATGGTGACAATTTGGGTAAGTTTGATTCAACATGTGATGAAGTTATTTTCTTAGGATACTCAGTTGTTAGTTCAACATATAGATGTTATAATAAGAGCCAAAAAAAGATAGTTGAGATTACTATTGTCACAAATTGTGAATCCTATCCAAAGAAGGTTACGACTCAGCCCAACGAGACTACAAAAACTTCTAAAAATCGGGATGATGAAGAAATTTCAGAAGTGAACATGAAATAGAAGATGATAAAGAAGAGAGACCTAATACTAAGGCACCTTCAAGGCAGGTTAAAAGATACCATCCTCCGTGCTAGATGATAGAAATTAAAGAAGCATACATTCAAGCAAGAAAAGGGATGAAAATTTCTTTAAATCAAGAACTCTCTTGTCCAAAATAGAACAAAAGAATGTCATGGAGGCTAGCAAGGATCAAAATTAGGTCAATGAAATGAATAAAGATTTGGAACAAATTGAAAATAATGAAACATGGGAGCTTGTACCAAGGCCAAAGGAAAAAAACATTATTGGAACCAAGTGGGTGTTTAGAAACAAATTGAATGAAAAAGGTGAAGTTACTAGAAATAAGGAAAGGATTGTTTGTAAAGGATATGCTCAGGTGGAAGGAGTATATTTTGATGATACATCTTCTCATGTGGCTAGGATGGAATTCATTAGGATTTTCTTAGCATATGCAACACACAAAGGATTGAAAGTATATCAAATGGATGTGAAATCATCATTCCTAAATGGGCACTTGAATGAGGAGGTTTACATAAAACAACCATATGGTTTTTCTCTTACCGAGGACATGGATTATGTGTGTAGGCTAAAGAAGGAACTTTATGGGATCAAACAAGCACCTAGAGCCTAGTATAGCATATTGGACAAGTGCCCGATTGAGAAAGGATTCAAAAAAAGGTGTAGTTGATATAAACTTGTACATAAAATAAGAATAAGAACACCTGTTGATTATTGTTATCTATGTAGATAACATAATTTTTGGGAGAAATAATGAGAGTATGACACATGTTTTTTAAGAGGTAATGAAAAAGGAGTTTGAAATATCAATGCTCGATGAAATCTCATTCTTCGTAGGGCTGTAAATTCTTCAAGGAAAAGAAAGAATCTTTATCTCAAAAATAAATTACATCAAAGAAATGCTCAAAATATTTTAGATGCAAGATTTTAATCCTGTAAGCACTCCCATAAGTGTAGGATGTAAACTCAATAAGGAATATATCTCACCAAAGGTAAATCAGACCCTATATATATATCCATGATAGGAAACCTTTTGTATTCAACAACATATAGACCTGATATCATGCAAGAAGTTGATTTGGTTGGAATATTTCAAGAATACCCAAGGGAATTTCATCTCCAAGTAGTCAAAAGAATCTTCAGGTATCTCATGGGGACATTGGACTATGGTCTTTGGTATCCAAAATGCAATGAATTTCAGATCAATACTTTCAGAGATGTAGATTGGGAAGGCAATATTGATGATAGGAAAAACACAATTGGCCGAGCCTTCTTTGTAGTTAAGTTCCTTGTATCATGGTTGAGTAAAAAGAAATCTCTTGTATCACTTTCTACTTATGAGGTTGAGTATGTTACTGCAGCCATTTCTTATGTACAACTGATGTGGATGAAGAAAACTCTTGAAGACTACAAAATTGAAAATGAAGGTCCTATTCCTCTATACTGTGATAGTAAAAGTGTTATAAGTGTATTAAAGAATCCAATGTTAAATTCTAAGACAAAATGCATACCCATCAAGTATCACTTTTTTAGGGAACAAGTCAATGAGTAAAGAATAAGGCTTGAACATGTGTCTACAAAGGAAGAAGTAGTTGATATAATGACTAAACCTCTACTAAAAGCATATTTTGAATAGCTAAGTCATAAATTGGGGGTAAGATGAGCCCCTAGCAGTCATAAAAGATCTCAAAATGATAGGGGGAGCAGCTTAAGTGCCAAGGTTTCTCTAAGAAGGCTCAGGTTAAGTCTACCTAGGGGAAGTTATTTCTCTAACCCAAGGCACAAGTCAAGAAATTCATAAAAGGCATTTATAGAAAGTGAAAATGCTGAATACCAAAGGGACTAATCTTAGGGAGAGTATTGCAAGTATTTTATGAAGAAAGTATCACAAGTAATTGAGTTTTTTCAAACAAAAGAGCAACATGTTTCTAGGGGGATATTCTTGAGGTAAGAACATGATTTATCATGTTTTTCTTTCATGTTACTCATGTTTTTCATAGATTTCAAAGGGGGTGGCTCATATGAGGTGGAGAGGAGAGAGAGAGGCTTAGTTCTACCATCTCTACCACTAAGGCAGCCTCAACCATCATGTCAGTAGCTATTAGCAACAGAGCTTGGTCAAGGACTAATGTCTATATAGATTTTGCATCCAGATGTTCAAGGTGAGGGGTTGGATGGATAGGGAGATGTCGATGAGGTCTAAAGGATATTTAGAGAGGAGGAGGAGGAGGAGGAGGAGGAGGATAATGATCCTTTTGATATAGGGTCAAACCCAAAGTGGTAAGTAGGGGATCCAGGTAGGCTATTTTTTATTTATTTTATATTTGCACTCCTACCTTTTATTTATACTACTATTGTTACTATTATCATTAGTGGTTTTGCTATATTTAGTGGTTAGTTGATTTTTTGGAGATATTTGCTTATTTTATAATTTTGTGTGTTTGTGTAGAGACTATTGGCAAGTGGTGGAAATTAGTACAAGACACCCTAATTCACATTTTTTCCCCATTTTTTGGGATGACTGTACGATGGAAAAGTGACATGCGAGCATGGGAATCTACAAGTGACTCTTCCTCGCACCCGACCTCCCGAGGTCATGCCGAGATAGCTGGTGGGTATGGAATATGTATGGGATGCAAAAAAACTAATTAGGCAATCTAATGTCTTCAATACACACTAGTGGAATTTGCGAATCTAAGGCAAAGAAGGCCCTCCTAACTTGAACAGGTGTGATAGATCGGTCAGCTGAGGATGATTTCTCGAAGGCTCCAATCAAGATCGAGCTGTAGGGTGATTCTATCTATAGGTTTTGGAATACGTGGAAAATAACCTGAGATAGTTTTGTGTATTTCTCTGGACACTGTCATATGGTGGATGGTAAATATAGTCAATTTTATGGATAATTCTCTAGCCTAGTCCATAATTCTCTAGCTCTATTAGCTACTGTGTCTAGCAAGGATAATTGTTCGATAATGACAGGTGGAAGTGGGGTAGATCTGAATACCAGTGTACGTAGGCCAGTGTCTATGTCTAATTCTCCTGTGGATTCGTTAGGCTGCGGGATCTGTGGGTCACAACCATAGATTCTTAGTTGTTGCGGACCTATTATGGTCATGCATGAAATCAAGTCCTAATCCATAGTATCCAGTAACCATATGCTTTCGCAGCTTCTATATTTAGGATGAATAACTATGTGACATTCTCAGAATATCTTACAGGCATTCATACAACCTGGATTCTTAGGCTGGTATCTATATCTGTAAGAGTGTCTCCTTTGCATGGCTGTGGGACCAAAGGATCACAACCAAAGGTTTGTTCTCTTTCGAACCCTTCTATAGTCATATGAATGTTATCTAGTGTAATCTGTACTTCGTTTGATTTGACAAAAACGTGTGTGCTTGGTCGTCTTCTACGTTTAACCCACTGAATTAGGAATTGATTTCTTGCAAGCTTACCGTTGTTTGAAAGACTTGAATCCTAAGATTTTGATCTATATTAGTTATCACTTGTGATGAGATTGGGTTGAGGCATGATTGGCTCAAATACGTATTCTCTGGGCTCTCTAGGTCCCATGATTGTCATACAAAAACAACAAAGTAAAGCGAACTATAGTAAAATGAAACTTAACTATGTTGAAGTATATCTATAGTACGTATAACTTCTCTATTTTTTTGTGTCTTTCTGATGAACTTTACGAATTTAAGAAAGCAGCTATTTAAAATATCTAGAAATGACAACTAAAATAATCAATTTAAAACAAACAAAATAACCGAGTGTAGCTATTTATCTGTGTAATTTGTAGATCTATTTTAAACAATAGAAATAGCTTATCTAATCTATTTGCAAGATTCTCGGTCCTACCTCAGAAGTGAGGAGTGAATCATAGTTTCGTCAGAAACTATCAATCCCCATAGCTTCCTTGGCAACATTGAGAGTAGAATTTACTAAAATAAAATAATTAACTACTCTATTTGATATGATTCTAACTAGAACTTTGAAAGCTAGAACCTGGATTCTGCAGAAGAGTGTCGAATCTGCTGGTGTGTGTGATCTTGTCCCCTCAGTGTGATCTCCTCGTTCCTTCATGTTCACGTGGATCCAAAAAAGTGTGTAATGCTAGCATCAATAGAAGAAGATATTGGGAAAAAGGTAGCTCAGAATACATTGACTGAATACAATGCGAGTAGGAGAGGGATAACGTAAGAGTACAGGGCTTGGCTTCTGTAATTCCTAGCGGAATCTATTGTGAGTCATGCAACATGAAGCGTCGAGAACCTGAAACTATCCTGTTTGAGGAGGAAAACCTACAAATTTAATGGCTTCCTAAGCTATTCTACTCCAATGGATTGGTTGAAATAACAACACTACCTGCACAAGATGGATTTGTGGCTTACCAACAGTAAAACAATGCTAACAAAGCATGTAATGAACTAAACGATGAATCCTAGGGAAAAAGGAAAGACTGAATCTACTGCAAATGAGAAGATGAGAAGTGAAAATTTTGAGGGGCCATTTGCTTGAGCTCAAGCCAACTATTTATAGTATTTGCATTTATCCAAGGTAAAATCCAAATAGAACTCTTAAACTATAAACAATGGCAGAACACTATTCCAGGGAGCCAGAATCATAAATGCAAGCTTATGGCGATGAAAGAAAGATGGTAAAATGTTGAATTTATGTGAGTCATGTTAAAAGAGCTTTCTGAAAAATGTGTAAAGGATCGTCGCCTTGAGTAAGGTGGTGGTTACAGGACCGCCACCTTGTTCAGGGTGGTGGTCACGAGACCGCCACCCAGGTAGGGCAGTGGTTTCGTCACTGAAGAGAGAAGGGCCAAGAAAAGAGGGGAAAAGGGAAAAATAAAGCACGCAAGGGGGCTAAGCGGTGCATGCGGGATGTTAACGCACACTTGGAGAGATTTTTCGGATCCTGAACACCTTGCGAGGAGACCTGTATCATCATTGGGGCATGTGTCACGTTGCTCTGGCAGTATAGTACATTATAATTTCGGGGTGCGTACATATTGCCCCCTCAGAGAAGCGTTTTAGCCATGAAGAGGCATAAAATGGTGGGTCCAAGTATGGCGGGTCCCCGAAATGGGAAGTTAGAAGTTATACCTGATACATCCATGTGTGTTGAAAGGATGCCGTCTAAAATTCCCGCTACCTGTAAAATGAAAAGAGAACTCAAGTGTAGATAGACACAGTAGTTTGAACAAATAAACACTAAAATAACAGGGCATGAGAACGTACCATTTGTGTGGGGATAGGATTTTACCTCCGTCAACACTCCAAACCTGTGAAAACTTCATTTTAAAATGAACCAGGGCACTATATATATGAAAGTGGGCCCATTTTCCTATTCATTTGTGTGAGTCGATTTTATTGACTTTGAGCTCTGGGACCCACGGTGACGGTTTTCTTACATGAGTAGATTCAAAACGTCTGCGACGACATAGTGATCATGCCTCCATGTACGGAACATCGACCCGTGAGATCACTGGTTAGTTTTCTTCAGTTTATCCTTTTTACCACCTTAAATTTGAAATGCTAAATACTTTGTCATGGGGGGGTGATTTTTGAAAATGTTAGTGTTGAAAGGTCCACCTAGGGGGGGGCGCACATACTGGGTAGGATTTGTTTTTAGGTAAAATGGTTGTTTTTTGCACTTTTTTTAGCCCTTTTAACTTAAAAAACCCTGTGTGGCTTTTTGGACCACAACCACTACCCTGCCCAGGGGGTGGTTACATGACCGCCGCCCTATTCAGGGCGGCGGGTTACATGACCGCTGCCCTGTTCAGGGTGGCGATTACATGACCGCCGCCCTTAAGGTGGCGGTTACAAAACCACCCCCCTGTTCAGGGCGGTGGTTACATGACCACCGCCCTTAAGGTGGCGGTTACAAAACCACCTCCCTTTTCAGGGTGGCAGTTTTACACAGAATGCAAAAGGAACATCTATTTGAGATTGTGTTTGTTTTTTTAGCATTTCTACGTGCTTTCATGATTTTTCTAGTATTAATTAGATGCTAACTTGCTTTATTTTGTGTGTTTTTGGGTGTATGCAGGTGAGAGAGGAGTATATCTGGTGGAGTAGAGTGAGGGGAGTGTGATTGGCTCCCAGGGATTCTAGATGCCCTCTCATAGGATGAGGAGGACATTCTTTAGCGGGCTGGGATACTACGCATTTCACGTGTGCCCGACGTTACACCATCTAGTCACATCCTTTATGATTTGTTCTCATACTGGGATGCAGATAAGAACACCTTCCGATTGCTAGGGGTCCGCGGTGAGTGGACCATTACACTGGAGGATGTCTATCGTATTCTGGAGGTCCTAATCATTGGGAGACGACTCACCCTAGAGATGGCAGGTTCATGTGCACAGATTACACAGTGGGCCACATATATGGGAGATGTAGTCATCTCTATGGGGTCCCGAGGAAGGGGGTGAGAGTTTGATCCATTCCTTCCTTGCCCATCCCCCTACTTCGCCAGGCCATCATGGGGATCCTTGCCTTCGAGACTGATCAGGGACAAGGGAGGAGATACATTACTATACTACTGGTCACCCATTATTACATAGATAGAGGGGCACGGTCTGGATATATGCCTAGAGAGCAGATATTCTTGGGACCACCTACCACGACTTATACAGGGTGGTCCATTTACAGGGGCAGTCCTTGAGCCATCCGACCCTAGTCATGAGTTGAGTCTATGAGCATTTCATCCCTTATGGCAGGAGTGTGGAGGTGGTAGATCCTGGAGCTGTGAGGGAAGCCAGATGGACTGACATGTCAGTGCTCAGAGCACCTCATCAGCTAGTTACCTCCCTGACTACTACCGACATGGAGGCCACACCATACTAGACTATGGCAGGCATATGGGGCGAGGAGGCTCTTACCTTGATCTCCTGCTCCACCATAGGGCAACTTATTAATAGAGTGGGGCGAGTGGAGATGCACCCCTTTGGCTGATGTTCCTCAGTAGTTTGGCTTACCATACGTGGGTATGCTTCCCCCAGTGGCGCCAGTCTACAGATCAGTCTGAGAGGCTACAGGGGGGCTTAGAGGTCAGGGGTTAGATAGTGGTTACTCCTGGCATTGCTATTGCAGCCAGGAGGATAGTACATGCCAGAGGGAGAGCCGGTGCGCCTCAGGAACCTTTGCTTTAGATTGCTGCGGGTTCCACCCACAACAGTGATGAACCCATTGAGGTAGACTCTGAGTCTAAGGAGTCTACAGGGGGAGAGACAGAGGAGGAGACTGAGGACAGTGATCCTGAGTGGCATGACACCTAGGATATCATGCAGGTGGAGAGGGCTAAGTAGAGCACAGAGAGGGTGACTCTGGTTTCAAAGGAGCCACTCTCCCAGGGCCATGGGGAGGATGAGTCTATTGCGGGGGTGTTATGTTACTCCAGCCATAGGAGCAGCCCCTCAGTTGGTAGCGGCATCTGTGGCGGGCGCTGATCCCATAGATCCATCTTGGAGGCTTGTTGATCTGAGTAAGTTACCTTCTCTCCCTTCTAGTGTTTGTTTAATTTAAGATTAGGACCTCCTTAGTTGCTATCTTGTATCTTTTAATTTCTTGTTTGGTTTCTAATTTGTTTTCTCCTTTGTTTGTAGAGACCGCCGATGAGTGGCGAGATTTGATTCATAGGGTATGCACCGATACCTTGATGATCCCTATGGAGAGGACCTGCGCGCAGAGCTGTTTGTGGATGCTGGGGAGCCTTCAGTAGCTGGCAGACATACCGATGTCTTCGCTCCATTCTGGAATGTGGCCAGGATGGTATCAAACCTTTGCACAGAGTTAGCGGGGTACAGGATGGCTGAGCGCTTGATGAGGAGTCATTCTCGTGGTGAGACTGCGACTGCCCCTCAGGATCCTGAGCCCTCCGTGCATTCAGAGCGCCGGTGTAGTCGGAGTCCTAGGCATGGGCGTGCACCTTTAGAGGGATCTCGTAGGGATTAAGAAGCGACTTGGCTCTCGTAGATTTTGTACTATATATTCTTTTGTATATCCCGGGCTCTTTGAGCATTTTGACCATGCTTAGTGTATGATGGCATTGTATATAAACATTGATTATTTATATATATGCACTTTTGTTTCTGGATCAAAATCTTGGCATTCGTGGCTTTCTTTCTATTTCTAGTTTCCTCATGTATGCTATGACGTATGTTTATATGCTTCTTTTTAGAATGTATGCAATGGTGAAGAAATGATGCAAGTGTTTTACTTTCCTTTTGTGTTTCATGATGCTGATATATGATGATGTAGATATAATGTGATTTTGAACCTTAGTTTCTGTAAGAAATTTTGGATACTCCATGTTTGTTTTGGCAAAGTGATGAAAATAAACCGGTACGATGAACAGATAAACCTGCCCCTACCCCCGACTCTACACAACTAGTAAGATGCGAGGGATTATCACCAAGAGTTGGGAAGGGTGCAAGTTATGAGGTGTAGTGAAATGATAGTGATGGAAGACAGAAAAAGCTTTGGCGGAACCAAATTAGGACACTACAAGTCCACTCCATTCGAGTGACTTCATAGTTTTGGATGCAACTTGCTTTGCGGTTTATCCAGACTTAGACCCGTAGATGGCCACATAGTAGACAAAATTTGGGTTTTTAGGATTTTTAACTCTCTTGGGATTTTGAACATCTAATTCATTTGTTTTTGACTTAAAGTTTTTAAAGTTTGATTTGTTTGTGTATGACATTTTGCATTTATTTGTCGAGAGGACCCCCTACACTTTGCCCCATGCTACTAGTAAGAAGCGTGGGTTTATCACCGTGGGAAAAGTATAGGCGAGTAAGTGAATTTCCATCCTTTCCCAACCCTACATCACTAGTAAGAGACGCAAGCTCATCACCAAAGGTTGGTGGGGCAAGGAAATGTGTAAAATTTAAAATTTTCTGTTTGATCCATGTTTGACTTGTTTGTTTGAGTAAAATGTTTGTATGTGTTTATTTCCAAAGAGATATACATATGGGATAGATGTGACACCATGAAGCTTCTAGAACAGACCATAGGCAAGACACCTACCCTAAGAAGAAACCAACAGTGAGAATAAACTTGCAGATCTTGGTATGGTTACCGTTAAGATTTTGTCATGTCTAGCTTTATTTGATAAAATGATTCCGAGATAATTTGATGATATCATGAAAATGGAGAAGTATGATTAAAGTGTTTATGCCAACAACATCATGAGTTTTTAATGAACTGCTTTGAGAATAGATTCCTTGATCACCATTTGTGTATGAAACAAGTGGACAATATGATCCTAATCTATATGAAGATGCAATGTAGATAGATATATAAGTAGTGCTAGCTGCTTACGTGTAGAAACGCTTGAGGTGTAGGGAATTGACTGTTTCACCAAATTCCTCACCTTCTAGCGTACATAAGAGGTATGCACTGTTCCCATAGTCTTTCATGACTCGGTATGGGCCCAACCATTTAGGTCGGAATTTCCTTCCTTCACCGGTCTTCTTGTCGATCCTGCTGTCTAGCCTTAGAACTAGATCACCTTCATATATGTCGCGTTCATAGACTTTCTTGTTATATTTCCGGCACATCCAACAATTTACCACCATATATCATTCAAACATGATATTTCTTTCAAGTTTCAATGTTCAGTTATCAATTTCCATTCTGGAACTAGTATGGACTCTCTCAAGATATTTTTCCACGTAAGGAGAAGCGAATCGATTATCCAAAGGACTCACATCATCATATAAAGTCTTGATTGGAAATTTGCATCTGGTCATAAGTACGAGGAAAAATTTATGTAAGAAAGACATTGCAGAGCTGTAGGGTATCCAATACGACTGATAAACAATTTTGTGTGCATGATTATGTTCACGAAGGACCATGCATTATTCTCTTCGCTCATTGTGATAGATGTGTCCTCTTAATCTGATAAAGTTCTACACTATTTTATTTCCCACCGTCTTCCTGTGCTTGTATGTATTCTATCAAAATTTTAATCATATCCTTTTTTTATGTTAGAATTTGATATTAAATGTGTTTTTTATTTGTCATTGTGTAATTTAATATACTTGTCCATTATTTTTCACTTGTCTATTATTTGAGTATGTTGTCATAGTTTTAAAGTCATTATTGAAAGAGTCATTTATGTTCATAATTTTCATTTAATAAAATATTCCATTTTGTTTTTTCAATTCTCTCTATTGTCACTTAGAGTATATTGTCTTTAAATATGTATGGTTCATTAGTTCATTAATTTTGTCGTGTCTTTGTATAAAGTTGTTAAAATTGTCTTTTTTATTATACATATCTAGTCAAATTTGAGAATTATCATCTTGTCTAATTATATCATTATCGAGTTTCTTGTCAAAATTTCATTGTGATTCAAAGTCGGTGTTGAAAAATTTTAAAAAAATCCTTGCGAACGTATTTTTGGTGTTACCCGAAGTCTGGAAAATAAATGATTCCACATTGTGGGGCAAATAATAAACAATGTGGGAATCATTGAGCTTTATATCCAAATTTGGATGAGTTAGCAGTATGTTACTCGAGGATGGAGGCACAATATGTTGGAGGTTAATCATCGAACTCTTGTGAGTTTCCAACGATGGGGCCGTACTTTTGGTATGGTGACTTATTTTTTCAATTGTGTGGTGTGCAAAATAAGAGAAGATGTTCATTCTTTTTCACGTGTGTATATGGCTATTCCTACATAATTCCTTGATGTAATAACATAGTGAAGAACATATAGCATAGTTAAATGCAGAATCATGATAATTAAAGAGGTTGAATAGACAGATGTGTTCTTGTTCATACCTAGGTTTTTGGTAAAGTATAGTAAAACCATTGAAGGTTGTGCAGATGGTTCCTTCTTGAGTTCCCACAGTCAGTAGGGTTGTTAGATGATCAGTAGATCGTATATGTTGGTGTTGGGGTGTGAAGGATATGGAATAGTCATCTACAAAACATAAATCTTGCTAACAACCGATTAGATCAAAATAGATTGCTGAGAATATGATAGATGCTAAAAATGACTAAAAAATATAGGTATCAATGAAAATTAAGGATCTATGACGATTGGGTTCAATATGATTGTTTTGATAAAAGACTGATAGAATAGACAATAATAAATGCCAAATGAACATGGACGATGCTAAGGTGAACTAGAAGGATTATAGGATAATTGAAGAGGTTGAATAGACAGATGTGTTCTTGTTCATACCTAGGTTTTTGGTAAACTATAGTAAAACCATTGAAGGTTGTGCAGATGGTTCCTTCTTGAGTTCCCACAGTCAGTAGGTTAGATGTGTTCCCTACAATGATTGGTTGATAAGTAGATGGTTATTTTATGTGTTCCCACACTAGTTCAGTCAGATGTGTTCCTAGTAGTGTATGGTCGATAAGAAGTTGATGTGTTCCTTCTTCTACCTTTAGTTCGAGTGTGTGCCAAGATCATGAGCAAGCTCGGGCGGTAGGCTGCAGAGGAAGTGTGAATTTTTTTCTACCATGTAAACACTAAGGGGGGAATTTTAAGAATATAGTGTTCACATGTGATTTACCATAAGGTGAATATATTATTACAATGGTAATTAGTGAATTACTAGTTTGTTAGTAACGTATTTGGTTAGTTAATATATTGTTATAACAAATGTATAACAATATATGAATACAAGTTTTATTATTTTCATACTCCCTATAAAATAGGAAGTTGGTTTTCCTATTTGGATGGCTATATAATAGCCCTCTATACATTGTAAAAATACAACAGTGGATTAATAAGAAGACTATCTTTTTGTTGTGCAAATTGCCCGTACCCAATAATGGATGCATAATATTGTATTAATTTTTTTGTAGATTTCTATGTATGATGATGCAATGGATGAGATACAAGTATATGTTGACAAGCTATTTACCGAAGAAATAGAGATACATGATGAACAAGTTTAGAGGAAAACATGACAATTATGGAAATAAAAATGAGGAAATAGTGTTCATAAGCGAAGTAAACCTAAGTAGTTGATTGAATGGTTTTTGTGATAGGTTTAATAAATCATTAGGGGATGGTTGGATGATGAAACAGTGTAGAAATATAAATTTATTATTTTTAGTAGCCAATCATGAAACAACATGTAATGAGGATTATCACTTTCTCTTCGATTACAAATAAGTAGCTCTTCTCTAGGGATTTAAAAACTCTCATTGTTTCAACTTTTTTTGTTACATAAATTAATTTTTTTGTAATATCCCCCATATCTAGCCTCATGTGACTAGGAAAATGCATGGTCTCATCATCATAGGCTAGGCATGGGTGAATAAGGGCATTACTTCTAAATTTTGGCCTCATGCAACTAGGAAAATGTGTGGCATCATCACTAAATACTGACAAGGAAAATCAAAATGGAACATATATTAACAATACATTCTTGTTTTAATATGTATTGATTTTTACTTTGATCCCTTTTTAGAGTGCAGTGAGACCTTCCTCCCATACTCTAGCCACATATGGACAATAAGATACAAGGGCTCATCACCAAAGGTTGGGATAGGCAAGGAAAATACCAAGGGTTGGGATGCACTAATGTCTTTTAATCACAGAGATAAGTGTGTCACCAACAAACCTCTAGAGACCTACACAAGCCAAGATCCTTACATTTGACTAAAGTTCACTAGGGAACAAGGGAATCACAACACTAGGACACCAATAGCCATGGTTATACTATGTCGGTAATTAAAATAATAGTAATGGTAAGTGAGATAGTTTATAGTATTAAAAGGGTGAAGAAGCATCATGTAGAGAGAGTGGACTAAATCTTAAATTTAAATATATTTTGTTAGGTATAACCATGGTGAGGTGAAACAATATATAATACAAAATGACAATCAAAAGGATAAATGCAAAACATGACACTAAATATAGTATGAACTTTGAGATGAAGGGATGTAAATGACTCACCAAACTCCTTACCTTCAAGCATATAGAGGTGAAAATACTCATTATTAAAGTCCTTAGTGAATAAGTAAGTCCTTAACCACTTCATGTTGAACTTATGCCCCTCGTAAGTCTTCTTATCTATCTGAATATCTTAGAAAAGCACAAGATTATCAACCTAAATAGGAAACTCATGGATGATCTTGTTTTATCTTGAAGGCATACGAGAGACATACACTTCATGATGTTGTGCGGATTTGAGACAATTATTATCTAAACTTTCTAGAGAAGACATACATACTTCCTTGTATTGATCTTCATCTAGGAGACCCTAAAGAGAAACTCATAGGATATGAAGTTGAACTTCTAATGGAATGACATTTTCATCTCCAAAGACTAGTTAAAAAGGCTAGCACTTGTAGACATGTGTATGCTAGTTCGATAAGCCCATAATGTAAGATATAGTTATAGGTGTCAATCCATTTTTCTATTTTTTACTATTTTAGGAAAAATAGACTTTAAAGTCTTTTTTATCATTGTGTCATGTTTGTTTTCTTGAGGGTAGTAAATAGACAAAGTTTGATGTGAGATAGAACACTTCTTACACAATTCCCACATTTTTGAATTCTTAAAAGAGCTCCCATTGTCGTAGATAATGACTTGTGGGATTCCAAATTTGTAGATAATTTGCTTTAAGATGAAATTTCTTATGACCTAACAGGTGACATTGGTCAAATTCATTTACTCTTTCCATTTTATAAAATACTCATTCACAGTGACGGTGAAATTTTGTCTTTCTATAGAGGTAGGGGTCAATTTACCAATCAATTTGAGGCCCCTCCTAGAAAATGGCCACGGTGTAATAATGTGTCAAAGTTATTGTGTCATAGATGGTATAATGTGTAAAACTTCTTGACATTTAAGACATTTTCTTAATATACTTGATCATATAATTTTCAGGATGGGCTAAAAATATCCCTTCCTCTGAATTTTATGAGCCATTGTGTGGCCACTAAAGTGACCACTGCAAACCCTATTGTGATACTAGAATAATACACATTCAAAATATTTCTCATTTATAAAACAAAGTAGCATGTCGTCAAAGGCTCTCCTATACAAAACCATATCTAAAATTACATATTTAGTAGCAAGGACATAGAAGCAACGCCTTTGTTAAGAAGTGACATTCTTTGGGTAGGTAAACTCACTAAGGTAGGTGACTATATCCATATACCAAGAAGAAGAAGAACAATCAAAATTATCAATGTAACAAATTAACTCCTCGGGAACCTCAACATCCACTTAATATTTTGATTTCAAGGGGTTTCCAGCCAACAAAATAGTGACTATTTAACCCTTGACTGATTTTTGGTTGACATAAGTCAACTCAAATTCATCGAGGAGTGTGATCAAGTGGTTGAATCTCTTGGATAGGGTTGGTTGCATTAAAAATGTGTGAAGTCCTTAGGATTTGATGATTACTTTAGTTTCTTGATTTAGCATATAATGGCTTGGTCATTTATTATAAAACACTATGGTGACATATTCCTTTATAGCCTAAGAATATCTTGTTTCATATTCTAAAATCACATGACCGATAAAATACACATCATTATTTATCATCGTCGTCTTCTTGGGTAAGCATGTGGCCAATGAAATATCAATCACACATAGATAAAAAATGAGTGGTCTATCAGATCGTCAATCCATGAGAGTGGGAGGAGATAATAGTAAGCACTTAACATATTCAAAGGTTTCATGGAAAAACCCCTTTTATGATAGAGGGAGGAAGGTGTTCATAATTATGTAGATATTCTAGAATGGATTCATCATTGTTATCTATGTCAAGATTAATTAATCCAAGGTAATTTATATCAACAATGCCTTCTTTGATTTGGGATCCATTTTTATGAGAGGCATGCCGCTTGGTGAGAAATAAAGTCAACTTTAGGAATCTCGTGGAAAGGAAACCACCACGAGGAAGCCGTGGAAATAGTATTGGATAGTTGGTATTTACTCCTAGGGATAAAATCAATAGATATGAAATTAAAATCCTAAACTAACATTTGGGAAGTGTTTTTCTATGGCTATGAGAGTTTGACCTCTGTTTAATAGACCTCTGCCACCTGGTTGGTGATAATATGTGAATCACCAAAGATCTAAAGTCTCTAAAATTTGAGTTTTTGATCTAAGAGAACACCAGTTAACAAAGATTTATATTCATTTATAGTATTAGTGCATTTGAAATCTAAATAAATAAAAGGCAAGATCCTCCTCCCAAGAGTAATCATGACCACACTTGCCCCTACCCCTGCCCCTGATGGACATTTGGATCCATCATAGTACATGGTCCATAATTTTGCTTCAGGGAAAGGATCGTAGGATAAAATGGAGAGGGGGTTGGTTATCTCTAATCTTGAGCATATTCACATCTACTAGCATAGCCAGAGAAGATTTGTCTTTTTTTACTTTTAGGTAAGTGGAAACGGTACATGGAAGGGCCCTTTGGGTATAATGGAAGTAGATGAGGTGAATCCTTTTCTAGGATGTTAATAATCAGCATGGCAGTATTCAAGGATATTGTTTCAATTTTTGATTTAGGGTTTTGATTTGACAAAGATATTTCCTTTCCTACTTCATGATCCCCCTTTATATTTGTCTTGAAAGGGGGAGTATCAAGAGCTAAGAGAGTGGGTTTAGATTCAACATCACCCTTTGTAATCTAGTTCTTACCCTTTTCTAGGGATGTGGGGGTATATAGGTCATGTGTAGGTGATTTACAAGGAACTTGAATTCCTAGAAACATTTTAGTACTATATTGAACTATATTATATGGGTTTAGTTTATAACATAAAATTTAGTGAGGATCATTCGGTACTGAGATTTATATGGAGAATAATGATACCAATTAATGTAACCCTAAGACTATCATACCCATGAAGAGTGTTTCGAGTTGATGAGAAAGTGGTTTTGTCATATCCAAGCTTCTATAAAAAGGAAAAGGGGATGACGTTAACAATTTCCCCATCATTCACCATAGCTCACTTTACCAAGTTGTCATATATCTGAATCTGTAAATAGAGAGTGGGGTCTCCTCTTCTAGCAATCTCCATGTCTACAGGTAATTGGTATAAGTCAACAAAATATCTTGTGTCTCTTATCATGACACTTGGAGGAAACATATGCATGTTGATGTGGTTAACCTATTCCTCTAGTGGGGGTGTGATGTAAGTTAAATTCCCAATCCCCATGGTGTCCAAAAGTGCAAGTCGATGGGCTGGAGAATTCTTCAAAATGTCATGTTTATGGTGATTTTTGGTTAGGTGTTATAAATGTTGAAAATACCAAATACTAAAATAAGGAAGGGTTTACTAATACCTGCACAGATAATATCAATGTTAGGATGATTAGGTACATGAGCAATGAAATAGGATCATCCTATCACTAAGTGAGAAAACCCATGTACGAAGATAGCTAAAAAGGGAAAAATATTAGATAAAGATGATAACGAGAAGATCGGCGAAGGCCAATCCCAGGAATTCAAAGGGGCTTCCTTGAAGGATGTCAACTTGTTTGATACAATCATTTGATTTGATAATGATAAGATAAATGATAATGATTTAAAACTTAAGATGGATGGAAAGATCATGCTCAACGTTGTAAGTGGCCCAAGCTAAAGTTGTGGCGAGCTCGAAATCTAGGAAATAGTCAAACCAATCTTGTTTTGTTGCGTCATGCACATCTTGTATCACTTCAATCTTATCTTTAATGTATTCAATTTCTAGTGTAATTTCAATGGTGCACAAGCTGATCTCATGTGAGATTTAGAAATTTTCCCACACAAAGGGTTGTTAGATGATCAGTAGATCGTATATGTTGGTGTTGGGGTGTGAAGGATATGGAATAGTCATCTACAAAACATAAATCTTGCTAACAACTGATTAGATCAAAATAGATTGCTGAGAATATGATAGATGTTAAAAATGACTAAAAAATATAGGTATCAATGAAAATCAGAGATCTATGACGATTGGGTTCAATATGATTGTTTTGATAAAAGACTGATAGAATAGACAATAATAAATGCCAAATGAACATGGACGATGCTAAGGTGAACTAGAAGGATTATAGAATCCTGTGAGATTTAGAAAATAAAAATTTAGATCTATTTGCAGGGCTAATGAGAATCAAAGAGGCTATGGATATTGATTTACGGTGATCAGGAATCGATGACGATCATTTTATAAAATTTACAATATTCTAAAGATTGGCTAAATGAATAAACGAGAGATAGAGCTTGAAGGGGCTATGGAAGATGGTTTAGATAAGTGATCAAATATTATATAATGAATGCAAAACATGCTTGATAAAGATTAAAAAAAATTGTACTGAGAGTTATATGGAGAATAATGATACCAATTAATGTAACCCTAAGACTATCATACCTATGAAGAGTGTTTCAAGTTGATGAGAAAGTGGTTTTGTCATATCCAAGCTTCTATAAAAAGGAAAAGGGTTATAAATGTTGAAATTACCAAAAAATCAAATAGGATAGGGTTTACCGATACCTACGATGAAAATCGCAATGTCAGGATGATCGAACACAAACAATGAAATAGGCTCCTTCTATCGCCAAGTGAGAAGACCTGTGTATAAATATAACTAAACAAAGAGATATTAGATAAGGATGAGATGAGTTGCTCGATGAATGTTGATCCTAGGAATCCGAAGGACTTCCTTGAAGGGTTTCAACTCATTTGATACAAGTAAAGTGAGTTTATAATGATGAGATAAATGACAATAATATATTTAGAGTTCAAGGGGGGTGGAAAGATCTTGTTCAATGTTGTAAGTGGCCTAGGTTAGGGAAGTAGAAAGCTAGAAATCTGGGAAACATTTAAACCAAGGACTTGTTCAGCTATATCATGTATCTCTCGTATGAATTTAATTTGATCTTCAATGTTTTTCAATTTCTAGTGTGATCTGCGATGTCTCACACAGGATGAGATTGTATGAGATGTACAAATGGTTCCCACACTATAGGTTGTTGAGGATCGGGAGATCGTATATGTTGGTGATAAGGTGTGAAGGAACTAGAACATTCATCTACATAAATATATATCTTGCCAAACAACTGATTAGATCAAAATAGATTGATATAAATGTGATAATGCTAAAAATGACTAAAAAATATAGGGATCGATGGTGATCGGGAATCAATGGCGATCAGGGTTGGAATTGATTAGTTTTGAGAAAATGACTAATAAAATAGATAATGATAATGCCATACAGAATTGACAATGCTAAGATAAACTAGAAGGATTCTAGAAGTCCTATGGGATTTAGAAAATAGAATTTTAGGTGTAAGTTTGAGGGCTAATGAGAATAAAATAAGCTATGGATACTGATTGACGGTGATCGAGAATCGATGAGGAATCACTGTTTAAAATTGTACAATATTCCAAAGTTTGGATAAATGACCAAATAAGAGGAGAGCTAAAGGGCTATGCAAGATGGATATTCGATAAACGATTGGTCGTAGACTATTACAATGAGTGCAAAACAAGCTTGATAAAGATGAAAAAAAAATTGTACTAACCTTGAGAGATGTTCAGAAGGTGATAGAGCTCCCAAAAAGAGTTGGTTGGTGATCTGATGATACTTGCTTCAAGATTTTGACAGTAGGGTGTTGATGATCCTAAGCATAATGACATTATTCGCAGGTGCAATAGTTTATTCTCCAATCCATCTTCTGACTAACTTGCCTATGTAATTGTGTAAATGGGAAAGAGGGTGATTTAAACAGGATCGAATGGTGTTTGCAATGATCATCGATGATCATGGATCACCATCGATTTATCCAGAGAGGTTGTAAACCAATTAAGGAAAGATGGAAAAATGGTTGAAACCACTTTCCATTTGATGTTTTAGGTTGTTTTATAAATGGTGGGAGGTTAAGGATTCATGTAGGAAGAGTTTAGGGGGTTAAGATGGGTAGGATAAATTAGGATAGGTTGGTTTTAAGTGGTTATGGTGGGGTAAATGAGATTTACGCGAGCAGTTAAGGATTTACAATGGTAGATTATAAGGTACTTAAGATAGAGATGATAATGATATTTATGATAATGTGGTTAATGTGTGTCGGGTCACCTAGGGGTGAAAAAGTGGTGTCTACATATTCCATTTTTGTTGAGTTGTCTCTAGGCATAGGCTATGAGACAAAAAACTAACGGCACGAAGATGTCCCAGTTTTTGTGATAAGATATTTTCTACCTCCTCAAGCCAATGACCGACTATGTTGGTCGTTGGATTGAAGAGAGTTGGATTGTTTGGATAGGTTTTCTTTAAGATGCTCCAGGATTTAGTTGTAGTCTAAAATGACCATGCTGGAGGAGTTTGTAGATATGGTAGTAATCTTGGAAACACTTGGTAGGGGAAATTATACTACCTTTGGAGGGTAATGCTAATATGGATCACCTACAGACGCTTGCTTCGAGAAGAGTTCTACATGGAGAGGGTCTAATGGGAATGCTCTCGTGAGAATGTGTGAAGACATGGGACCAAATGGTCAAAGGAAACATCCACAACATGTGCAAAACTTTATGTATGGTAAAAAACAAAGTTTTGACAAAGTGATGGGCATCAAAGAAAAGGAATGTAAGATTTTGATAGTATTGTGATGTGATAAGAGAGGTCTAAGTGACCAAAATATATAAGGTGTGTAAAAAGGATTTATATTTGTGGTGATTATGGATCGCTGACATTTTGGGATATGAAATTGAAGGTGATTTAAGATTATCCGTGATGAAAATATAAATATATAAGACAATTCAGAGGTGACACAAATGGCTCATTAGGAACATGTCATTGTGTGATTTGAGAGCTCTTGACTAGTTATTTTTTAGTGTTTTTTAGAGATGGAGGTGAGCGGTAGTAGCAGGAAGAGGCAACACACCAAGAGAGGGGTAAGTAGGTTTGATTATGTATTTCATTTTTATTTTTGTGAATTATTTTATTTTTGTGATTTTTTAAAATTTTGGGTTGGGAAGAACCGATCGACGTGATCTGGTGTTGGATCAGGTGGATTGTCATCGATTAGATTTAGTGAAAATGTCACCAATTAGAAATTGGTGGCGATTGGTTTTAAATTTTTATGAAGTTTTGCTAAGTTATGTGTTTTTTTAGTGTTTTGTAGGTGAGAGACACCATTTATCTTTGTGACAGAGTCATGAGATGTTGTGAGAGGATTAGGGTAGATGTCATAGATGTTGAGTGGGCCCATTTGATGGTTGTTTAGCTTAGGAGGATTTCACCACTACCAGTAGATTCCTTGAGATGTAGGGTTGATGGTTTCTTTGATAAACATATGGGAGCCGAGTACATGGACATTCTGATTTCCATACCAATGAGATGACCATCACATCAGAGGATGTGTATAGGATCCTGTGATTGTTTATCCAACATGAGTAGATAGTGTCCATCACTCAAGAGGCCCATCTAGAGACCATGATATGGTTATATGGAGATGATGCCCCATATATTAGATATACATCAGGAGGATTTCATATCAAGACTTATTATGATGTAGAGGTGACAGAAAACCAGTTGATGTCAATGGTGATGTTTAGATATCTCATGTTATGCACTATTAGATTTAGGGGTGACATAGGTTTTCATGGACATTTGTGGGTGTCATGAAGTCTATTATGGAGCACCAAACAGTATATGCCTGGGGTTGTGCATTGTTGGCTCAAGTCATATCATGAGCTATGGATGTTTGTGACAAGTCAGAGGTATGGGTTGGATGTGGGGTTCTTATTACATTATTAGGCATATGAGTGTATAGATTTTGTGAGGTCATCAGGCCTACCTCAGAGGGTGGGAGACCCAACAAAGTATGTAGTGGGATTTATGAGGTGGAGGTTTGATTGGATGAGGGATGAGGGATGATGGGGTTGAGAGGGACTATACCTACTATGTTAATCGACTATAGATTTTATCTGTAGATTACGTAGTCCGGAGGCCATATGTGAGATTTTTTACATGGCCAGGATGGATGTAGAGTTGGTGGGGCTGAGGTGGGTGCAGTGGATTCGAGAGGAGGGCGGAGATGATAGAGGTGGTTCAATTTCCTCGGGTGTGGAGGCAATTCAGGTTTTTGCAATAGATTCCAGGTGAGCTGATTGTCTATCAGTGAGATGATTTGGAGAGGGACTTTCCTACACCAGTAGTAGGTGAGGAAGGGGAAGATAAGGAGGCAGGGGAGCTAAAGGTGATAGATGTGGATGATGTAGGAGTGGTGGAGGGATTTATTGAGTGGTGGACACAAAAATGGGTCACTCGGGGAGATAGGGTGGGGAGAAGTCATATGGGAATGGAGGCGGAGGAGGGTGATGGTGAGGAGGATCTAGAATAGTTGCAGGCATCTTTTGATGCCTTACGATTGGAGAAGGATAGGATGGTGGTAGAGCGGGACACCGCTCACCAGGAGTGAGATACCCTACAGTAAGAGAGAGATCAAGCATGCTAAGAGTGTGATACCTATCAGCATCAGCAGGATAGGTATCACCAAAAGTGGGAGGTGATATGGGTGAAGTTATGGAGAGGTGGGGATAACTTCAAAAGGCTATCTAGGAGTGTAGCCTAGGGTGTGGGACCAAGTGTTGGGTATGTTTAGTACCTACATTAGGAGTTCCAATAAGTAGGATGGCAGATGGGGTAACTGTTGGTTTTGTGACTGTTGAGTAGTATCAGGCGTTAGGTGAGGAGATGAGGTACTATGAGCATCTAGTGATAGAGAACTTAATAGGTGTCCCTTGCTACATTGAGCACAAGGTGAGAGAACGCAAATCAAGCTGGAAGGCTACCTCAGTGAGAACTGGGAGTGTCGTGTATCCTCAGAGAGATCTAGGTCCTGGTGGAGGAGCGACAGGAGGCTAGGGTTACAAGCGAGTGTCTGATTTTGATTTTACCACATGGTATATGGATTTTTTATATGACTTGGATGTAGATGATTTTGTATATGAGCCCTTTTAAGGTATTTTTTTAAAAACATTATTCATGAGATATATATATAATGATTTTGATGTGTTATTGATTTAATTTGATGTGATGTTGTATATGAGTTTTTGATGACATATTTGAGATATTGAATAGTTTAGATGTATTTGATATGATGTTAGATGTGTAGATGTTGATATGGTGTTTGGATGTGATGTTTGATGTTGATATGATGTGACTCAAAGTGTAGTGATTTTGATGTATGTTTCAAAATGTGCTTTAATCATGGTTAAGAATAAATGTGAAATGTTTCCTTTTTTAACTAGATTTGATATATATGTGATCTAATGGTAAATTGAATATATATGAAAATGCACTTGAGGCCTTATAACAGATGTTAACATATAACTAATAATAATTAGTCACATGTAAGATCATGGATATATGTGGAAATGAGCTTATATACCTTCTTACAACATGGGAAGGGTTGATGTGTAGTTTGTATGGGGGAGTAGGTTCTCCTTTGATGGCTTGTAGGCTTATGCCCCAGCTATATTTTATTGTCCAAACTTAATCAATGTAGGAATTTTTCTTTTGATGGGAAATCTTGATTGATGTGGGAAGATTTCCTAGAATGATTTTGATATTTTGATTTTTATATGAAGGTTGATTGATGTGAGAAGCCTTTTTCTAATGATATGGGTAGTCTATCCTTCGAGGGGGTGGTCTATAATTTAAAAAAGAAAATTAGTCATCCTTCACAAGATCAGTCTATAATTTGATGGGTATTTGTACTTCGAGAGATCAATCTATATATTGGTAGTGTGATTAATATTTTTCCTTAAAGGGAATAATCTATATAGTTTTGATAATATGCATACATATGTATGTTTTTTACTTGTATTCTTAAGCAGAAGGCAGGCCTAGTAGACCATTTAAGGAAAGGGGAAAATGGTGTGTACAAACTACACATATGACCCCTTAGCATGTTTTTAGTTGGTAGATAAGGGAAAGATGGGAGTAATGATTACAGGGTGCCTCCTAAGGAAGAACTTTTCCATATGGAAAATGTGACGAACAAAGCCATGGTGTTCATCTTTAAGGTCATAGATATAGGATATTAATGGAGGACCACATAATTCTAAATCATTACAATAGTAAATGATAGGTTGGTGGTGGAATAAGATCTTTGATGTGACTAATGTCATGAAAGTAGATGTGTTAACAATAGAAAGGTCACAAGTGCAAGGAATTTAGAGGTTCCTTTTTAGGTTTACCATTAAGGGAGGCTAAGTGATAGGCTCTCGACCCATATTTGTGAGTGATGACATATGGACCAATCTAGTTAGGGGAAAACTTTCCATGTTTACTCCTTTCCAAAGTAGTGACATTTTGATTCTCTTTGAGGATAAGATCACCAATGTTAAAGTCACGTTATTTGACATGTTTTTATATGCTCTTTTGATGCATTCTTGATATACATGATGATGTTCAAGGGTTGTTAGCCAGCATTCATCTAACAATTCAAGTTGTGACTAGGCATTCTTGACGATAATCCTCATCAGAGATAAAATCTCTGAGGGACATGCAGAGAGATGGAATTTGAACTTCAAGGGGTAGAACTGCCCTCAGAGCCATAGACTAAAGAGAAGGGTGTAGCACCTATAAGAGTATATATGTTAGTTTGATAAGCCCATAGAGAAAACATATTTGGAGATGCCAATGTTCCTGCCTGCTTGGTCATGATATTTTCATGAGGATTTTGTTGAGTGTTTTATTAGAAGCTTTTTCTTGACCATTTTCTTATGGATAGTAAGGGGATGAAAATATTAGTTTGATGTTGAAAGTGTCACATAATTTCTTCAATTTTTTATTTTTGAAATATTTTCCATTATCTTTGATTAAGCTTTCTGTGAGGGATGCTCGAAACAACATATGATATGTTGATAGATGAAATCAACGATTTTATTTGCTTTAGTGGAGACCAGGGGAATAACCTCCACCCATTTTAGTGAATTATTTAGTAGCAGTGATGATAGGCAAGTGATTGATCGTTGTGATGAATCGAGGGTTGATGGGGCCAATAAGGTCAAGTCCCCATTGTTAAAAAGGCCATAAATCCTAAGCAGGTTGTAGTGACTGACTGGGAATATGATTGAGATTGGAATGTTATTGACACTTAACATATTTCTTGACATATGTGCAACAATATTGATTAAGGGTAGGCTAGTAATAGCCCATCCGTAGGACACATTTAGAAACATCCATACCAATGAAGTGTCCACCACATATACCATCATGAAATTATTGGATAGATGTAGTGGATTCTTGATATTTTAGGCATTCGAAAGTAGGAGGCCATCAAATCCACATTTGTAGATAACACCGCCTATGATGACGTATTAGGGTAACAGTTGAAGAAAATATATTTTAGCATTTTTAGATAGATCAGAGGGAATTTTAGATTGAGAGAGATAATCATAGGTTTGAGTGTACCAAAGATCTATTTGATTGTCTTCGATAAGATTGATAGAAGGGAGTTCGTTGGTGTGAAATGGTTGATCAAGTCTATGCACAACAATGAACAATTTGGAATCGTTAGTTGATAGTGGAATGAGTGATGTGAGAGAAGACCATGGTTTCTACTAACTTATTTGATGATCGAGGAACTGTTTGGATTGTGTATTGATCAAAGGATTCTAAGAGGAATTCAAAAATGTTTTTATATTTTTGTAAATTTTTCTTCTTCCATCGGTAAATTCCTTTGATTTTGTTGATGATTAGTTGAGAGTCTCCATAGATGTCCAGAATTTTAACACCAAATATGATTGTTGTTTAAAGACCTGTGATGAGAGCTTCATATTCAACCATGTTATTAGTCAATTCAAAATTTAGTTTAAAGGATAAAGGGATAATAGTCCCTAGGGAGGTATGATGATGATAGTGGAACCTCCCCCTATTGACACTTAGATCCATAAAGAAAAGTGTCATTTTGAGAGGAGTGTATTCTTGATCAATATTTGATGGATTCGTCGAGAAACTGTTTGTGAGGTAGTTGATTATAGGAAGGGGAGCTTCTACAACATGATGGATTGCCCCTTGATAGATTTATGCTACAAATTCAAATTTAGTCATGAGCATGAGCCATCGAGTGATACGTTCACTGTGGTATGGTTTAGAATACATGGCTTTGAGGGGATTGAAAATGGTGACAATGTAAGTTTTATGATATAGGAGATAGTGACAAAGCTTAGAAATTTCAAAGTACAAGGCACAACACAACTTTTTAGCTTCGGTGTAACATGGGTTTCATAGTCATGAAGTGTGTGGCTTATGCAGTAGACATCATGTTCTCTACCTTTCTCATCTTGATGTGCTAACATAACACCCAGGCATGGTCAGTAGCATGGATATGTATAGATAAAATGGATCCCCCTCGTGTGGAGGTGTGAACATATGGTGATATAAGATATTATTTGAGGTCATCAAAGGCCTTTTGACAGTTATGATCCCATTTGTAATGGGCATCCTTTCAAAGGAGATGGTGAAAAGGCTGACAGTGATCTGAAAGTTGCGAGATGAAGTGATGAAATGATTAAAGTCTTACCTTAGAGACTATGAAAGCTACTTGATATTAGAAGGAGAGTCATCTCAATGATGGATTTGATTTTGGCAAGGTCCACTTCAATTCCCATGATAGAAAAGATTAACCATAGGAGTTTTCCTATGAGGACACTAAATACACACTTAGCAGGATTAAGTGAAATAGGAAGTATTGGGTAAGATAGGAAAATATGACATCAAGGATAGCAATATAGTCTCTTTGTTGTTTATAATTTCCTAAGATGTCATCGACATAGTCTTCCACAGTCTTATGGATGAGGTCATGAAAGATGTAAGTCATAGCACGTTGATAAGTGGCCCCTGCATTTTTAAGTCTAAAGGGCATAACATGGTAGAAAAAGGTACCCCAATGAGTAATGAAGGAGGTTTTATGTTGGTTGTCTATCACGCTAAGGATTTCATTATAGCTAGAGAATTCATCCATAAGGGATAACATTTCATGGCTAATGGTGAGGTCGAAAAGCTGGTCGATGTTAGGAAGAGGAAGTCATCTTTAGGATAGTGAGATTAAGATCTCAAAATAATTTTAAAATGTGTAACTTTCCAAAGGACTTTGGTTATGGGTACAATATTGGAAACCCATCGTGGATAGTCAATGGGTAATATGAAGTTAGCAGAAATAAGACGTAATTCTTCTTTGATGAGTAGGGCTACACGAGGGTGCATCCTATGTAGTTTTTGTTTGAAGGGCTTAGCATTGGGGATTGTGATGATGTTGTGAATGGTGATGTTAGGGTCAATACCCAACATGTTAGTATATGACCATGTGAAGGCTTGACTATGTTTGGAAAGGAAACAGGTGAAGTTTTTTAATTATTCTGAATCTAAATACTGGCCAACTTTAACTATGTGAGGGTCTTGTGAAGTACCTATGTTAACATCGATGGTGGATTCATTAAGGAGTGTTTATGTGTCAGGAAGTAGAGTATTTTAAAGGTAATGGACCTCTTCCCCCATATATGATAGGATGGATTGGTCATTGTGGAATTGAATAATATCAATGGTAGGGGAGTCTTCCTCTACCATTTCAGGTAAAACAAGTGGAAGACTCTTAGTGTTTTCATTAGTTTGATAAGTGATTGATCCTAAGGTGATTGTATTTCTTTAAAAAATTAGATGGGATGGAAAAAACATCATCTATGTCAATAGAGTGGTCATGTGAAGATGAAGAGGATGACTCTGGTGTCTATTATAGGTCTAGATGAGGTGATTGTGGAGGTATCTAAGGAAGGTTTATCAAAACCTAGTCCATATTTCTCATGAGGATGTGGGATTGGTCAAATACCAAGTAATGTATTCCTTGTTTGTAACTTCTAAGGTTGAATCCTTTCTAGGAACAACAATTAAGATACATTTAAGCGAAATATTGGTTGTATAAGAATGTAAAATCAGATGCAAATGGTTTAACATGGTGTTGATTGTCATGATATGGAGAAGTATGATCAATCCCTCCATAGACAATATTAATTTTAAGATGAGGAGGACCAAAGGAGATGATATCTTCAACGTTGGGTTCATATATCGGTTGTTTATTAGGACTCCCATATGTTTTTTATATAGGAAATGAGTTAAGGGCTAGGAGGATATACTCCCCCAGTGAAATGCGTTGCATGAAATATTCTAAGGAGAGTGTCGTTTGATAACTTAGATGCAGGGATGGAGGAACTAGAAGAAGATGCATTAAAGGACCTCGAGTTCTCTTTAGGAATGAACATGTCATTACATCTATATGTCATATGATCACGCTTTAAAAGGATTCATATCATATGGTACAATAAGGGTTTTACTTTCATGTTTGTATTTTAGACAATGATGTAAGGTGGATGGGATACAGTGCATAACACGTATCCAAAGGTCATCCTAACAAAATATTGTATAAAAAATTTCATTCTACAAGATAGAATATTTCATTAAGGAACTTAATACCTACTTTAATAGCTAAGATGATTTTTCCTAACATAGGGGAAACAATGTCATTAAAGGAACACAATACTACATGTGACTAAGTACAAATAATATTGGGTAATTAATTTTGATTAAAGACATGATTTGATATGATATTAATGATAGTTTTGTTGTTGATCATAACTCTCTTGATGAGATTATCATTGATTTATGCAGTGACAAAGAGCGGGAGGTCATGATCTTCAAATTATAAAAATGGGATCTCTGAATTTTCAAAAGTGATGTTTTTTTACGTCTGAGGGTGTTGACTAAGTTTATGAATGGATGAGGAGAGTCTGATGGTACTGTTATAGATTGAAGTCCCTTAATCATCACTTGTCGATGTTGTGGCGAGGTCTGGACAAGCTCATAAAGGGACATTTTTCATGGGAACCTTGATGGAGTTGTTTAATGATAGTATTTTATATAGAAGAGGTGGATTAGGTGTTGGGAGTAACAAGGATGGCTACATTTTATATAGAAGATGGTGGAGGATTGGGTGATTCAGGAGAAAGATGGATAGATAGCTTGGGCCTATTTTTATCTAAAGCCTTAGAGTCTTATGTGTGGGATTTGGTAGTTATACGAACTACATCGATATGATGGAGTGGGGTCCTACTGGAAGAGGAATCACTCTTATTGGATGTGATGTGGTTTTGGGTGATAGTTTTGATGACGTGACTTTAGGGGTTGGATGATTTTGTTTGTTTTGATTTGGATGTTTTAGGTCTTTAGGGAGAATCCCTTTGCTAGCAAGGATTAAAATAGTGGCGTGAAGGGATTTATAGTCCTCAGTAGAGTGTCTTGAGGTACGATGATACTTTAAAAAATGTTTAAAATTGTACCAAGAGGTTTTCTACTCTCAAGAAATAGATGAATTGAGAGCAGGTATGATAGTTGGATAAGCTTTTCAAGGGTTCTATCATAGTATCCTGTCATAGTTAATGTTGAGGGGATTTTTATTTCATCTAATGAGCTAGAAGTTGGGGTGGATGAGTTTGTTTATTATGAGACATGTTTATGTTTTAGTCGAGAAATAACTTTGGATTCGGTGACAGTGACTATCAATTTAGATAAAGTATGAGACCCTAAGATGGAAGGTAAGGGATTTGTATTATGTGACAAGGTTTTTTGACAACTGTGAGATATAATTTCTATTTTTCTAGATAAGTGGTTTATGTCTTGTGTAGTGGATTTATTAAGATTCTACATATGGTTTCAAGCAACATGATCATTGAAAGATATTATTTTGATTTCCACGAAAGGGTTTATTTTATAAATACTAAATTGAAGAGACCACAAGTGGTTTTAAAGCAAATGTGGAATGTTCTATTGTCTTATAGATGAAAAGACTAGAGGAGTTAGATGATTAAGTTGGTGCTTCCATGATAGAAGCACTAGGTGTAGGGGTGCAGGTCAGAAATCATTAATAGTGTTGATGATGTGATGAGATTTGATGACATTAGATTGGGGTTGACTAGTGGATTGTGCATTATTTGGAAATAAAATTTAAATATGTCCAAATTATGATTCGTAGGTGCATTGGGATTTTTAAGTTTTAATTCACCTTGTTCAATAAGATCCTGGAGGGCGTGTATAAACAAATGAAATATTTCAATGGAATGGCCTCAAACTTGATGATAATTAATATAAACATTTTCTCAATACCATAAGGGTTTTGAAATGGATGTGTTGATGAGATGGATAGGTGGGAGTGTGATCATATATGTATCTAGTAGTTTTTCAAAAACCACAATATAGGATTCTCCGATGAGTGTATAATTGCATTAGGGTCAGGTGCATTCTAAATTTGAATGAACTTTAGGCACGTATTTTACGATGACCATGTTCACTAAACCTTTATATTTATCATTACTATAAGAAGGATTGAACGAGGACTCAAGCTTAGGTTTCTTTGGATCTAAGTTTGAATTTATCATCCTTGACGGCATAAAGTTATAATTTGTGGGCCATGGTAAAGGATTCATCAAATGTTTGAAAAGATTGTATTTGAAGTGTTGACGATATATGTTTAGCACATGATCAAGTAAACAACTTGATCAATTCAATATATGGGAGTGAGAAATATAATTCATAAATGATACCCCTCTAGCGAGTAATGAAATATGTAACAGATTCATCTTCAAACTATGTGATAGCATAGATATTTGTAATAGAAATCTTACGGAATATATTGATGGAAAATTTATCTAAGAACAATTGTGAAAGTTGTGTGAAGGAAAAGAGGGATTATTTTGGGATAGTGTTGTACCATTCTAGAGCGTTCCCTACTAAGGATATAGGAAATGTCCTCAACATGAGGTCTTGATCATGTGCGATGAGATAAAATGCGTGATGAAAATATCAAATGTGTTGTTGAGGGCCCTCTAAACTATAGATTTTAATGAACTTTGAGAGTTCCCAGTGTGGGGGATAGGATTTTAAGGGTACTGATGGATGGATAGGTTCATTATAGATTTTTTATATGATAAGAGTTTTTAGGGCCCATGGTGACATCTTTAAGAATATAAATCCTATTCACTAGTGCTTGTAAAGGGTCATTTTGTGATGATTTTTGGGGTTGAATTATGATACGCTAGGTTGATTATGAACATGTAGATTTGGTTGTTCATATAGATGATAGGGTAACGAGACATTGTTCTAAAGAGCAACACTTGTGGGAATGTTGTAAGTATGTTGCAAAATAAAAGGTTGTGATGGTTGGATATATCAATAAGAGGTACGAATGGAATTGTTGATAATGGGTTGAGACAGTTGTAGTAAATACTGAGATGGAATGGTAATATAATGTGAGACAAGGTCCATAGATGCCTACTATGAGAAGGGGAGAGTGCCATAAATAGAACTAGTATTAATTGAATGTATAAATGTGGGGATGGACATTACTAAATTATAGATAGAGGAAATAGGTTTTTGTGAAGAAATAAGATGGTTTTATTCGGAATATCAAATGAGCTTACAGGGTCGAGGAGAAGAACTAGAGGTTGAGGGACTAGATGTGGAAGTAGATGTGTTAGGTTTGCTTTGAGAGGTCATCAAGATTGATGAGGGAGTTAGCGATGGAGAAGGTGGTTGGTTAGATGTGTCTTGTGATGAGACAACATTAAGTCAAAACTGATGATAGGGATTGATTCTTCTTGTCCACCAACAGTGAAGTAAGGATGGATTTTTCAGATAACTGGTTTGTGATTAGGATTGATGATCTTGGAAGTGTTGAAGGTGATAGTAGTAATGGGGGGTCATTATGGTGTTTGTTGTTGGAGGAATACACCTCGAGAAGCAATGTAGGCATTAAGGGCCACTACGTTAGAATCTAGAATTTATGTAAAAACTGAATCACTGTTATTGTAAAAGAGGGAGCTAGGTGGACCTAGGATTTCTGATGTGGTTGACTAACTATTAGGAGAATTTTGTGGTTCTTTATTGGTTGCTGAAGGTGATTAGAATTGATCAATTATGCCTTTTATTTCTTGAATGTGAGACTAGATATTATCCAGGGATTGTTGGAGGCGATTGGCCATATTTTTTGGTATTTTGTAGGCAAGATTTTTCTCTTGTTAAAACTAATAATTAAACAAAAAATAAATGAGGAAAAGAAAAAAAGTTTATTTTTAAAAAATTGTAAACAAATCACATAAGTAATTTTTGATTATCTCAATTAAATTAAGAAAGATATGAAATGTGAAAAACTGGCTCAAAGGGCACTAAGAAAAGATTATCTGAGGTTGCTTTTATGTAAGTTTAAGGATGGAGTCCTCGATATACCTAAACGTAAGTGAGGCCCAGATATTTTTTGGTGTCAGTACATGGCATTATAGTAGGGCCTACACCCTCACTTCACGGTCCTACAGTAATAAGGGTGTCAGGTGGTTAGATAATATATCACCCACCATATTGTTTATACTCGACTAGAACACCGAAATAACTTATCCTCTTGGTGATGAAATTCAAGGAGGTCCACATGGGAAGGATTGTTTAGATGTGAATTAATTTTTATGTGGTTTGGTTATGTGTGAAGGGAGGTGAATGTAATTATTTTAACTCCTAATTAAGTTATGTGAGCAAGCAAATATGAATGTTTGTTTTTAAGATCCAAAGGAAATGTTAAATTTGATGAAAATAAGACACACAAAATGTAATTCTAAAAGAAATGATGAAAGAAAAAAAGAGCGTACCTATGATTGTTTTTTCCTTTTTAATTTTTCATTTTAACGCAGGAAAAGTAAACTATTCTAAGTTGTGAAAAGAAAAAATGTAAAAAACACATAAAATGATTTTCTTTGAAACATCAATCTTCATTCATATTTCAATATTTATTACATTAGTCTCATTCTCATACAAAAATAATCTATATTCTCTCTCATATATCTTACTCCTCATACATCTCAATCATATATTTCTCTTGTGGCACTCACTCATATACTCATTGTGATGCTCTCATATACAATGGATTAACTACAATAAATAAATTTCATACAAAATATTCTAAAGGGTTACTTCTTTTGAATCATGCCTTTGTTGGCTTCTGTCTTGTTATGACTTGGATTGTCTTTGTTTCATGGATTTGTGTTGACTTTTGTCACTTCCTTTAGTGTATCGCGGAGTCATTCAATGTATCGTGGCTTTTCTAGTGTACTGCAGCTTCCCTTCTCCTATTGCAGATTTTCTAATGTACTGGGGCTTTCCTATTTTTATAATGGATTTATCATATTTCCCATGGCTTGCTCTAGTGTTTCATAGCTTCTTATAGACTTCGGAGGATTCTTCTCGATGTTCGTGGCTTACTCAAAATTTTAGGAATAATTATGTCAATATTGAAGGTTATAAAACTCCCAAAAGGTTTGATTGGTGATCTGATGAGGTTCCTCGGGATTTTGAAAGTAGGGTATTGATGATCCTGAGTGTGATGATTTCATTCTCCAATCTAAATTTTGACTAACTTTCCTGTGTAACTATGAAAATGTGAAAGACGGTGATTTAAGTAGAATCGACGACGTCCACAATGATCATCGGCGATCACGAATCATCATCAATTTTTTTGTAGATATATAAAACCAACAAATAAAATATTGCAAAATGGTTTAAACCAATTTCCATATGAGGTTTTAGGCTATTTTCTAAATAGTAGGAGGTTAAGGATTTAGGTAGGAATATGTTAGGGGGTTAGGGGGTTAGGATGGGTAGGATAAATTAGGTTTGGTTGGTTTTAAATGGTTAGGGGAGGGTAAATGAGATTTACGATGATATTTTATAATATACTTAGGATAGAAATAATAATGATAATAGTGATAATGTGATTAATGTATGTCGGGTCACCTAGGGGTGAAAAAGTGGTGTCTACATGTTAAGAAATGAAATATGGGGAAATTTCTTAGCAAGGTAGCGATGATAGCATAACTCCTTAACTATTTAGGAATTTCATTATTTTACCCTTATGAAGGGACCTATAGAGGAGGATTAAGATCTTGATATTCCCTATTTCTAGCAATTAAATTAGCTTCTTTGACAATTTATATTTTAACGACATTGATCATGTGTGGTCGTGTTGGTGTTCCTATATGTCAAACAATGTTAGAGTTAATATGTTGGAAGTTGAGGCTTTGACATCATGATTTCTAGTCAGGGTTATTTGTTGTTGTTGTTGTTATTGTTTTCAAGGTGGTTATGTTTTTTGTTACATTTTATTTAGTTGTGTGTTATTTGGAACATTATTTTGTTGATGGTTTGGGAAAGGGTTTTAGTAAATTCTTAAGTGAGTGTTCTATGGTGCAATAGGACCTAAATGAGCCATTGGATAACTATTAAGGTTTAATTCTCCTAGAAATTATTTGTTAAAGTAATGTCTTTGGTTTTTGGGGAGGCATTGGATAATCTTGTTATATTCCATGCACGTAGTAGTATCATGACCCTTGATCCTTTGGAGTAGATAGAATAGGTCAAGGTCATAGTTCCATGGAAAAATGGTTTTGGTCATCTACAACTTGCTGGAAATTGTAAAATTTACTAGGGTAGCCATAATTGGGACTAAATTTTTTGTTTTGATACGGACCCTCTCAGTTCCTATTTTGAATTTGTGGTTTTAGTTAATTTTGATTATGTTTGTAAATTCATATTGGTATTCGGAGCTCAGTTAAATTTGACTACATTTGTGTTAGGTTTATTAGTATTCATCCATATATTTCCATTAATCTTGATTTTGTTATTGTTAGACCAACTGATCACATTGTTAGGGAAATTGAGCTTTTTCAATTAATTTTTAATACCATATATAGTGGCATTATGGTTTTGGTTGAGTATAATTGGACCCTAGGCATTTTGGGAAGCTTGTGTACTATTGTTGGTATTGTTTTGGTATCCCCCAAAGTTCTAGTTGGGGACAACAAGTCTTCCATCTAAACTTTAGATCCTATAATGACTATCTACCAATGTGGAAAAACTCCCTAATACCCATCTTTACAAGCTTCTTCATATTAAAATCCTTGACAAATTTAGTTATAATGTCCCTTAATGAGTGTATGGAGCCTTCAATAAAATGGTAATATTGTGCAAGTGTTATGCCTTCGAAGATCATGGGGAATATTTTTGTAACAACTCCATACCATTGGAGAAATTCAAGAATTAAAGTGGCATGTGCATTTATGTGGGCATTAGGATCTCCTTCCACCTTATATTTTGGTAACTCAGGAAGAGGGTGAGGAAGGAGCACCAAACAAATGTTGAAATTGAGTGGTTCATTTAGATATTCAGTATAGTTTCTCAATACACTGAAATTAGTAGGGAGGGTGTTTGTGGTGCCCAAAACTAGTTATGAAACTTGAAAGTTACCAGTAAAAGTGGGACTTGGAGTGAAATTGTGAGTCATAAAATTTGGTGTGTAAAAGGTGGGAAAGAAACTATCATGTTGGATGGATTTTGAATATATGTGCATATAGGGTGGTGAACAACCTATGGGAAAGTGACCAAAAAACTACTAAGTAGGTTATGCAAATTTCTGTAGTGGTTGAGGATAAGCTTGCAGAGGTTGAGCATATGTTTTTTATTGCTGAATATAGGCTAGTGGAGGTTTAACATATGCCTTTGATGTGAATGTAGATTTATTGTAAGGTTATGTCAGGTTTGTTATTTTTAGCATCATAGAGTATGAAGTGATATTGTTGTTTGGTATGTAATTCAAGAAAGTGTATGAAGAGGGCTTACTCGTGCATAACATGTTATCACCCATGACAACGTATCTTGGGTTTTCCTGCATCATATGGTTTGTAGAAGGGTTTTATTTTGATAATTGTTGCATTCATTAAATATAACTATATTTATTCAGAATTTACATTTTATCCTAGAATGTTTATTCTATGTTTCGAGAGGGTAAAGTGATTTCTAGTTCTTGAATTCATCTCACTAGGGTAGAAATGAGGTTTCATAATGAGACATGATCTTATTTAACTATATACTTTACATTTGGATGTAGAGGGGAATGATGGTACCCTTTGATAAATTTCTCTGTAGTTACTTCCCCTATTTGAGATGCACTTCCACACCTAGGTGGAGTAGAAGTGGCATTGTTTTGCAAGATGGTAGTGATATATGCTTGTAGCATATCCAATTATTTATGTATGGTTTTGATTTGATCATTTCTTTGTTTGAACCATGCAAAAATATCATCATTTGGTTCTATGTGAGATGGAAATGAATCACATTGCATGCCAATTTTTGGCCTAGTCAATACTTGTGGGTAAATCCCTCCTTCCCCAGTAAATTTCATATTGTTAGAATTGGAGAGTCCATGGAATATCCTTTATAGATCGATGGTTGATTAATCTCTTCAATTCTTACATTAGAAGAGAAACTTGGAAATTGGATGGAAGAGACATGTGACATCAGCGTACTTTGAGAATAGTAATAATCCTAACTAGATAAATAATGTGATTTCTCATAATGCATACGAGTGTAATAATATTTGAGGCTTAAGATAGGCATATCAAATTCTTGACCTAACATATTTTAGGGGTGCATAAACACCCGTAGAATAATGAGAGAGGGAGAATATGGGATAAAATAAATAAAAGATATATAAATGATAAGAAACTATTCCTTCACATCGGGCTCACCAAATTTGTAAGTGCCAAAAAGCATTAATGCCTTTCATGCTCCCTCGACTCCTCGTGAGTGTAAACAAGATAATAAATAAATCCTCTACTTTGTTCCTCAAGAGAGCAAAACCTACTCATCAAGGGCATCAAAGATCCTATAAAAATGTTCTTGATGGATGGTGTGGTCAAGGACGATAACAACGTGGAGCTCTAGATCCATGTATTAGTCTATGAAAGGAAGAATGTTGGGTTTTACAACCCAGATAAAGTGATTATTCGAGGAAGGTCGGCCCTGATATAACAAGGTCATATGGAAGGAAATGATGGAGGATGTTATATGAGATAAAATCACTCAAATCCCCAATGGGATTATCTTCCTAATGAGCTATTAAACATGATCATTATCTTTCAAGGTGAAATATACTAGGGATGGTGAAGAACAAAATACCTCTCATTTGAGTTCAAATAAGATGTCATCATGGATTTTTTTTTTCCAAATGGGGTGGGAATGTGAGGGAAGTGTCCAACTCTTCTCGAGAATATTCTCCCAAAACTGGATCCATGGAGATGTGTTGTGATATTTTATCAACTTTATAACTCATTTTCCTACATCTCAATGAACATCCTTGTCTTGTTTTACTATCCTTTTGCACCTAAAACTATTTCACTATGTATCATGGTTATTACAAGATTGTTATAGTTGATTTATGGGTTTCTTTGGGTTTGAAAGTCGTGTGTTTTGTTATATATAACTTAAGTTTTTAGACATGTTGTCTACATCTATCTTGGCTATTTTTTGTATGAATTATAAAGATGAGACAAAATTATACACATAAAAATTAACTACTTGCTAAAAAGAGAAGATTTAGATGTTAAATATTAAATTGTATGTAATGAGAATCAATAAATATTACTTCTTCTTTCACTACTCTAGATGAAAAGAATGTAACTATCTATGTTTTTGTTGTTTTGTGGGTGTAATCTCTAAATCTAATCTAATCTAGATTCTGATATAAGAAAACTAAAATTACCTAGAGTCTAATCCCACAAATGGGAGAGGTCTAGATCATGATTATTTTAAATTATCAAATTACAAAACATGAAATTAATTAAACAATTTTAATCAAACACAATTCTTTACTTCCTCTTATTTTTCAATGAATTTTCTAATTAGATCTAAGAAAGAAACTAAATCTAAAACATATATATATATATATATATATATATAATAAACAAAAATAAGCATAATGTCAACCTCTTTCTACAAGCATAATGGAGCTGATGTTGGATTCTCTTTATTTATACCCTTAGTGAACTACTTCAATTAATGCTCATATAGACCAACGTAGTAGTGGTGTATTTAGTGGGGAGAAGAAGAGGCTTGGTACACTTTGTAAGAGTAACAAATAGTATATATGTGGTTGGTTCAAGCGGAAGTAGAAGGTTGGTCTAGAGATCCTTGTGTTCTCTTTTCACTGGCAATAGCAATACAAAATCCTCAAAGTGCTTAGTATTGGAAACAATATGTTTTGGGTTTGGTTTCCCTCTCTTTGTAGATCAACAATATAGTAGCAACAATGTTCTCTAGAAAATATAGATTTAAATTCTTAGCAGGGAAGCAAATGAGCGTTTAATTTTGCTTAGTAGAAAGTATCTAAGTGATCTAAAACTCAAATTTAGATCAAAATTCAAATATAATTCTTATATTAGATATTTATATGGTAAACTCAAGTGTTAGGGGGTAGGATTGATGAACTAGGTATTAAAAACAAGGTAAAATGCGTACATGGTCAAAAGAAGGATAAATTGTTTTTGAAAATTAGTGGAAATATCCTGAAAATTGTCATGCTCAATAAATACCTCCTCACCCTATCCTACACAAATGAAACATACAATAATAAGGTACAGTTAAAATCGACAGTTGCCAAGGTTAAGAAGATAGATTTCACTACAAAGAGTTCCTTCTTTTTGGATGAAATTAAAAGGTTGTTTATTGATATCACCAACTAACATGCACGTATTATCACATATTTATTTCATACTTTTAGTTACATATAATTTTAGTGTTTTCTCTCCTTCATTCAAACCTGTAGAGAAAAATTTTCCCATGACCATAAATTCCACTAGCAGAAAATGTGGTTGTACATTTTTCCAAATATTATTATTATTTCATGTATAGAGAAGAACTAAGTGTAATGAAATTACATATATCATTCACTGTCATTGAAATATATGGTTATTTAAGATTACATAGTTTTCATTGTTATTTGTGCCTTTCTAATTATCAATAATAATGTTGCACATTGTTGACTAGTCTTTAGATGGAGGATGTTGACACTCAATAAACTTATATTGTGTTATGAATATTGATTTTTATTAGTTCTTAATGGTTATAATGTAATAATGTGAGAGTGTAAATGAATTTTTAATTTAAAAACTTGTATATTAGAGTTATTTGTATGTTAAAAACCCCACATAGAGAATAGGAGTTGTCGGTGTGATATGTGGGATGTGTATGAAATTGTGTTCCCTATGGATAATATAACTTTTGTAAAAACTATGACTACTAATAGGCAAAGGGGTGAATCCACAAAGTATTTTTTTTTAAATGAAAAAATTAAAGAGTGGTGAGAATATACAAAGGGTAAACACTTTCATAATAGATTTAATTGTAAAAACGAGAAGGGGTGAGTGTGTTTTAGCGATTATTAGTATTATTTTGACTTATGATTAAAAGTGGTGTCATTTTAAAGTGTGGAATTTTTTTTTCAATTTTAGTGCTCTATTGTAGGAAGAAAAGATAATAGTATTACATATTGTATTACCTTTCAAGTTAAAGAGTCAAAGTCAAAAATCAAAGTATTGTATACTTTTTGTAAGTTTGTATAGTTTAATGTGCTTAGTGTGAAAAAAAAAATCTAGTATTTGAATTTTTGGGGGGACATTGTAAGAATTAACCTCATAATCACAATTTCTAATTAAGTAGTGATGTTGGAGGATGGAGGAAATGGAGGAAGGAGGTCAAACCTCTCATCAACCACTATCAACGAGGCTACACAGAGATTTAGTGGTGTGTGTTTTCATTAGGTTCATGTTTTTAGCTTTTTTCTATCATGTTATGTTTCATATTTTAAATTTTTTGTTCTATTCATGTGATGCATATACCTTTAGTGTGACAATTGGGGAAAAAAAGATATTCCTAAGAATCTATCTCTTGTGGATAGGAGAAAATTTTGAGATAGCTCAATATGGATTATTTTCTAGCTAGTGAGGGATGTCTATGAAAGTTTAGAGATATGCGTGTTTCATAATTCAAGATTTTAGGGGAAAAGGTTTGGCAACTGTCCTTATGGAATAATTCTCTCCACTACGCCTTTCTGAGGATGTGTTTTTTTAACAAGTTCATGTTTTCATATTTCTTTCTATCATGTTATGTTTCATATTTTAAAGTTTGTATTCTATTCATGTGATGAATAAACCTTTAGTGTGACAATTGGGGAAAACAGATATTCCAAATAATCTGACTCTTGGGGGTAGGAGAAGATTTTGAGGTAGCTCAATATGGGTTATTTTCCAACTAGTGTGGGATATCTATGAAATTTTAGAGATATGTATGATTCATAATTCAGGAGTTCAGGGGAAATTTTCTAGCAACTGTCCCTATGGAATAATTCTCTCCACTACGCCTTTCTAAGGGTAAAGAGACAACTTGATGGAGCATACTTGGTCTAAGCAGTGATTTTAGTGAGAAACATTTGAAGGATGTGTTTTTATTATCCCATGTTCACACTGGGGGGAATGTTGTGAATATCCATTTGTATGAGTGCTTTATGTAAAATAATGTAATAATGTGAGAGTATAAATCAGTTGTTAATTAAATTACTCATATATTAGAGTTATTTGTAAATTAAACAACTCGCATAGAGAATAGGAGTTGTGTAATTGATATGTGGTATGTTGAGAGATTTATGGAGATGGTTCTCCTTGAACATAAGAGAAACCTCTTGTATATAATTGTAATGACCCGCATGAATTCATACAAAAGATATTTATTTGTGTGTTAATTATTTTTTTTGCTCTACCAAAACTTACATATTAGACCCTCTTGTATTAAAGCCCAAATTCTTCAAAATCATAAAAGGAGCTAGGCATATTACACTTACAATAAATAATTAGCATAAAAGGATGTAAGTGTTCATAATTTTAAATGGTTTGTCAAGAAATATCTAGCATAGATAATAACACCATTGTCAACTACCAACCTTCCACTTGACCCTCTAGCACTAAACTCACACCTCACACTTGAATATACTAAATATAATCCACTAACACCACTAAATTGAATTCTCTAACACCTACAACATATCCCCAGTTAAGTGAAAACCCTGTTATTGGGAATTAAAATGAAATCCCATGTCCATCACTTGAAAACACCATACAAAATGAAAATTATAGACATCCAACAAACTCGGACAGTAAACATCATCAAATTGACCTCCCACTACATTAAACAATGGAAATTATACTGCAAAAAAAGAAACCTCGTCTATTACATATTCCCTATAAAGGAAATTTTCTTTTTTCATCATATACCACACACAAAACAACAAAAACCACAAACAATACCATTGTTTAATGTCATTGACCTTATAATTGGGGGTTCATACCAAAACCCAAATGTTGAATTTTAAAACGCCCTAGAGATTGGAGTTCTTCCATATTCACACACAAATATTAATCATCTCTACTACATAGGTCATATAGACCAAATTACACAAAAATTTCACTCACAAAGCACATCGTCTCCAACCTCCAACAATAGCTTCACAAACACATCTAATTTTTTGTACCAAAAAATATATACGATGTCAATTTTTGAATTGCATGACATGTAAGGAATTTTTTCTGACATGTGATTCCATTCATCAAGCATTAATACTACATGTATGTGATGTTTTGGTAATAAATACATACATATATTTCTCACATCTAATAACATGGACCCTAGAGAGAAACAAAACAAGTTAAAATTTTTGACTCAAGTGTAGGAGATACTAATAGCTCACACAAACTCAATATTATAAATAACACATGAACATGTAGGCTGGTAAAATTATAAAAAACCACACAAATAGATTCCCCAAAGATATCACCATCATTACAAATACACTTCCACATAAAATTAAATACTTGGACATCTTAGTGATTTTAAGAAACCAAGTGTATAGGAAACATTACAACGTTTATATGAGTACACGATACATTTATTATGGTTTGTAAAACAAGATCATGCATGGCCCATACTACAAGGATTTTTAGATAAATATCATTACCCTCACACAAAAAACCTAACACTCATGAATCAAGTGAAAACATTTAGATATTATTCCAGCAATTGCGATAGAAATTAGAGAAGTATTAGTCCCAAACAATGAACCTAACACTCATGAAGACTAGGAAGATAATGACCCACCACACTCGTTATCACTTATGTATTTATTATCAAATAAAATTTATGAGTTTTAAATGACTATAGACATTGAAACTCAAATATCAAAATTTCATTGATATGGATTGGCCCCAAAATAACTTTTCCCCAAATAGATGCTATAACATCCAGGCCTTCTTCGATATGGTGTTCCACATACTATTCTTGAATTAAAATTAATTTCACATGAAATCCCAAATTAAGTAAGTTTGAGTGCATGATTATGCATTACACCTCATCAACTTTCATGACAATAGATTTAGATCAAATCTAAAATTTCATTACTACACCTTTAACTTGATAATGTACCACCATGTGTATACATAAAATTGGAGCACCTGCAAGATGTGTGAGTTGATATAAAATCCCCAACTCAATGTTACTTAAATAATTGGGCTTACATCATTGTCATTGAAAATGAGAGGGGTAATCATGAGTTATTTCAATGAATATAGTGGGTAAACTTTTAGTTTTGAATCTAAAGCTACATAGAAATACTCAAAAACATGTCAGTTATTTTTTGTGGCTAGGGGACCCTCCTCAATCAAATTCTTATTCTTTTAAAGTTTGAAATAATAACATGCAATAAATATTATTATTAAATTAAAAAATTAAATGATATAAATGTTTGGGGGCTCGAGGGGATCAAGTCATGGTGTAGGGTTTGTTGGCGGATGATTTTTTATTGTTGGTGTCTTGTCTACTTTGGAGTTGGTTATAGTCATAACTCATTCAAGGGAGTGATCGTTAAAAATCACATAGCAGTTGCAAGCCAATCACAGGCATGACTAGGAGCAATGTTGAAAATTTGATATATTATTATGTAGTGAACTTTGGGTGTTTAAGATGCTTCTTTTTGTCCTTCAAAAATACCTATAAATAAATTAATTGTGAGAAATAGCTTAAATTGTAAAATTAACCAAGAGGGGTGAATGGAGGGGTTAAGTGTGATTTTATAGATTTAGGGTGCATAGAGGACTTTGATGGATATGGGTGCAATGTGCGTAGTTGGGTGAGATGATAAGGGTCTAATATGCATTAGAGACATAAGTGGGTAGGTGGTGTGGATAAAATTAAATATGAGTGGGTGAGGATGAGTAAATTAGAGTGGATGAGAAAAAATGAGGATGAAATATCTTAAATCAACCTTATTTTTTACTTTTTAGGTGTTTTGTGGGAATAAATTTTTAGGATTTAATTTGGTTTTATAATGTTTTTATTTTTTTAGTTTAGGAGACCTTATGTGTAAGGTGTATTTTCTAGCATCTATACTTTTCCCCTTTTTGGGTTGCGTATTGTAGCACGCAAAATGTCAAATAAAAACTAAAGATGAGATGGGGGTTATCCAACCATATGATGATGGTTTGTGCTCACATGGGCTCCGGTGATTGACTGAATAAACAAGATCCTAGAAATGTGACCAATGGGCTACTTCAGTCAAAGTTTGTGAATGGATTGATAGATTTATTTTGTGAGGTAGAGACTATTGATTCAATTGAATAAGGTAGGTAATGATTGAGTTTCATAAGATTTAATGAAAAGGGTTTCATATGATATTCCCCCCTTAAGTGATATTTTTTAGAGTCATTGGTTTCCTCGACATAACATGAGATGAAAATTAGCAATTAACAAATGATAGAAAATATACCTTTGAAAAGGCATGATGCCTAGAATAAAGGACAATGTCTCCCTAGCCATGTTTGAGTGAAAAATTGATGCATGATATGTACAAGAATGGATGAAAGTTATAAAACATGATATTAGTGTTGTTGAATCCCAATATTGATGATAAATGATTGTAAGTGAACATGGATGAGAATTAGGTGACATAAGAAGATGTGCAAAAGGCAATAAAAGTACCTATAGATGTTCATTCCAAATGAGGTAGAATGAAAGTGTGTATATGACATGATTACAATTATGGATTGCAATAACTATATAAGTGCATGAATATGGTTGTGCATGTGTATGGACAAGGTTTGGAACAAGATTATTAGTGAACATGTGATGACCCAAAAGGCACAAGTCGTGAGAAAATGAGTGAGTTAAAACAAGAGCACGAATAACATCTAAACATCATTTGGTGACATAATATCCCCATGTCTCAGTGAAATCTAGTGTGTGCATGTGAAACTTAATTGCTACTTAAAGTGAATATAATAAGGCAGTAAGTGAAATGACGTGTCAATGTGTAGGTGTGAGTGAAATAGGTGATTGGTGATTGATGGAATGGAAGGAAAGTGTAATTTGTACATTGTTCCAGTGTTAACAAATCATCTATAGCCCTACTGGAGATGCGTTTGATTATAATTATAACATTTCTCTACAGTCAGCTAGTTATTCATAGTACAAATAGAGATACTAGAAAGACCCATGAAAGAGAGAGTTTTGGTATTACTTTTTGTGATTTTTATTTTTCTTTTAATTTTGAATTTATTAGATTTTTTTTTGACATGATATTCAACTCTCTTGATTTTCCAAGGGGTTTAGAACCAACAGCTTGATGGAGGGAGTGGAAGTGATCGTGGAGACGGCACTGACAAATGTCAATAGATAATGTCTTGGGGCCTTCACGACAAGCTAATAAGTGTGTAAGAGTGTGTGGATCCTATAAGAGTGTGTGGATCTATAGGAGGATAGACATTCTTAATGTACTAAGTAACAAGAGACCAAGTTCAAGAAACTAGAGTATATATTATTAATTCACAAAATATGATCAAAAGCTAATCAATAGTTAACTGAAAGCTCTGAAATAAACCAAGATGTGAAATGTGAAAAAATTATAAGAGAATTATGTAGTAGTGAATTGATAATGGGAATGAAATATGAATGGATGGAGTAATTTTCGAAAAACATCCATGAGAAAGTGTTTTTTATTGCAATGTTTGGGATATATAGATTTTTTTATATGTTTAAATATGTTTAGTTGTGTGTGGATGTGTGTGTTTGCATTTTTATCAATGATAATAGTTCATGATGTGTGAAGAATCGGGTCTTGTTTTAAATACAGACTGAATGAAGAGAAGTGGTGTGTATGGATTATGTATAATGTGTAGGTGAAGACAAGTATGTGTAGGGAGCAAATGAATGGGGAAATTTATGTAGAGAAAAATGTAATAGATGAGATCAATAATTGGATTGGATTGTATAAGGTAGATGAAAAGTGAAGTAAGGATGCCAAATAAAATCCATAATATGGTGATCAATGGAGGATATGAGTGTGGAGGTGGAGTAAGAAAGATAGATGGCATGTGTGTTGAATGTGTGATAATATGATGTGGGCGAGGACATGAAAAGAGATCCATGGAGAAAGTGATAATGAGAAGAAGTAGTGTTATAAATGGTGTCGAGTGGATGACAGGTAGAGAACATATTGTGGTCCTGTGATAAGTGAGTGTGATAAGAGTATGATTATGTGGAATAAGAGGATGTATATAAGAATGGATGTCAAGAAAATGAGAATGTGGAAGAAAATAAAAATTATGTGTACACCGATGTGGATGAGACTGGAAAGGAAAATGTGGAAGAAAAAATGTTTTTGTTCTTATGCTTGATGTGAGAGTAGGAGGAGCTAGTAGCTATAAGGTCCATGTCCATCCTTATCTCAAAAAAAGGAAACACAAATGGAATAAAGAGAAATAACAAGTAAAAATTGCTCTGGAAAAGGAAATATCTAAGCTACAGATGAAATCATCATTTCCACTATGCACACAAGGTCGCCGCTAGGGTTATCATCCTCTCTTATATTACATGGTACACATACTACAATCTCCATTCAACACACTATCAGTTACAATATCCATTATTTTCACTTATTTTCAGGTTTATTTAGTTATGTTTGGTAGCTTGATGAGTAGATTATTGGGCTTATCTCAATCAATACTTTTTGTAATTTTATTGTTGCAATGTAGGGTTTTTCGTTTATATTAAAAGTGGGTTGAACTTTTGTTATAATCTTCTCTAATAAATAAAATATGAACATTATTTTCATGGGGTTTTTTTACTAGAGATAGTTATCTATTCATATTAAAATATGGTTTACCTTTGATCTTATACTTCCAAAGCACAATACCATACTCTGTGTAATTTAATAGGGCCAAAAATATGGTTTCATAGGAAAATCATGATTAGAGAAAATTCCTAAAAAGAAGAATAAATTGGTAGATAGAGTTACATATTTGTAATCAAGTACTTGAAATAAATAATTCTCATGATAAAAAGCATAGAGCCAAAATGGTAATGGCAAGAACAAAAATACCATTTGAATTTTAAATTGTGATTCACACTAGGTAATTGACTCAATAAGTCAAAAAGAGAAAGATGAGTTGACACGAAGGAAAAATTAAAAATTGTTAGAGAACCTCATCAACAAATAGGTAAATAGTCAAATGCATAATGGCTCAAGAACGGTAATTCATAGCAACAATAAATTTTCATTGATTATTTTAATGCCCATTTCATAGTTACTTTGAAACTCTACAGTAACTCTACAAATAAATTTTTATCCTCATTCCTTGGACATAAAGATATTAATTTTGTAGCAAAGCATAGTAATAAATTTCATACAAAGGAATTAACTTGAAAATTCAAGAAGTAAGAGTTGAAAACACTTACAAAAATATGGCAAAAAAATCAAAAAGACTTCACCAAGAGTTAATTAAATCCACTGAAAGAATCTAATTAAGATTATTTATATTAAATTTTATAATTAGATCTAATGTCTCATACTACTGAACATCTAAGCCAAAGTTAGGAGTTTTCAGCAACTTAGGATTAGTATATGAAATACATAACATAGTTATAAAAAGTAAAAGGTAAAGGTAAAGGAATAGTATCTAGAAGATAGTTATGAGAGGTTAAAGGAAATGGTTGTTTTGTAGGTCATGGCCAACCCTAATTCTAATTTGGTATTTAAGATCCTCTTGTGGAAGTCCAAGGGGATTTTTTCTCCATATACTGTATTAATTTTTCATATTTTACAACCTCAAATTTTAAACTCATTACCAAGCTTGTGGGAAAACCAAGCTTTCCAATCCACGTATACCCAATCCAGCAGAATTAAAACTATTAAGAATCAGTGACACTAAAGACAAGGTTTGAAGATAAATAATGACGAGAAATCCAATTGAAAATATTATCTCAGAAAAAAATGTTACAGAAACTCTTCCATTATCTTCCCAAGAACTTCAAAGTTCCTTTTACTTTGACTTTGAAGTCATGTTTTTTTGACATTATAGCTATTTTTCCCAAGTATTCCTAAGAATTTTTTTCTTGACATTTATGTTTATACACCAAGCTTTTAGTTAATTAGAATTATTTTTTAAAATCAGATTTATTAGTTCAACACTGATTTATTTTATTTGATTATTGTACTTGTGTTTTTAGCTAGTATTGGGAAGCATTATTGGTGTATTTTTAAAGACATTGAGCCATATTGGAGAAAAAAATCTTGCATCAATAGATACAGAGACAGAGAGGTTAGTTATTTTACTTTATTTATGAAGAGGGATTTTTATTTCATATTAAAGGGGTCTATTTATTTATTCGGTAATCTTCTGATCAAATGAAGATAAATGCAGTGCCCTATGTATGTATGTAATATCTTAGGCGTATGTTCTTAGGCTTGCGTATGTCCTTAGGCTTGCGTATGTAGGGTGGAACTTTAGATAACAATTAAAAATTAAAAATACATTTTATTATTCTGTGGAACAGTATAAGATCATAATTGTGGGGGAGGTATAAAATTTTGTAAAGCCTAAAAAGACACGAGGTAGGTTTTCTAAATTGAAGCGTGGATCCCTATGGAGTATATGATTTCTATATTTCACTCTTCCCAATTGGCAATAAGTGAATAAGACTAAACTTGTTTGAGGATTTTATTAATAGTAATGAGGATCTTGTCCAAAACCATGTGAAAATGGTAGGATTTTATTAATAGTATTTATCAGGAAAATTTGTGCAAAACTTTAAAAAATACAAAGATTTATGATAGGTAGCAGTCTATGAGAATAGAGGTCTATGAGTATATTTGAAATTAGATAGTTGCCGAAAAAATATAATATGAAATTGCAGAAGAATCTATCATTGATAATATATTTATTAGAAGATTACATTCTTTCATAATATGAAAATGGACCAATCTTAGTTATGTTTAACTGAAAGAATTTTTTTCAGATGTTTCCATTTCATTATTTTGTGGATGTAAGTGCTTCAGTTTAATTAATTTATTTTATTGAAATTTTTTGTTTCAAGGAAAAGCTTATTGTTTGAAAAAATACATTTCTATTTTTAAAAGTAAAATAGAACATATTTTATTTTTTGAAAATATCTTTTTGTTATTAATGTTGACTCGTGCATGAGCCTTTCTTCTTCAACATGTGGGCCACATTCCTTCGACCTCACCAGGAATTGTTTTGTGATGAGGGGATGGTTCCCCGATGAGGCCACCTAAATACATTCTAATTTGGGCATTAGAATGTTTGATGCAAAGATTTTTAAAGTTGTTCATTGAATGGAAAGATTGCTTTCACTTGTATCTTTGCTTCACTTTCATGTTTTTGTCTCTTTGGAATTGTTTTTTGTAAATATAACTTGTGGTTTTCCTATTGACGTATAACGTATTTACAACCTAGCTTTAGACACATGAAGACTAGAAATGTAATTATTACTCCTTTGGTTGGCATGATGGTTACAATGTCTCATTTGCAATAGGAGGATGAGTTTCGTAGAAGCCAGTTTGTTGTTAAATTTTTGCATTGCATGAAACCTAGGCCTCCAAAAGTGGCCATTGTAGAGATGGTTAGAGCTCGCCTCCATTTGCCACCATAAATTGTTATGTACCTTTCTAAATTTCAAACTGCAGGCTCACATTCTAGAGGTTATGGTTTGGTTTACGAATCAAAAGAATATGTGCAGAAATATAATCCTCTTTACATGCTGAAAAATATTGGTGTTTCTGCAAAGAAGATGAAAAATGTAGCAAAACAAAAGAGTTGTGCGAAGAAAATTCCGCATGCAAACAACAATAAATTCCAGAAATAAATTAGTTTACTTGTTTATATATTTTCTTATGCTAGTGTATTTAATGAAATATGTGTAGGGATCATAAAAAATATGGAATTTTTTTAATGTGTAGTGCAACATCTTTATCCTTTTTTGTAATTTTATATGGGATAAAAAGCACAAAGTAAAAAATTTCAACATATATGAAAAATGAAAAAATTTAAATTTTGTTGTTAATTTCCGTGCAATAAAAAATTGATTTCAAAAAAAAAAAATGCTCCAAGTTTCACATATTGTTCTCTTGCTTTGTACTTATAAGTTTGTTGGTCATTTATGATAATAAGTTTCTTTTTGTTTTCCTTTTGTATTGTGTTTCCGTAATATATGTTCCCCATGTGTTTTATGCAAATTTTAGTACGTACGACTATGTGTGGTTGTTTTCCTTCTTCTATTTCTATAATATATGTTCTTCATATGTTCTATGTGAATTTCAATAGTCACGACTATGTGTGGGCATGCATGACATAGTCTTTTTTTCATTTCTTCTTGTATCCCTTCAAATTTTATTGCCTTTCTGGCTTATCTTTCATTGAATATAAATGTCATCCCTCTCATTATATTTCACATTTGAGGGTGCTTTAATTGTTAGCGGTTTTTGTAACTAATGTTATATGGGTGGATCTTTAACAATTCATGCATTTTTTTTATTTTTTCCCTGTTATTATACATCTTCTTCATGCCAATAAAAATTTAATATAGATAAAAAGGGGTTTAGATATATAAGTGAATTACAATGTTTATAAAACAATTATTGTCTACAGCAAGTAATTTTATTGATTTTCTAAATTAGCAATTTAATTCTTTCTAGGTTTTTTTGTGGTACACAAACACTTCGAAAAGTATTTATATCATTTTGAAACCAATACAAATTTAATATGGAAATGCATAAATTATTTAGATATTCCTAGAATGCGATGTTGGATAAATATTTCTTGTCTACAAAAAGTTATTTTTTTTATTTTCTAGATTAGAAAATTTATTCTTTCTCGGTTCTATGTTGTGGTGCATAAACACTTCTAGAAGTGTTACAATGTATATGATTAAGTAAGCATCTTTGTTCCTGAAACATTTTTTTTCCAACAACATATTGTAACCAGATGAATATATGTCATATCTTTCATTATATTTCGCATTACATGGTGCTTTTATTGTTTTTTATTTTGTAATTATTTTTGGATGGGTGGATCTTTAATAATTCATGCAGATTTATATTGTTTATCCAAAAAAATTATATCATTTTGAAATTTTTGTTGATCCAATTTTCCCACTCTTGTTCCAAGTTAATGGAATTCTGGAAGAGAAAATAATCAACTCTAAATTATGAGAGGTTTTAAGGCTACCTCCTGATATGTGATGATGATGAAGATACGGGCGTAAACAATCTCTCGGTGGCGCATTAGATAAATTGCGCAACAAAGAGAAACTAAAAAAGAAAACGATTACTAGATAAGATGGTGGGTTGCTTGACATCATCAATCCCCAGAAGTTGTTAGGAATTAGAGAACAAATATGTAGAAACAATTCCTCAAACCATAGTAGTAGGAAACTATATAGCAAAATTATAAATGCAGAAATATCACAGCATAAATGAATAATGCACAAAAGAAGACAAGACAAGATTTAACGTGGTTCACCCAATGTGGGCTACGTCCACCAAGAACTTGCTCATATTTTATTATCAACAAGAGTAAAAAAACTCTCATAGTCTTCTCTCAGTTATGAACTCACAACATAATTCCAAAGATGCTAAACCACATCTAAACCACAATTGACACCCAATTGCATAACCTTGATCACTCTTGATCACCTCTTGATCTCTAAGACTCAAGATATCTTCAAGATACCCTAACACCTCTATTTATAGGATTAAAATCCTCCTAAGAAGCCATAAAGCCGGCCCTATAAGATTCAAAATCGTGATCTTTCAACTTCCCATGGCTGGAAAAAAATACTCTCGACGTTAACAGCATGTTAACAGCAACGTCGCAGCTACGGCACAGCGACTGCATAGTAACATCACAGCAAATGACTACAGAATGCTCCTGAAGTCTCCAAACTTAACTGTTCGAGCTCCATCACTTCAACACTAATTCAAGAAGACCAAAAATAGTCTCCACACCCCAAAAATCTCCCACTTAGAGATTGTTTCCACTGAGAAAAGTTCTTAACCCTTCATTATCAACCATCTTTATCAATGTGAACAAATACCTCACATCCAAATACTTTAAGAAATGAGTAATTAATTTTCTTACCAGACCAAGCCTCCTCAGGTATACCTCCATCCAAGGCCATAGAGGGTCCTCTGTTAATCAAATAAATAGTTGTGCTTATCGCTTCCACCCAAAACATGAGTGGCAGCCCCGCATGTAACATCATGCACCTAGCATGCTCCATGATTGTCCTGTTCATTCTATCTAACACTCCATTTTCCTGTGGAGTATTTGGAACCATTCTTTGCCTACAGATCCCATTTACCAAACAGTAATCAATAAATTCATTATTGCAATATTCCCCTCCATTATCCAAACTGAGATATTTCAGCTTGAGACCCATTTCATTCTCAACCAAGGCTTTCCATCTTTTGAAAGTTTCAAACACATCAGATTTATTTCTAATGCAATATACCCAAACTTTTCTAGTTGCATCATCAATGAAAGCGACGTAATAACATGAACCACCAATAGAGTTTACCTTAGCTGGCCCCCATACATCTGTATGTACTAACTCCAACTTACCCTCCTTTCTGGTAGGTCCAACCTTGAGGAATCTCACCCGCTTTTGTTTCCCATAAACACAGTCCTCACAGAAGTCCAAATCTAACTCCTTTAATCTGGGTAGCCTGTCCTTTATAATCTGCATGCCCTTATAACTCATATGACCAAGTCTCTGGTGCCACAAAGTTACATCTCCATCTGTAACAACTAAATTACAATAATCAGTACCATTGGTTAGATACAAAGTACCATTTTTCTTACCTCTTGCAACCACAAGAGCTCCCTTGGTAACCTTCCAAGAATCCGCTATAAAACTAACCGTACAGCCATCACTACCCAGTTGTCCCACTGATATCAATTTCTACCTCAACTCAGGAACATGCCTGACATCCTTAAGCAGCCATATGTTCTCATTTTGCATTTTCACCTGAACACAACCTTTCCCTACTATGTCGCATGGTTCATCATCACCAAGATATAAATGTCCAAAATCACCTTGAACAAAATCAGTAAAGTAATGTCTATGTGGTGCGGCATGGAAAGAAGCCCCTGAATCTAACACCCAAGATTTAGCAATATTATCTAAAGAAAGAATTAAAGCATCTTGACAAACATCACCTACTGCCACATTTACCTCTTTAGTTTCCTCCTTCTTGTTCTTCTTATCCCAAAGAGCCCAGCAATCTTTCTTAGCATGACCAACCTTCCCATAGTGCCAACATTCTAACTTACTCTTGGACTTTGACCTTTCGTGATCATTCGACTTCCCACGGTTACTGTTGGTGTCGAAATGCAGCACCCCTGGGACTCTGCAACACGATGGGTTGAAAGTCTCAGTGTGATTGCACAACATGGAGCCTTTCCCAAGTGTGGGACCTTGCGAAATCGGAAAAGCTCTCCGGATGAAGGCCGGCCCCTATTCCTCTGTTCAGATGCACCAATAAAATGCAGAGGTTTACCCCAAAAACCTAATCTAACTACCAAGGAGACAGGGAGAGAGAAATGCATAAAAATAAACCTAAGCTAAGGAGGTGATGCACCGAGGAATGAAGGACATATGTCTTGCCAATAAACACAAACCATAAAAAATGTAATGCAAAAGATATGCACAGATAGCCAGATTCACAGTGAAGATCGGACAGACGCAAATAAACACGTAGAGGGTTGAGAAAACATCCACAGATATGCATTAATTTGCTCCAGGGGGGATACAACACTGCAAAATGCCAAGAGGCAAGGTTGCATTACAATTTCAAATGGGAAGGTCCTTTGCTCCACAAATCCACCTGCCAGGGAGAAGAAGGGAGGAGGCACAAAACAAAATGTCCAACCTTTGAAAAACAGCCCCTCCTTACATTTTATAGAAGGGAAAGAGATGGAGAAGTGAGAAAATCGAGATTTTCCCAACCACCTCCAAGACTGTGCCTAACTCCATTCATCATGGCGGTAGGTAAGAACCTCAACCACCCAAAATGGCGAACTGTCATATTTCTCGCGTCAAGTCCGTTCCATTCGGGTTCGGGACTATCCTCTACATCCGCATCGGGCTTGGAGGACACCGCGGCATGTGTTTGATGTTTGTGCTTTCCCGAAACCCGCATCCGCCGCTATTACCAAATTTCCTTTGTTTTCGGGTTCGGAGGTATGACTTGCATGTGCATCGGATTTGGGAGGTGGTGCAACATGTTTTCGCCCCATGCTTTTCCGACTTGTTTGCCCGACCCGGAAACCCGAATTGCCTTTGCTGTCGGGTTTTGAAGACCCCCCGACATGTATTCATTGCGCCATGTTGTTCTGCCCCCGAAACCCGCCTCGCCTTGCGTCGGGATTTGGAACCCTTGTGACATGCTCCTTCACCATGCGTTTCTGACATGCAAACCCAACTATTAAACCTGATTTCCCTTGTATTTACCCATATTTACTTGGGGGGGTAAATATATACAACAATTTGGCGACTCACGGGGTTACCTGCCTACTAGGTAGAAGATCAGTGGCCTTTCAGCAATCCATTGGGCATAGAGTCATAAGCGAGCCTGAAAACTGATTTGAAATTTGAAACTTCCCTCTGAACCGCTTGAAACCCATTGAACTTAGAGTTGTTCTCACCAAAATGCCACCGAAATGAACCGTGCCAGAGCAAAACCAGCAACACCAAAAACTATGTACAAAACTGAAAATCATACATGTCCCAAATGGAACATGCAGAGTGTGCACAAGCACTTCTTCTGCTGAAAGAAAACCTACCTACTCTACTCTTACTGGAAGCAAAGGCAAGCTAAACAAACCCTGCAACTGGTTATGCAAAATAGCTTCCTTTCTTCAAAATGGGCAGCCATGCAATCGATTTGGCACTGATCACAGTTGTTTGGATGAGTGGGAAATCAACGAGAAGCTGGTCTTCCACCCAAATCATCAAGGTGTCAGCTGAAAACAAATCCAATACCTCTTTTAGTTGCTCTGCATTTGGATTGAAAAGGTATGGCAGCTGATCCTTGGTACTCTGTAACTCACCCTCATGCTTAGAAGTAAGCATGACCGGTTGTGGCTTCTCCTTTGGCTCGAATGAAGCCAAATACCTGATTGGGCAAGGTCTGATCCATTTGATATGCCCATAGCTCTGATTTTCTACTCCAAAAATGGAGTTTTCTCATAGACCCTCTTGAATGGATGATGTGGAAGAAATGGTGGAATCCTTCTGTCCTTTCTCTTCCTCCAATGAAGAACATGGAAGATTAAAATCTTCCAATTTTGATTCCAAAGAGCTGCTGCAAGATGCAGGCTACTGCAAATGAACGTTCTCCTCCATGACAGCAGGCTCTGGTGTTTGGAATGTGGATGATGAAAGAGAGAATGGTGAAAACTCAACCGGTTCTTCTCCATCAAAACAGTCCTCCAAATCTGACAGGTAAACTGTCTCATTGTTGTCCTGCTGTTCGTGTTCAACTTCTCCCATGGTGTTCGCTTGATCTGCAACTTGACCACCATGGTTTCCTTCACTCCCTAATATTGAGTTTGAGAGATCAAACTCCTCTTCAGTACTAGAACTTGGGAGAGGTGAAGTAGAAAGAAGAACCGAAGGTTCTCCTGTAGCCTGCTTTGTGCTCAAAGCCCTTGGATCTGTACTTTTCTCCTCCACAACTGGGATGTGCTCCTCTTCTTTTGCCTTTGGAGCAGATTCTCCCTCCTCTATTACTCGAAGGCAATCTTGCTCTTGATATAACTCTTCCTCCAGCATGAAGTTTTTTAAGTCAAACTCTTCAATCTGTTGCTCTAGAGGACAAGTAGGGGCTGCAAGATCTTCTTCAGAGCTTTCTTCCTTTTGCTCTTCTTCTGCTGCCACAAAATCAGTCCTGACCACCATTTGTTCAACCTTAGCCTCTTCTGTAGGTTTGACCAACAAAGGGATCTTTTCAATTCCAAATTTGGCAGCCCAAACCCTCAAGTTGTCTGTCATTTCTTTTCTGTTGGGCTCCTTTTCTTGCTGTCCTTCATGGCTGATTTTTGTAATTTCTTCTTCCCCACATGGAATTGGGAATGCAAGAGGAGGGATGGGTTGTGACTCAACTGATTTCACAATTTTTTGTGGTGGTGGAGGCAGTGAAACCTCTTGTTTCTTTGGAGGAGGGGGGGTTTTCATTATCTCTTGTGGAGGGGATGACTGTTTGGAAGAAAAAAGGAAAGAAGAATTGAGGTGAGGTGGAAGACTGAGAGGTGGAGACATGGGATCAACATTTGGGAAAGCAGATGGAGAATTTAAAACTTGACACTGCTGAGGTGGAACAGATTGGGAAAGAGGAAACAGAAAGGCATGAGATGGTGTGCTTACCCGTTGACAAGGTTACTGAATACTCCTCTCATACACCTCGATTCCTCTGATCCACTTTGCAAGCAAAGGCAGCGTTGCAATCATGAAGTCAAGTTTCTCCTGAGGGCTATAATGCCTTGGAAAAGGTCCCACCCATGGACAGGGTGCTCCACAACCGATTCCAAAAGCTTTCATTTGTGCTTGAGCCTTGGACTGCACCATCCCCTCCTCCATTTTTTGGATTTTCTCCAACAGACCAGCATCTTGCATCTGATGGTCTTCGTTATATGCATACTCCTACTCTTGGAAGGATCTATTGCCAAACTGAATTTGGCACTGCTGTTCATATGAGTATGCATGTTGATCTGGAGGATTTGTAAAACGTGTTGGAGGTGGGAAACATTGCTGTTGTTGGAAATGTGAGTCCCATGATGGAAATGAAGTCATGGTTGCACAACTTCATGGGATGGAAAAGAATGAAGATATGGAAAGAAAGATGGGTGGAAATGAATGGAAACGGGTCTGCAACTCAGAGAAACGGGTTGCTGATCAGATGGAGTCGCCAGATGTGTTTTTTGAATATGCCTCTAAAAGGCTGGATGTTGCCAAGTTGCAAATCAAACCTGGCAATATTGAAAACGAGATTACAAATTTGAAGGACCCGGAGGATGTAGTCTTCAATTCGGAACTCATGTCATGTTGTGCAGCTGCGGATCTCTGAAAAGCATAGGCGGAACTTGGAACATGTCCGACATCCCTCAAAACCCGAAAGGCTGTTTTGATGTTTTCGGACCCCGAAAACCCGAAAACACCACTGTCGGGGGTAGGACCATGCAATGCATCCCCCGAAACCCAAAACACTACTGCTTTTGCTTTGATGCTCTCGGATCCCGAAATCCCGAAATCACGAAAAACTGAAATTTTGGAAATCAAAATCTCAAAAAACTAAGAATACCCATTTGAAGATTCCCCTCAGATCTACCAACTGTTGAAATTTTTTTACCGTTTTGAGCACTATAAACCCTTGAAAATTGATTTCAGAGTTCAGGCCAGGAGGTGCAAAATCCGAAATTTGTAAAACTGCGATTTTCTAGCTCAAAACTCACAAAAACTCCTTTGAAACTTGATGGAATGACCTCTTGGTCCCACCGAGCGTGCCAAAACTGTTGGTGCAGGCACACGGTGGCTTAAAATTTGCTGTTGATAATGAGACACCTTTGAAAGATGAAACTCTAACTTCTGTGATGTCCCACCGGGCGTGCCAAAACTGTTGGTGTCGAAATGCAGCACCCCTGGGACTCTGCAACACGATGGGTTGAAAGTCTCAGTGCGATTGCACAACATGGAGCCTTTCCCAAGTGTGGGACCTTGCGAAATCGGAAAAGCTCTCCAGATGAAGGCCGGACCCTATTCCTCTGTTCAGATGCACCAATAAAACGCAGAGGTTTACCCCAAAAACCTAATCTAACTACTAAGGAGACAGGGAGAGAGAAATGCATAAAAATAAACCTAAGCTAAGGAGGTGATGCACCGAGGAATGAAGGACATATGTCTTGCCAATAAACACAAACCATAAAAAATGTAATGCAAAAGATATGCACAGATAGCCAGATTCACAGTGAAGATCGGACAGACGCAAATAAACACGTAGAGGGTTGAGAAAACATCCACAGATATGCATTAATTTGCTCCAGGGGGATACAACACTGCAAAATGCCAAGAGGCAAGGTTGCATTACAATTTCAAATGGGAAGGTCCTTTGCTCCACAAATCCACCTGCCAGGGAGAAGAAGGGAGGAGGCACAAAACAAAATGTCCAACCTTTGAAAAACAGCCCCTCCTTACATTTTATAGAAGGGAAAGAGATGGAGAAGTGAGAAAATCGAGATTTGCCCAACCACCTCCAAGACTGTGCCTAACTCCATTCATCATGGCGGTAGGTAAGAACCTCAACCACCCAAAATGGCAAACTATCATATTTCTCGCGTCAAGTTCGTTCCATTCAGGTTCGGGACTATCCTCTACATCCGCATCGGGCTTGGAGGACACCGCGGCATGTGTTTGATGTTTGTGCTTTCCCGAAACCCACATCCGCCGCTATTACCAAATTTCCTTTGTTTTCGGGTTCGGAGGTATGACTTGCATGTGCATCGGGTTTGGGAGGTGGTGCAACATGTTTTCGCCCCATGCTTTTCCGACTTGTTTGCCTGACCCAGAAACCCGAATTGTCTTTACTGTCGGGTTTTGAAGACCCCCCGACATGTATTCATTGCGCCATGTTGTTCCACCCCCGAAACCCGCCTCGCCTTGCGTCGAGATTTGGAACCCTTGCAACATGCTCCTTCACCATGCATTTCTGACGTGCAAACCCGACTATTAAACCCAATTTCCCTTGTATTTACCCATATTTACCCGGGGGGGTAAATATATACAACAGTTACCTTTCCCTCTATTATTTTGTCTCCCTCTGCTCTCCATCGTCAAAGCATTTCCAGAAGTAGAAGAATCTCTAGTGCTCTTCCTTCACATTTCCTCACTTAGGATCACACCTATTACATCCTCAAACTTCAGCTTTGAATTATTAGAGACTAAATTACTTACAACCATAACCAAGTTGTCCCAGCTATCTGGTAAGGAGCACAAAATCAACAAATCCTTGATCTCATCATCAAAGTCAATTTTTACCGAGTTTAACATACTCACAACTGTATTAAATTCATTCAAATGAAAAAAAATAGAACCATTCTCAGACATCTTCATATTAAATAACTTTTTCATAAAAAATATTTTATTAGAGGTAGAGGGTTTTTCATATAGCTTCCCCAATCCACTCATGAGACCTTTTGTGGTCTTCTCCTATGATATGTTGAAATAAATTGAAGATGCAAGGCATAATCGAATTTCCCCAAGTGAATTTTAATCCAGAAACTCCCAATCCTCATCTGACATGGCTGTAGGTTTCTTTACTTTTCCAGCCAAAGGAACATGGAGGTCCTTTTGATATAAGTAATCATCCATTTACATCTTCCACAAACCAAATTTCTGCCCATTGAACTTCTCAACCCTTGATCTGACCTCATCCGTCATAGCTTCCACTCAAGCTAAAATTTCCCTGTGATTTACCACTTTAGCAAAAAACCACCAAAGCTCTGATACCAGTTGTTAGGAATTAGAGAACAAATATGTGAAAACAATTCCTCAAATCACAGTAGTAGGAAATTATATAGCAGAAGTATACATCACAAAAATATAGCAACATAAATAAATAATGCAAAAAAGAAGACAAGACAAGATTTAACGTGGTTCACCCAATGTGGGCTACGACCACAAAGAAATTGCTCAGATTTTATTATCAAAAAGAGTAAAACAACTCTCACAGTCTTCTCTCAGTTATGAACTCACAATAGAATTCTAAAGATGCTAAACCACATCTAAACCACAATTGACACCCACTTGCATTAACCTTGATCACTCTTGATCACCTCTTGATCACTAAGACTCAATACCTCTTGAACACACAAGATATCTTCAAGATACCCTAACACCTCTATTTATAGGATTACAATCCTTTAAGAATTCCAAAATCCGACCCTAGAAGTTTGAAAGTCATGACCTTTCATCATCCCACGGATGGAAAAGAAACTCTCATGAAATTTCATCTTCCAGCATGGCTAGAAAAGAAACGGTCATGACCTTTCATCTTCCCAATTCAAACTCCACACTTCAATACTTATTTGAGAAGACAAAAAATAGGCTTCACACCCCAACAAAATTACCTACTCTTTGAGCCATCAAAAAATGGTTTCCATACTTTGTTTTCATCCTTATCTTCTAGCTTGGTGATGCTATGGAAAGGTGGATTTTCTTCGTGTAAGCAATAAATTCCTAATTCTACATCTTCCATCTATTTGTATGGATCAAAATCATGAATTTGGTTTTCCCATTCATTTAAGTGATCAAATCCGTTAAATGCCATCAAACCTTTAGGTCACTTGCGACCCAAAACTGTTTTGGAAAATTGCCATACGACTATAGTACTTGCATATCTAAAATGTATGTAGAAAATCAAGCCTAGATTAAAAGCTAAGTAATTTGTATTGATCAGACTTGGCACATGAGGCTCAATGTGAAAATTTGCAATGGGTTCTGATCTGATTGTAGCCTTGGATCCATATATTGTTTCAGAAGAGAATGGCTAGTGACCAATATCCAAGATAAGTAACCTCTAATCTTGGTAGTGAAATCTCTTGATAAATATAATGTAAAGAGTGGTGGTAAGTGAATATTGCAGGGAACTGACACATCTTGCAATACTATGACATTTGGGCAAGATGCATTATAAGACTCAACCCTTTGATGATTCCAATGGTTCCCACCACTGTCCCATCTAATTATACCAATCCTTTGGATAATGGTTCATACTTTAGGCTTAATTGATCTTCTATCTACTTTGGCATTACTGAACTGCTTTCCCCTGAATCAAATAATGCAGTTATGCACTAAGTTATTCCCGAAAATTAATGATATATAGATTGTGGAGGCTTCAATGGTTGACTCCCTCTTGGAATATTCGACTGGTTGACCTCCTTCTTGTTACTACATTGGTAAGAAATTTCTCCTAATTTTTGAATGACCCTTTTGAAAAGGCAGACCAATTATGGCATTTGGGATTGCAATAAATCCAAGGTAACATGTAAACCTGCAAGATTTCCAGTAAAAAAGGGTGATAGAAATTATTAGGCAAGTGATTTCTTTCAATCTTGATAAATAATACTGGAGGGGGCTTGTCCTTTCTTCAAAATACCTCCCAGTTTACTTGGCATGCAATATTTCCAAATCAGAGCTTGAAACTAGGCAACATGTGCTACTGCAACAGGTGCCTAAATGGGCTCAAAATTACATGTCGAGAGAGGAGGGGTATGGGGATACTTATAGGGGCATTGCTAACCCACTTATGGTCACTGTAGGAGGTTATGAAACAATAAAACTAGATTTGGCTGCCCTTCTGCTATATTCCTCTTCTTTGACCTCCTGTTGGCACAACTATGGCCTTAGAAAGGGGGTTGAAATAAGGTCTGCAAAATCTTACAGGCGGGTTAGGGTTGCATAGAGAGGATAAAATATTGTTTGAGGGTGGAGATGCATTAAATGAGGGTAGATGGGAGCCTAGGGATGATAAATGGGGTGTTTAGGGAAGTTTTTAGGAAACACTGATGGTTTACACCATCAGGGCCTAATTCAAGTATCATTAGTAATGAAATATGGAGATAAAATCCTGATAATATGAAGATTAGATCAAGATGAGAAAGCCCCATATCATACTGAATGCACAATGGTTGTTTTGGAGTTGGAACCTAGGCTTCAAATGTTAAGAGGGGTACTGCATTTGGATTATGATGGTTGAAGAGGAGTGAATGTGGGATGAGGGAACTAGCATACCAAAAAATTGGTGTCTACATTTTCCCTATTTACAACTTGAGTTTCAGAGTTGTTTGATTAATAAGGAGACCTATTGCGATTGAGCCTAAGGCTAGATATGGTCTGAAGTTTTGAACCTGTTCCTTCTTGATGGTCACTGACTCCATTCCCTAAAGCTTCCTACCCATTTAATACTCCTTGTATCGATTATTCATGAATGAATAATCGATCATGGAAGTTACCCAAAGAGAGTGGAGGCCTCGCCATTTCTCTGATTTCTAGGAGCTAGAATGGGATTTAACACAAGTGCTTGACTAATTATAGGATTTCCCATTGTTTGAAATATAGAGGACATAGGATAAAAACTAGAAATAAAAACAAATAAGGCTTTCCTGCTTGGAATCAAATATTCCTCTACTCTGATGGCTATATTGTATGGCCTCAATGGAAATGACAGAAATTTCCTACCATAGACTCGTATCATCATAGCGGAAGAATTTAGAGCCTTCAAGAAGTAGAGGAACACACCTTGGGTAGTCTAGTCTCAGACTGGGATTTTGTAAACCATGGGACTTTTGGAATCAGAAATTAGACATCAGAAATTTTCCATTTTCTCATTTGACGAACTGGTCTTGATTATGGTCAATTGTTACAGATGTGGGGGAAAATAGATTGATGTGATATCCCTTTCTCTAAATTGAGGCAAAGGAGAGTGCAAATATGTGATCCCAATTTGGGAAAATGATAAAGTAAGGCCACTAATGTTAGGCTCCTAAACCACTGTAAAGCCTGGTGCCGTGAAAAAGGAAGCTAAAAATTTGACTACAACATCTATTTCATTGCTCTCGTGGATTTCACATGACATTTGATATATGTATGAGATAGATTGTTAATCCAGGGATTGTATCCAATTGATCTCCAGTGGGACAAATAAAGATGTGCTTATGAGTAATTCACAAGTCGAAAGTAGAGATCATATAATTGTGCGTTGAGGGTGAGTTGGATGACTATGAGATAAAGTTTACAAAATTAAGGTTGGTGTCGACTTGATGAGCCATGGGTATGATTGATCTAAGGACTTAGCTTGATTGAACGGAACTAGGGTGATTTGATGGTGACAGGGATAGATGAGGTCATCGGTGACTAGGTGGTTTGATGGTGATCTTTGTAGGTCTTCTTAGAAACTCTGGCTTCCTTTTCCAGAGAGATGGGTTACAGTCGTATGAAAATATTCCTTAGCTTGCCTCTATAAGTTGTCAGATCCGGTTAAATAATATTATGATGTCACTTGAGCAAAATTATGCTGATTGACAGCCACTAAGAGTTCTAACCATGTGATTTGATCATATGTAATTGGGAAATGGAGCCTAAGCTAAAGGAGGAAGGAAGCACTAAGACATACACAAAGATCTTGATAAACTAGAGAAACCTAACTTTGAAGTGGTGATTGAATGTTTGATTTTTTAAGTCAAACTTTAGTTTAAATAGCAAGTTGGCAGGAACCAATGGTTGGTCAGTAACATGTAAAGCAGATCATCATCGAAATCGAGGCGAAGTAAGCGTCGACTATGAGAAGTCTGCGTCAACCTGGGGAAATTCGGCGTCAACCTATTAGGGTCAAGGTCAACCAGGTTGAGGTAGACCTTTAAATTATTTTGAAATTATGAAAAAACCTGATGTTTCTTTATGATTAGAAAAGCTTATGAAATGCTTAAAAGTTTGGGTGATTTTTATAGGCTAGAGACACACTGTGTCTGAGAGATGGAGTCCCTATCTTGTATGAAGATTTTGAATCCCAAAATGTTCTAGATGGAGAGTGGGAAAAATCTAAAAATTCTGTAGTTAAAATTTTGGATTTCTAAGAATATTCCACCATTATCAGAGGGTGCTTCAGGGACCTCCAATCTTGATCCTTGTGGTGATAGACATATGGGATCTTTTTTTCTCATGAAAAACCTAGCAAAAATTCTTTTGGAATTCAAGACCCTGTAGAGAAATTATGATCATATCCAAAGGATATTCTATCCTTTGAAGTTGAGACTTCCTTGAAAATGCCTCCAAAGCTTGCTGAAAATGACTTCTTGTCACAGCAGGCAGGTCAAAAATAGTTGCATGGAAATGGTTGTTCACATACAATGCTCCTTAGAATGCTTTTTTGCTCAGGGGAATTCCACTAGGCAAGTCAGTGTGATTTATCAACCAGGGATGTCAGCTATCCTAAATGATTTGTTTACTTAGTGAAATGAGATATCCCTCCAAAGAATTCCATATTCCTTTCCTAACATAGTTGGAGCCCAATTTCTATGGGGTTTAGAAAGGGTGGTAGTGGACATAGTTGAGCATTGGATTGTATTTTCTTTTGGATAAGCTTTATTGGCACAGGTATATTATGATCTTTGGATGTACATATCAGGGAGGCGGTCAGGTATGGATGTGGGCTTATTGCTACACTATTGGGCCTATTAGTATATAGTCGTGATGAGGTCGTCAGGGCTTCCTTAGCTCACAGGAGACCATATTGAGCTTTCAGTTGGATTTTTGAGATGGTGAGCCGACCAGACTCATAGAGCTAGAGATGAGTGCAAAGAGGATTATTTTGTCAAAAATTTGGGGAGTTTGGAGGTAGATGATGTGAGATGGAGGCCATATAGAGGCTTCCCTACATGGCCATTAATATATGTCTAGATGAAATACATGAGGAGGGTTAGATGGATTTAGGGGTGGATTCCCAAGATGATGGAGGTAGTAAAGTTTACATATGTGATGAGGAAGTTTGTCTTGGTGCAGACGGTGGTTAGAGCACCTATCAAATACGTATGAGATGAAGCAAAGAAGGACATGCCTAGCCTAGTGAAGGGTGACCCATTGGTAGAGGAGGGATATTCATGGGATATTAATGATGATGATGTGGGAGTGGAGGAGGGTATGTGGAGTGGTGGATGTAGTAGTGGGTGGACAAGGCCATTTAGGAGGCAACACAGGTATGAGGAGAGGGGCTAGTGCCTAGAAGAGGATAAGGTGGAGATGGAGGGGAAGCTGTAGAGATAGCTAGATTATAGGCAGAGTTAGGTGCAGCTCTTCAGGAGATTGATATCATACATTAGGATCTCAAGGGGATACTCCAAGAGAGGTACCTAGTTATATAATAACGAGATTGATATTGAAGATAGAGAGAGGCCTACTGGGAAAAAATATTGAGATTTACGTACCACATTTGTGATGATATGGAGCAAGGCACGGAGATTCACATAGAAATCCATACCAATGGCTCCACCTAGCACAATGTCACTGGAGTAGTATCATAACCTAGGCAAGGAGACGCGCTACTATGAGGGCATTGTTACTATGATACTACCTGATGTGATGTGCTATATGACATACCTATCCAGAGAGAGGAGATTAGAATGGTCATCACAACATGTGACATCAAGGATTATGGCTAGCGTACCATATCCAAGGTAGGATTGTGGACCAGATGATGGACCAAAGGGAGGACATGGAGGAGGATAGGCCCCTGCACCAGGATTATAGGTTTCGAGACTGAGAGTGTCTGATCTTGAGTTCACCATCTAGTGGGTGAACATTATATAGCCATAGATTTTGATGTATATATTTTTAGATAGATCCCATTCGAGGCCTATCACAGATGTATAGACACTTTTTATAATATATATATATATGATTATTTTATCATGATTTACTTGTGTTGTGTTGAGTATGTTAGATATATATGATTATTTATATGCTTTAATAGATATTGATGTTTGATTATATTATGGATGTTGATTTAGATGTTGCATGTGATGTGATGCATATTGATGATGTGGTGTGATATATTGAAAGGATGTAGATTAGATGCGATGGATTGGATATGATTAAATATAGATGATGATGTAGATATGTGATATGATGTATGGATGAGATGTTGATATTGATTTGATGGATAATGATTTAAACATTGATGTGGCGAGATTAGATGTTATATATGATGATGGTGTATGAATTTAGATATTTAGAAATATATTTTGGGTTTAAATTAGATGTGATGTGATAGGTTTAGATGTTAGATATTGATGATACAAGTTAGATTAGATGTGATGTGATAGGTTTAGATGTTAGATTAGATATAGATGGTGTGGTAGATGTAAATTAGGCATGATCGAGATTAAATTAGATGTGTTGAAGTGGGTGTAGATGGTCTTGACATGATTATATGTAGATAATGTGATGGACTTAGATGAAAATTGGTATGATGGATGTGATAAGTATATTATGGTTTGATTTAGATTAGAATGGATGTGATGTACTAGAAATGATGATGACAAAGTTTAGATTAGATATGAAAGTGATAGTTGTACAAGTTAATTGGATTGACTAAGATATAAGATGCTGTAATTAGATGAGATGTGATAGATAAGATGCAACTAGGATTAAGTGACCCTACATAGAATAGTACACTTCATCAAAGAGTGTGTGTAGGAAATATGCTCTTGGAATATATTGGAGGTAAATCGTGAAAGGGAACACACAAATACACATAAAGAGATGCACTTATAGGCTATAGTAGGTGTTAACATATAACCAACAATAGTTAGTCATATTTTTATATCACGAAGGAAAGATGGAAGGTGTTATTATACACCTATTGTAGACATAACAAAGATTTTTAGATGTATCCTGTATAGGGAAAGTAGCTTCTCCTTAGGTGTTTTTCCTAGCTCTATGCCCCAACTCTGAGAAATATAGCACAAATTGATCAATGTGGGAATTTTTATGGATGGGAAATTTGATCAATGGGGGAAGATTTCCTAGGATGTTTTCTTCTATATTTTTTCTTTTGATTTTGAGATTTAGAAGGTTAATTAATGCAGGAAGCCTTCATTGTCATAATATGGTATGGTAGCCATCCTTCGAGGGAGTGGTATACAATTAGAATTTTGCTTTGGAATTTTCCCCTTTATTTTTAGATGGTAGGATAAGATGTATGATAGTTTTCCTTGGATGGATCAGTCTATACTTTTGAAATTATTTACTTTATATGAACAGTTTTCCTTCAAGGGAGCAGTTTTTTTTCGGATAATATAGCTTTCGATAAGAGAATCCATGATTTTTTACCTTAGGATAGAGTTGAGGATAGCCAAGTAGAATACTTGGGGAGGAGAAATAATATGTCCAAGCGACACCCATAGACCCTTTTATGGTTCCAATAGGTAGATAACAATGTGATGGATGTAATTATTACAAGGTTCCTACCTAGAAGGAGGAACTAATCCATAAGGAATATGTTATCAGCAGAGTTGTGGTTTTATCCATGTATTAATTACCTAATCTAATATAATTGAAACTAAAACCTAATAGTTCCAAAACAAAGCTAACTACACGTAGATCATCATGCGAATAGCTTAAAGAGACTAAATATCAACAACATGCATAGAACTTTAAAGGAAATCAAACTAACATGTTAAGCATTATTTTCTACTCTTTCAAAGCTAAACTAGAAATGGACCTATGTAGATCCTTAGCAATCAAAATTTGATTGTTTGTTTGATCCCCAAGGGTTTAAGAATGGATTCTCATCAACACATAGCTACAAGGCCATTTTGATTTTCTCCGTATGACTCAAAATCTTAAATGGATGAAATGCAAGATGAATATACCTAGCTCAACACTAATGGAGCATGCTCAAAGATGAAAATGCCTATATTTTATGTTATATGCATGCAAAGGTGTAAGAAAAAAGTTAGAAGGAGGGTCCTTTATATAACCCTTTGGTTTGAATAATATATGAATCCTATTGTATGTGGGATAATAGCAAATCTAGGTTAGTTAGGGATAAGCACACTTTTTAAGGTAAAATTTAGTTTACCTTGGTTAATTATGTGTTTACCTTAATTATTAATTAATGGTAAGTTGTTATTAATCATTTATTATTTGTAATTCGGAATAGTATTCATGTACATGTCTTTTGTCTTTATTATATTTGTTATATGGTTATAATGTTCAAAACCATATATTTGTAATTTATATGTGCACGGGATTATTTATTGTTGCTCTATTGCAACATCTCGTTTGTCTGTACCTAGCTTTACAATTCCTATAAGAATTGCAACACTCCATTGTAATGATTAATCGATTTCACATTAATAAAGTTATACAGGCTTCCGTCCCTGTTTGTGAAATTATACACTTGAAGTTTTCTTTAGAGGAATATAATATATCGTTAGTGATTCATGGGAGTTGAGGGTGGGTGTACTAATTAATCAAGAGTGATCAAATAATAGGTAGGTGTAAGCTTATAGAATATTTTTAGGGGAAATTTAGCATGATCTAGGTTATGAGAGGGGTTTAATCCAATAAATGATGATTTATTGATTTAACGAAAGGGGGAGTTAATTAATTAGGAATAATTAATTAATCTAGATAGAAAGTATTACTAATTAATGAAAGGTCATTAATCAACATCTTGAGCGATAGATGGGTTAATTAATTAGCGTAATGTAATTAATCAGTGGTGATAGAAGAGAAAAGGTGTGTTATTGACGATATGTTGTCAATTTGCAGGAAAGGAAATAATTAGCACAATTTAAGAATTTAAATTACTCGATCCAAATTATAGGTGTCTAAATTTTCCCCTCTTTGGGGTAGCGTAAGTGAAGCCACTTTAAAGATAGTAGACAAGTACAAACACATGAATTTTGAAGAGATAGAAGAAAAAACTGGAGTGGAGGATGCCCCCTCGAGTGTCGATGGGGTGATGAAAGAGGTCGATCGATGATCTAAAAGATGAAGAAAATGAATAGAAGAATGAGGAGAGGTAGGATGCCCTAAGTGAAGAAGAAGAATAAATTTGATAGGAAAATGACATAGAAGAAAAATGAAGACGGAGAGAAAAGAACTAGCTTTCATCTAGTGTATTTAAATAACTTTTGTGTCATCATATTGTCAGTTATCTTCATCATCGGTCCTTATTAAAATATAAGCATACGACAAAAGTGTACAATGACATGAAAAGCCATAATATGAATATTTGTCCATTTCTGAAAACACCAACTCAATTCAACATACATAATGCAATGTAATACGAGAAGTAAACAAGCTCATTTGACAGGGAAACAAGTACAAACACACATACTCAAACCAAAAATGGTCAAGATGGTTGCACAATTTTTTTGTTATCAAGCTGAAGATCCCACATGTTCCTGATTGAATTAAAAGGGTTTAAAATAATTCCGCAAGAAAGGATACATGCAAGGGGAATCAATGAAGGACACATGGTCCAATGATAAATCATTATGTGCTATGAAATAGTACCAGGAAACTCGATGTGCCCCAGAGTACAAACGAAGAAAATAGTCTAGCTTTGTAAATGGTTTTACATCCAGGTGATCCACGACTTATTTTTTTCTAAAACACATGAAAACTCCAGCAAGACATGGGATGAATACCATGCGTATGACACATAATTCATCTTTGTATCAGCCTTTTACCAAATTTTGCAATTTTATTAAAGTTTTACATTTTTGTAGGATTTTTGAATTTTTTATGAAAATTTTGATTTTTAGTGATTTTGATTTTTGAGAAGAAATTAGATGAGGGAGGATCACTTGAAAGCGATAAAATTTCCCCAAGGAGAAGAAATAGACCCCATGTAGCAAAAATATGCCCCGGTGGGATAAAAACGAGCAAAAAATGATTATTTATTTAAAAATAAACATCGCATCAAGGGATAGAAGAAGGGAGATTGACCATGGCATCTGAAACATGCCCCATCTCAACACGACAAGTGAAAATAGCTAAATATACCCCTAATGGGGGGGCTGGTAAATCATCACAAATAGCTCATTTTTTACTAGAACCTTTATTAACTTTTACCGTGAGCTACGAGCGAGATGGCGAGAGTGCATAACCATAGGAGGCATGCTAACATTATTCAAGAGTACGTGCGTGAGGATGATGATGGACACTTCGTGAGTACCCCATCCTTCTTTGTAAATTTTGACATTTAATTACATTTATTATGTTAATGAGGAGGTCAAAAACGTGTGTGTGCACCCTAGGGGATTGCAAGCATCACTAGGCATGCGCATGCATCTAAAATGTGTGTGTGTGCATCCGTATACATTGAAAAATTTATGCGTGCATGCGCAAGAAGGATAATGGGTGTGCATGTGTCCTGAAGGACGTGCATGCACAAGACAGTTGGGTTAGTCAGGTTGTGCACACACAAAATAACATAAGTGCACAGGTTCCTTAGACGATGCGCACATGCCAAAAAGGGTGCACACTTGCCCAAAAGAGCACGTAGGCACTGAAGAAAGGAAATTTTGAGAGTTAGAAGAAAAATATGATATTTCCATAATAAAGTTAGTGTATGAATAAAATAGTGTAGATGAAATACTAGTTAGTGCTTATAAGAAAAATAGAAGAAGATAGATAGAAGAAAATAAACTTTTAACAAGTGTTGTGTGATCTTGCAGAGACAAAAATGGGTGTTACAGACTAGAGAGTGACACTACTAACTAGCTACCTTAGAGGTGAGATTTCATCTACGAGATAGGTGTATGATGGACATCATGTTAGAGGTCACAGGGTTAGCTCATGTGGTGAAGATGCCACAAATTACCTTAGACCATGGCCTACTCACAGCCTTAGTTGCGAGGTGGCACAATGAGAGCTAGTGCTTCTAGCTCCCTACTGCCAAGATGACTGTCACATTAGAGGATGTCTAGTGCATATTACAAGTTCCTATCACGAGGCATTTGATCGATTACATCAATGAAAGAGATAAGATTACAGACTACCTGATCAAGGTTTTTTGCCGTAATGATACCTCTCTGAGGTATGATGGTGCATCTGCACCGATGTATTGCAGATCCAGGGCTTCATCACATGCCCGTGTATTTGATGGCTCTTGTCAGTGGCTTCCTACTCACTGATAAGATAGGCACCTCCTTTCTACTCAACCTGATTGGTGTTATGTGAGGATTATTGCGAGGAGATAGATACTTTTGGGGCTAGTTCATGTTGGCACATTTATATTGGTATTTGCACCTGATCACATACCACGGTTAGAAGACCATGGGTCCTGCCACTGCTATAGATATGGGTGTGGGACCACATAGTGATTGGTCACCCCATAGGTGTTCTACGAGTTCGGGATCTAGATGATTCATTAGTGATGAGGGTCCTAGTTACAGATGATATTTGAGGGCACATGGGGGATACCTACCATTGCCACATATTTTTTGATGATCTTCAGTAGCATATGATAGTATGAATGCCTTACCACCATTATTAGTGGTTTGATGACACACATGAGCGGAGTATATGTATGGTCAAGCATTTCTTGATCGGAAGCTAGGGATACATCACGGATTATTACTGATTAGACTGGTGTTAGGGACAGTTCGATGTAGTGCAGGATGTACATGTTTATGATATGTGGGATGCTCGTCGAGCTACAGAGATATTTGACATGGGGCCGTCAATCCAGAAAGTTAGGGCTCATCTTAGATTTGATCAGATGGTACCACAAGTTTGGGCTCCTTTGAGACAGATTAGGGATCCTAGAGTGACAACACAGTATGGACCCTAGTATATGACAGTCTTGCCATGTCGTCTTACCATGCTAGGGGCTACATGGGATGTAGGGGTCAGGGAACCCACAAAGTAGTTTAGTGACAATTATGATTATATAATTAATGACAGTTTTGATTGTCATGGCCATGATGGCGGCAATGGATAGGGTCCTCCACCATTACAAAAATAGGTACAGGGCCAAAGCAAAGTTCCCAGGTAGAGATAGATCCCAGTAGCTCCCCAGATACAAATTCCCTAAGTGGGCATAACATTTGGGACACATGAACTATTGTAACAGGTACCTCCTAAAGAAGTGCACCATAGCAGGGGCCGGTTATAGCCCACCATATAGTCCGTCGAGAGGTAGAGGGGGTGGTGGTGATGGATGTGGAGGAGAAGGGGGTGATGGAGGAGATGGAGTCAGGTGGTTCCACTAGATTCAACAGATGGCTACCTAGATGCTACAGGTGATAGTGTTATTACAAGATTCACGTGCCTAGGTACAATATTTGACTACCGAGAGAGACCAAGCCAGGTCTCAGTCATAGCCGGTTACTACACAGAGGGATTAGTTGATTGTTTTAGGGGCATAGGTACAAGTCATGATTTCGGAGCGAGATCAACTCTAGGCTGAGCAGGTAGTAAAACAGGTCAAGATTGCTATAATTTATACAGAGGTGTACTCATTCTGACACACTAATGGAGTCACAGTGATACCACAACTACATATGGAGTTGGCAACAACCAATGGGAGGGCATATTATTATAGATATTTATACTATGAGGTTGTCCCTAAGGGTTAGAGAGAACCAAGTTATAGTCAGCAGACAATGTCTGTGAGATCATAGAGAACATCAACATCAATGAGATTAGTAGAGTAGTTGTGAGGGCATCAGATAGGGTAGTGGTCAGGACAGCAGGGTCCACAGGTTATGGGTCCTTCATATCATATGCTACCTAGTCCCCATGAGGGATCGAGTCAGACATGACTCATTTTTATTTTTTCACACATATGTATGTATGCCTCGGTACGAAGGCTTAGTTTTGATTGATGTATATGTTGTATCATTTTTTATTATGCCTCATGATGAAGGGTCATTTTGTATCCTGGTGATGTATACCTTAAGACACATATGTATATGGACACTTGATTTTGACATGTATGATGATTGTGATAATTGGACTTGATATTATGATGTCATTGTACATGTATCACATGTTTTTGATGTATGATATATCATTAGATGATATCATTTGTATTATACATTAGATGTTTTTTATTAGTCCAGTTGATGATCTGTATGATATTGGTGTGGGGATAGATTTTGATATTTTCAACCCCTCTTGCCCCATTGATGATACGATATGTGATGATTAGCTTAGCATACATTGTTAGGTTAGTTAATTATGCATAGTATATATTAATTAAATAATGTTGTTATATGGTTTTTAAACCATATTTGTCTTATTCCATAGTTATAGGATTATTTGTTGCATAGTTGCAACTTAATCATTTGTTTGTATTAATTTAATTGTTGCTTCCTGGATGTATTATGGAAGTTGTATTTTTTGTTGTACCTATGCAACCTCTCTTTTGTCTGCACATGACTATACAATACCTATAAGTATTGCAGTCCATCTATTGTAACCTGGTTGATTTCACATTAATATAATTCACAAGCTACTATCCCTGTTTTGTGAAATTACATTTGGTACCAAAGTGAATTGAAGCACCTGGAAAGGTTGGAGAAGGTTGCAGAGGAAGAAGAATTTGTGGAGAAGAAATATGCTTCATTGGAGAGCCAGTTTTGCCTCATGCAACTTCCCAAACCTCCCTGTAGTCTCATAACCTCTTGTGTGTTCTCCAGGAAAACTAAAATCAATTTTTTTTTGCCTTGGTGCTCTCTGCACTAGGAAAATTTGGTTATGGAGCATTTCTGGTTTCAAGCAATCAGTTTAAAATTTAAAGTATATATATATATATATATATATATATATATATATACTATTTTTCCCCATTAGGGGTTTTTTCATTAAATCTGGTGTAAGTATTAGCTTCAGCTAAATACTACCAAGTTGTTATACTTGGAGGATTCTTTGATATATTCGGAGGCCAAGTTACATTGTTTTTTAGAACTAGCTCTTGGTGAGTCGAGCCCACACAGTATCTTCTCTCACGAGCTTGCACACAATACAAAAAACTCCTCCAAGCTCCATAGTTCATTGTCTTCCTCAATGGCTCCAAAGACCCTGCAGAAACAAACAAAAGCCGTGTAAACTTCATCAAGCCGTCCCCCTGCAACCTGCATCCAAATACAAAATGGAGGATTAAAATCAATCTTCTAGTCATTCAAATTTCACATGGTCGATTACAAATGGAGGCAAACATTTTTTAAAAATCAGGCTCCAATGACCCCTGCACAAGAAGAAACACTACAAACAAATAAAGAAGCTCACGCCACCAACGAGATCTGCCTCTTGACCAGTGACCTACACAAAACAATAAAAAGTGACTTCAAATCAAAGGAAAAGGTGTGAGTAAAGGCTCATATCCACTTCACACAGATACCCTAATCCTACTCCACACGCAGGCCACGTGGGACTCAAGACACATCACTTTTTTCAACAAATGAGTCATTTTTCTACTATTTTATATATAAACTGCTTCATTTAATAGCTAAGCGCTCATAAAAGCCTAAGTGGTTAAGAGCAAAGACTTAGAAGCAGGAGGTTTGGGGTTCAAACCCCACCCCAAAATTATTTTTAAACCAATTTGATTTTGGCAAAAAAATTGGAGAAACTGTTATGTTTGGAGGCATATTTGATGGAAAAACAACCGCTAAACAACTAGTTATAGCTAAAACCGCCTCTAAATTTTTTAGTGAGAAAATCCCTAATTTAGGGTTAAAAAATTTCTCCTATTCAGCCTATTTTTTCATTCCATGCAACTTTTTCCAAAGGGGGGATAGCTAAAAATTGCATTTTCAGTTAGTTTTTTGTAATTTTTTGCAGTTTGGGTCATTCTGGGCTCCGGAGGCCACCAGGGCCCGCAAAACAAAAAAATTGCCTACCATTCAATTTTTTATAGATTTTTGAATGTAATTACATGCTATAATATATTGTACTAATTTGCAGGTTGCCATAAGTCAACTGTAAACTTTGTAACTACTCATAAATTGGTAGAAAAGTTGTAATCAAAAACAAAAAAAATTGGTTCTGCAACACTCACAAGATCCTAGATCTCATTCACAGCGTTCGGTATATACAGTGCCTCTAGGAAGCACTTATGGGTAAAGCCGTCATGACTACTACTGCACTTAACACCTAATATAGCTGTAACAACGTTGTCTAGGCATCGACCCTTTAAATCGACAGGGAGTAATAAGGTCTCAGTGCACACACTATGAGCCATCCCATCCATCTGTGAATGATTGCATGACATAAATCCAGACTGAGAAATTATCCAAGTATATAGTGAAGTTATGCACGTGTATGAGGATATTTCTTTGAGCTGGTGTTAATAATCACACAGACCCCTTTCAGTACTATCTTGGTACCACGTATTGAATTCTTTCACGTACGTTAATGCCTCTTTCACATACCGCCAAGTATATAGAAAGGGTGAGCTTCTTCCATGTACCGCCGGGTATATCGAAAGGGTGCGTATATAGAAAGGTTTGGTATATCAGACTGATGGTATATAGATTGGGAGACCTTATACCTGGAGTGATAAGAGCCAAACCCTGTCAGTGATTTCTACAAAATGGGCACCAATGCCCCCAAATTTTTTCTTCCGGATTCACAACTACTCAGAGGAAACAACTATGCTGCATGGAAGACAAAAATCAAGACACAACTTGAGTTTGAAGATATCTGGCCTGCTATGAATGGTACTCTAACTAGATCAACTACTGATACAACACAACAACGGAAGTTTTATAAAGCAGATCAGAAGGCCAAACTCATCATCTTGTTTGGAGTGTCTGACGATGTGCAACCCCACATTCGAGATGCCAAAACTACCAAAGAAGCATGGGATAAGTTGAGCATAGTATATGAGGCCAAGAACAATAATGTTATACTAAATTTGCAGAGTCAGTTACACACATTGAAGTTCAAACAGAATGAAAAAATAGAAGCTTTCTTAAGAAGAGTTGCAGAATTGAGGGCTTCACTTCTAGCCCTAAGAGAAGCGGTCACAGATGATTCTCTCATTCCCATTGTTTTGAGATCACTCCCCTCTTCTTACCACATTTTTGTCACAACACTAAATGTGTCAGATACGACAGTTAGTTTTGAAAAGCTAGTAAACCTACTACAACAAGAGGAAGCCATGCACAATAAGGATGATGAAGAAGAGTAGGCACTCTCTTCACATCAAAAATGGAAAGGAAAAGGTAAAGGAAAACCTAATTCCTATCAAAAGTCCCAAAATCAAAATCTGAATCAAGGGGACAGACAATAGAAGAAACAATTTCCTATCTACAAAAGAGGACATGACCTACAAGATTGTTGGTATAATACTTACAAGAAAGGTTCATCTAGTAACTCTGGACCTCAACAAACAACAGTCTTATAAGGGACATTCTAACCACAATCATGGGCATAAAAAGGGGAACTGGAAAAGAAGACCCCATCAGCAAGGAAATATTGTTGAGCAACAAGAACAGTCAGACAATGAAGACTACTTGTTCACTTCTCGATCAAGTGAACCATCCACATCATCTAGTGATGTTTGGTATGTTAATTCGGGGGCCACTCGACACATGACTGGCCACAAAGATTGGTTTATTTCAATGAGGGACACACCATTCGAAAAATCATGTTTCGTTGGGAGATGATTCTTCATATCCAATTCAAGGGATTGGGAACATTTCTCTACCCCTTGGTTCACGCAACTGTAGACTATCAGATGTCTTATATGTCCCTGGGTTGACAAAGAATCTACTTTCAGTCAGTCAACTCCTTGATCACAATCTAAAAATTGACTTTGATAGTCATTCCAGCAAGAAAACATGTTTGATTCGAGATAAATCACAAGGCTCGAAAATAGTTGCAAAAGCCTCTAATGTGGGACGCATGTTCCAGCTTGATTTTGTCCACAGAGATGATTAGGCACTTGTGGCTAAGAACTCTACCTCAGCATAGTTGTGGCATCAGAGACTTGGTCATGTAAGTTTCAAGTATCTCGAGACACTTCACCGTTGCAATATGGTACATGGGATGTCATCTCTTCAGAAGGATACAGACAAGTGTCCTCACTGCCTAGCAGGAAAACAACACAGAGCTTCATTCTAGAAGAGTACATTTAGAGCTCATGGAAAACTTGACCTGGTTCATACCGATCTTTGCAGTCTGATGTAACCAAGTCATTCTGGGTTCCAGTACTTCATGCTTTGTGTTGACGACTATTCAAGAAAAATGTGGATTTTTTGTCTTCGCAAGAAAAGTGAAGCTTTTGAAACTTTCAAGAAGTTCAAAGTAGCAGTTGAGAATGAAACTAGTCGTCACATCAGAACTCTCCACTTAGATCAAGGGGGGAATTCACCAGTAATGAGTTCATAAACTACCTACAAACTCATGGGATTCGTCGACAAATGCCTCCTCCACACACACTGCAGAAAAATGGTGTTGTTGAGAGAAGAAATTATACTATCATGGAAATGGTGTGATGCATGATCAATGACTCTGGACTTGCAAAGACATTCTGGGTAGAAGCAACAAAGACAACAGTGTATTTGTTGAATAGAGTGCCCACAGTTGCTCTTGAAGGAGTAACACCACAAGAATCATGGTCAAAGCAGAAACCATCTATTGCACACCTTAGAGTATTCGGGTGCAAAGCAAGCATGCACATACCCAAGAAGAACATAAATAAATTGGACATGAAGTCACAGAAACTTGTCTTCATTGGGTACAGTGAAGAGACTCTTGGGTACATATTGATGGATCCTAAGGCCAGAAAATTCTACACCAGCAGAGATGTTGAGTTTTTTGAGAAGAAGGAAGCAAAGACTCCTCCTCCAGACTCACGAGATGTATATTTTTATCCAGTTGTAAAAATTGAAGCTGATGTTCCCTCAGAATATGAAAGTGATGATGGGGATGATGGTGTTGATCAGATAGAACCATGACCCACAGAAATAGTTCAGCGTATGCCCAAGTGGTGTACTAGCACATTACAAGATGCAAGAATGGATGCTCCACCGGATACATCCACCCATGGACCACAGACTCGCAGTAAAGCAAGAGAAGAAGTTAACTTTGCTTTGATGAGTAGAGTTATTGAATCTGATGAGCCCTCTACAGTCCAGGAAGCCCTACAGTCAAAATCTTGGAAAGATGCCATGGATTTTGAATATCAATCAGTGATGAAGAATAACACTTGGTAGCTTGTCGATCTTCCACCAGGAAAGAAACCCATTGGATGCATATGGATATTTAAAACAAAGTAAAAAGTAGATGGGACAGTGGACAAGTATAAAGTGAGACTAGTAGCAAAGGGGTATGCATAAAAAGAAGGCATAGACTATGAGGAGACATTTTCTCCCACAACTAAGATCAAAACAATCAGAATGATCTTTTCTCTAGCTACATAGTTTGGCTGGAAAGTCCACCAGATGGACGTAAAAATTGCCTTCCTAAATGGAGATTTACAAGAAGAAGTCTACATGACTCAACCTGAGGGATATGTAGTACCTAGTCAAGAAGAAAAGGTATGAATACTTAGGAAATATCTGTATGGCCTTAAACAGGCACCCCGGGCATGGTACATCAAGATTGATGAGCATCTCGTACAACATGGATTTGTTAGAAATCCATACAATCCCAATCTTTACCTCAAAAAGCAAGGGGGGAGATTGTGATTGTCATTTTCTATGTCAATGATCTAGTCATCACTGGTAGTTCAGTGAGGATGATCGATGCAACAAAGAAATATCTTAATCAATCATTTGACATGACCGATCTTGGGATGATGCATTATTGTCTTGGATTGGAAGTATGGTAGAAAGAGAATCACATTTTTGTTTCTCAGATGAAATATACCAAGACAACACTCAATAAATTTAGGATGATGGATTACACACCAATTACTACACCTATGGAGAATAGATTGCAGTTATCTCGTTCAGATCCATCTCTTGAGGTAAGTGCCACTCTCTATCGGCAGTTGATTAGGATTCTCATTTACCTGACCTACACTAGACCAAATATCAGCTTTGCAGTGAGCTATCTATCCAGGTTCATGCAGGAACCCAAAGTTTCTCATTGGAAATAAACAAGGCTCATCTTAAGATATCTCAAAGGATCAGTGGAACTTGGTCTAGAATACAAGAAGATCGACAACTTCTTCTTGACTGGATATTTGGATTCAGATCATGTAGGAAATATTGATGACAGAAAAACCACTTCTGGATTTTTATTCTTTCTGGGATCTAGAGCAATATCATGGGGAAGTGAGAAACAACATTTTGTTTCTCGATCTTCCATAGAAGTTGAGTATCATTCTGCAGGAGAAGCTGTCTGTGAAGCAATTTGTCTATGTCGCATACTAGAAGGACTTGGAATACCACAGGAAAAACCAACCACCATTTATGTTGACAATGAAGGTGTTCTCAAACTTGTTTGCAATCTAGTTTTTCATGAGAGAACAAAGCACATTAAAGTACAGGTTCATTTCATATGTGAACATGTGTTGAAGCACAACATCTAACTTCAATTTTGTCCAACGGCTTAACAACGAGCAAATATTTTCACGAAGTCACTTGCACATGACAAGTTTGATTTGTTCAAAGAATTACTCTCCTCATCTCTTGAGACAATGCACAATTAAGGCAGGGAATGTTAGGTTAGTTAATTATGCATAGTATATATTAATTATTTAATTAATTATTTTAATTAAATAATGTTGTTAAATGGTTTTTAAACTATATTTGTCTTATTCCATAGTTATAGGATTATTTGTTGCATAGTTACAACTTAATCATTTGTTTGTATTAATTTAATTGTTGCTTCCTAGATGTATTATAGAAGTTGTATTTTTGGTTGTACCTGTACAACCTCTCTTTTGTCTACACATGACTATACAATACCTATAAGTATTGCAGTCCATCTTTTGTAACCTGGTTGATTTCACATTAATATAATTCACAGGCTACTATCCTTGTTTTGTGAAATTACATACATGTATGATGTAGACTTAGCATTTTATTGGTATATGATGTTAGATGTGAGGATTTAGATGAGGATGTGATAACAAACAATGTACAAGTAACAAAGCAAGCAAAAGAAAAAGTTAAAAAATCTACCAAATATACACACTAAACAACCTAACAACAAAACTATGTACAATCATTCACAAGCATGAAAAAACATACTCCATATGTACAAAGAAGAATAAATCTAATCTAAGCCAGAAAATATCAATCTAAAAGGTATGTTTAAGCAACACACTATAAAAATGTAAAAGCAGAAAAAACTATTCAAACAATTTACACACAAATCAACAAACAAAGAAATAAAGCAAGTAAACTACTACTAAGTTTTGTAAGACTATTTTGGATGTGTTTTGTGTTGTTTTTGGGGTTTTTGCGAAACAATTTTCTATTATTTTTGTATTTTCTAATGTTTTGGGGTTTTCAATCCTATTCGAATGTTTTTGTGATTTTCAAAATATTTGAATGTTTTTTGTGATTTTCAACATATTTAAATGTTTTTGGATTTTCTAACAATTTTCCAAAGCTATGAACAAGAAACCAAGAAACATGGATGCCCCCAGTGTTAGATGGTAATATACAAAGGTAGATGCCACATGTTATAAACAAGATGGTGAAGATGTGAAGATGCCCCCAACATTAGATGGGAATATACAAAGGAAATATATTCACCGATTTACAAGAGGAGAACCAGGTGCGGAACTAGCTCTAAACAAAGGAAATGTACCCCTAATCGGAACCAGGTGAAGATGCCCCCAACGTTTGACAAGATAGGCTTACAAAGAATCTCGGATTCAGGTGTAGAACTAGCTCTAAACTAAGAAAATGTACCCCCTCAAATGTGATATACTTGTGAACAACGAATCCTTCTAAGGCGATGGAAACCATTTTTCACCAAGGGATTTATCCAAAGTGCCACAATTGTGTGGTTTTCACATTTGGATGACCTATTTTCTCTTTTTCTTTTTCTATTTTTTTTCTTCTTTTATATTTTTTTTTTGTTTTTCTTATTTTTGTGCCTTATTCAAGCCTAGAACCACTTGAGGTGCATAGCATTCATGGGCTCTCATAGATCATCTCTTTTGGGATAGGAAAGCTTGTATTCTCCTCACCCAAATTTTTCCATAATGGTGTAGGGTCCTAACCAATTAGGTTCTAACTTGCCTTTCTTTTCTCTTGCATTCACTGTGTTGAATTGGTTTTCCTTCAACGCCAAATATCCTACCTCAAACTGGCAAGGTATGACTATTTTTTGTAGCTATGTGACACTCTATTTTGGTACACTTTAAGGTGGTTGAGTGCATGGATGCGTCTTTCATCTAGTAGCTCTAGTCATGTCAGTCTAGCCACTCTGTAATTCTCATCTTTATCTAGATAGTCCCTAAGAGATATTATCAAGGAGGGAAGTTCTATTTACAAGGGGATGATGGATTCAATTCCAAACACTAGGGAATAAGGTTTCACACCAGTAGGGGTGTGAATGGAGGTCCTATAAGCCCAGAGGGTAGGGTGAATTTGCAAATGCCAATTGCGACCTATTTTACTCACCATATTCTCCATGATCTAAAAAAGTGTTTTATTAGATGCCTTTGCTTGCCCATTACCTTGAGGTTAATATGGCATGGACCACTTTAATTGTATCTGAAAGCGGTGACATAGAGCTTTCACCTTCTTTTTCTTCAAATATTTCCCATTGTTAGCAACAATAGCTGAAGGAATTCCATAACGGTAGATGAGGTGGTTCATGATGAAATTTGATATTTGAGCCCTTGTAACATATGTCAGTGGAACAACCTCCACCCACTTGGTGAAGTATTATGTGTCTGTTATAATGTGTGTATGACCATTGGATGAGGTAGGGGTAAGCTTCCCTATTAGGTCCAATCCCCATTTAGATAATGGCCATGGTGTTGTGATTGGTTGTAAAGGTTGTGATGGCGCATGGATGAAGTTCCTGTACTTCTGGCATAACACACACTTCTTTACATAATTATAGCAATTTTCCTCCATTGTAGGCTAGTAATAACCTACCCTCAACAACTTCTTTGCTAAAACCATCCCATATTTATGGGCTCTGCACACTCCTTTATGTACCTCCTTGACTGCTCATACTGACTCTACTACATCTAAAAAACACAATAGACTCCCATCATAGCCACGATGGTATATATTTCCTCCTATGAGGGTATAATGGGATATTTTACAAATAAGGCCTTGTTTTTTAGAATGGGTGATGTTGGGAGGAGATGTACCAATTTGGAGGTAGTTAAAGATGGGTTCATACCATGGGTAAAATGGACCAACAACTTCACATGCCAAGCACAATTCTGGCATGTCATATGTAGGTTGACATAGATTTTCAACAAAAAATGGCATGTCATTGTTCTTTGGCAAAATCCATAACATGGAACCCACTGTTTCCATTGCATTTGCTAACTTGTTTTGTGCCCTTGGAATTTGTTCAAAGGTGATGCACACAAAATATTCTTTTAGAGTTTCTACCAATCTTTTATATGGGATGAGCTTATCATAGTTGACTTTTTATTCATTGTTGACTTGCTTGATAATCATTTGTAAGTCACCAATGAATTTAAGGTAGTGAATATTCCATTTTATAGCCAGCTTCATCCCAACGATGAGCGCTTCGTATTCTACAATGTTATTTGTGAATGGAAATCTGAGATGGATGGCTTAGGGTATGTGGTCTCCTGCAAGAGTGATTAACACTACACCTGCCCTTGAACCATGGAAATTAAATGATCCATCAAAATGTATTTTTCATATGACAAATTCCTCAATGTACATTAATGATGCGTCTGGTGGGTCCAAACACAGTGGCTCTTTTCTAGGTAAGGGTGCCTCTGTGATCTGGTCTACAAGCACCTATCCTTTTATTGAATTTTGGTGTACATACTCGATGTCAAATTCACTGATTAGGATGATCTAATTAGCCATCCTATCAGTAAGGGTGGGTTTTGACAACAGGTACTAGAGCGGGTCAACTTTGGATATAAGCTTGGTTTTGGTATTCAATAGATAATGGAAAATTTTTTGGAAGGTTAAAAAATGACCAAACAAGCTTTTTTGATTTGGGGATATTTGAGCTCATATATAATTAGGGTACAAGTGAGATAGTAATCTGCTTTTTCTTTTTTGCTTCGATCATACTAAGAAAGCAAGATGCCAATAGAAAATTGGGTTGTAGATATATATAACAAAATTGGCTCACCTGGTGTTGGCGGCATGAGGATTGGCAGATTTCCCAAATAGTGCTTGAGCAAGGCAAAGGCTTTTTATTTCTCTAGTCCCCAAATGAATTCAACATCCTTTTTAAGTAAATTGGTGAAGGTGTGACATTTATCAGCAAGCTACAAGATAAAGCGGCGGATGTCTTGTATTTTTCCTTACAAACTGCGCAACTGCTTGATGTTCTTGGGAGGAGGTATTTCACTAATAGAAATTAATTTAGCATGGTCTACCTCAATCCCTCTTATTGATACAATGAATCCCAATAGCTTCCCTGATAACACTCTGAAGACACACTTCCTCATATTTAATCTGACCTTATATTCTCAGAGATGTTCCAAAATGTGCCTCAAGACCTCGGGATGATCTTCTCTTGTCTTTGATTTTCCTAGGATATCATCCACATAGTCCTCCATGATGTCGTTAAGCATGTCACAGAATATTATGGTCATTTCCCTTTGATAAGTTACACCGTAATTTTTAAGCCTGAAGGGCATTACCTGATAAGAGAATGTCCCCCAAGGGGTTGTAAAGGTCGTATTATGATGATTGTTGGGCATCTAAAGTAACTAAGTACCTAGGCGTGAAGCCTTATGGCACACAGAAGTAGGGTGAGAAGGCACAAGTAGAAGTAATTCTTGGAAAGGCGTGAAGGCTCGCGCCAAGGTAGAATGGATTTGGGACTTAGTGAGTTTTGGACATCAGGAAAATACGCGTAGGGAGATAATGGAAAATCGACCAGATACATATGTGGATAAGCCAAGGAGACTTGCGACTCAAGGAAAATATATTTTAGGGCATCAATATTGTTATCTTGAAAGGATAAGGAGTCAAGATTGTTAAGGATTAGCTGGCACATGTATACTATAAGGCACTCGATTGAGGGAAATGCATGGCGACACCTGGCATATTCCTGGACCGTAGTGGTAGACCAATCATTACCAGATTCCCTCAAGATTTCATGGGAGAGAATGCTGAGTGGTTAAGATGGAAGGAGGATGATTATTCTATGAGTATGATGGTTTTTGCAAAGAACAAAGGGAAATAAGAAAGGATAGATAGGGAGTAGGAGAGATGACAAAAGTGTGTAATGGTGAGCTCTATGATGAAAAGTAAGCTCTGCTAGTGTGAACATTTCCACAAATGGGACTCTCTTGATGTAATCTTGGCTACCATATCTTGGCTAATAAATATAATGAATTGATTCTGAAACATTCGTGTGATGGATCTTGATCTGTGCATTTTCCTTATGGTCATATGTGTGTTACGGGTTTCCTAGATGTTATCTCATGGTGTATTCTACTTTCATTAAGTTGATCATGTTGTTTTATGCTCAGGTGCATTATGTAAAGAGTTAATGCTTATATCTTAAATTATATGAATGAATGCACTTATTTTCTAGTTATATTACATCCTCATGTTAAGAAGGAGCATTCTCATGAATCTCACATAAAATAGGGACTCGGCATTTGTGCGCTCTTCACGTGAGATTCTAGGCTAGCTGGATGATATTTCGGTTTGTTTTGGAATGGTTATTGAGGAAAGAAGTGATAATATACTAAACTGATCTTCCTCTACTATTTTGATTTGGTTGTAGCTAGAAAATCCATACATAAGAGATAGCATTTCATATCCTGCAATCTAATCAAAAATCATTTCGATGTTGGGTAGGGGAAAATCATCCTTAGGACATGCCTTGTTGAGATCTCTAAATTCATTGCAAATTCTGATGCCAATAGGTTTTTTCTAAACTAGAACTATGTTAAATATCCACTCTGAGTAGTCAATGGGTCTGATAAACCTTGCTACTAACAGTTTTGATGCATTTTATGTAGCTTTTGTTTAATGGGCTTTGTGTCTGCATGCATAACTAAGTTATGCACCACTAATGATGGTGATAATCCTAGCATATCTGCATAATACCATGAGAATATGTCCAAAAATTCTCTGAGAAGCATAGTGAAAGTTTTATGTTCTTGTGTTGAAAGCAAAGCTCCCAGATTGAATATCATTGGTTGCTCTTCTGTTCTAATAATAACGTTAATAGTTTCTTCTACAAGCATCTTTTACATATCCTCCATATGCATAGGATCAGGAGGGAGGTTGATATCTTCTTCTAAGGGCGTCTCAATGATATTTTCACCCTTAGCGTGGTCACTTATTTTTTCCATTGATTTTTTTATTTTTTGGTCAACCAGTGCCTCAAAGAGGTTTTCACTGTGTGACTTGGACTTATATTTTTGTTGAGGATTTGTAGAAAAACTTTTTCCCTCAAATTTTCTTATATTTTTCTAACCACGAAGCTCAACCTCTTCCCCTAAGTACGCACATGTATCCATGTCCATGTAAAAACCCTTCTCTATGGGTACTTCAATAGGACTAGTTTCACATAATGCCCATAAATTACTACAATAGCCTCATCATTCTCAAATAGTTCCATAGGCACATGTGACATTTTTTGGTCACAATCAACGAGGGTAGGTTATAAACAAGGATCAACTTTAGGATTGGCATAGGGGTTATGGTAAGGATAGCATTATCCATAAATAGGTTCATAGAGGCAAGATCTTTGTATTGACTATGGTGGGAATTTGTGTCGTTGTTTGAATAAATAGAGCTATCCTCGTGTTCAGAGGAGGTAGCATCTTGATCCATGGGATGAGATCCATAAGGCCTAATGCCGACATCATATATTTCTATCTTAAAGTGTGGAGTTAGGACTGGTTCCCTTATCCCTTGTTCAAACTTTCCACGTCCTAGTCCTTTGTAACCCATTGAAGACATCATTCTACTAGATTTTGTGTATTCTACATTTTTACAGCAGACAGGCTTAGTGTCCTCAAGGACCCAAATTGTAGGAGGTTATAGTAATTTTTATTCTAAAAATAGACAACCAAGTAAGAATGTCCCAATTATTTTTTCATCTCTACACCTTTTGTAGCGGTAGTTGGGTTTTCCTCTTATTTTGGGAGACAAGGATAATTCTAAGAATAGGAGAGCTTGTTGAATATCATATTCTCCACAACCATACTCAAGAATCTTCATCTCCCAAGAATCAAAGGGATATGTAGAAGCACCATGAGCACAAGAACTTAGAGAGTTTGAATCTACTCGTGACTCAAGAGATTCAGACTTAAGGGGCACATCAATATTAGTGGAGGGAAATTCATATGCGCCCCTATGTATAAAGATATTAAGATCTCTGCAATGGATGAAGGGTTATGGATCTCCTTGAATACTAATAGTGTGTCCCTCGTGTTTCAACTTGATATATTAGTGGAATGTCGATGGTATGGCCTGCATGACATGGATCCATGGGCAGCCAAGAAGCATGTTGTATGGAATCTCCAAGTCTAGGACATGAAACTTTGTGTTGTGACAAGTAGGCCCCACTTCCATCGGTAGTGTTATTGTACTAGCCGATTCCCAGTCCGCATTTTTGTAGGTGGTTATTTTGATAATTTGGGACTCTAGATATTTTTATGTGTGTCACAACTATTTAATTACTTTCAACATGCATATGTTTAACCCTGACCCATTTTCCACAAGTACCCTCTTTATCTTTGGGTGAGTAACAAATACTTCTATGTAAAGAGGAAGGTTATGCATATTATTTTCATTAGGGAGTTCATTGTGGTTAAATACAATGTGTTCACTTAGCATAATATTTTCCACCACAGCATGTAGGTGAGAAGGATCTACTTTGGTTGACATTCTTGACCCCTTGAGAGTTTTATAAAGGATGTCCTTATGTACGTTTGTTATTTTAAGAAGATCTAAGATTGAAATCTTAGCAAACGACTTCTCAAGTTGATCTAGGATATTGTACTGACTATCCTGAGGGGTAGACAGAGGAGGTTTTGAGATTTTGAGATAAGTGTGCCTTGTTACCATAGTGTAATCTCTTCCTTTGATCCTAATTGTATTTACACACTCGTCAAAAGAGAGAAAACATCCAATAAATGACTCATATTCATTGTTATCGGTTTGGGTATAAACATAGTTTACAAATTTGTAGCTTTGGGAAGGCTCTCCTTGATCTGTATTTTTCTCACCTTGTTTACCATGTTTTGGGAAAGGCTCCTTGAATATTCCCATGTGTTGATTTGGCATTTGATTTGATTCTAGTGAATGAACTTCTATCTCTCCACTGCCGATAAGGTCTTGGACGAAGTGGCGTAATTTTAAACATATGTTCATCTTATGTCCTTTGACATGGTGGAAGTCACAATACTCATGTTCTTTATACCATGAAGGTTTAGGGGAATTTTCCTCAAATGATGTCCTTATAGGATATGTCACTAGGTGTACTACATCTAGTTGTTTTAAGATTGCAGACAATGAGTCTGACAAGGGAGTGAACACTCTTCGTTTAACTGGTGGTTGGATTGGCCCTTTGGTCAATTTAAAAGTTGGACCAACTTGGATTGCTTGTATGCATTTATTATTTGTGATTCCATCTCCTATGAAATTATTATTTTTATTAAATAATTTTGGCTTTCCCATAGGTTTTGAAGACTGATTGTCTTTTGAAAAGGATTTGATTGTCCCTTTTGTGATTAGAGCCTTTTTCTGTTTGACTTCCTTTCTCAATTACCTCTTTAAATTTTCTGACACAATGCATTTATAGGTGAAAGTAAATTTATAGATTTAGGTTGGGTATAAAGATGCTAATGTGTTGTTTTTCAGGGATTGAGCAATGAAAGCGAATAGCTAGCCCCTACCATCTTTGTAAGAAACTTAAAAAGGTCTCGTTTGGTTTTTGTTTTGCACTACATAGGTCTAACATGGTTATGTCACTTTCAACATTAAAGGAGAAGTGATGAAAAAATATTTCTGGTAGTTCTGACCATGTGAAGATAGACCCACGAGGTAAGTGAAGGAACCACTTTAATGCTTGTCCTCCTATACTTCTTGGAAATAGTGATATGAAGTAATTGTCGTTGTATGCCACTTCTTAGCATACCATGTAAAAATCTTTTACATGACCATGTGGATCACCTTTCCCTTTGTATTTATCAAATTTTGGGCAATCAAATTTCTTAGGGAAAGGCATACACAATATATCCTTATCAAATGGATAAGGGAATAGCTCTTCATATTGATATTTCTTGTTATGTCCTACATTGCTTTCTTTAAAGCTTGTGAGTGTTACTTTCAATAATTTTAACCCTTGTGAAAGAAGTTGCTCTTTAGTGGGGGGATCTGGCATATACACACGACTATATTTTGATGTTTCTCCCTCTTGGTTTTCTATGTGAAGCTCACTATTTCTAACCTTAGGTTTTTCCTTATGTGCATTTTTGTTTGTCTCTTTTTATACATGGGATTCTAGAAAAGCTAATTTTTGACTAAGGTGTTGAATTTTCTATTGTATAGTGACTTCTTCATTTTTAGGTTCCTCTTCATTCTCATGTTGAGGAGGTTGTTTTGTGTTTTCATGTTCCACTCTTATCCTATGTGGCACTCTCATGAGTGGAATGTTAATTGTCTTGTCATGTTGAGTGTTTGAGGTAGAAACTTTCCCATGTCCTAAAATATCATCCATATTAATGAGGGGGCATTCTTCCTCATTAGGATTATTTATAGGTGGAATAGTTTCATATTCTATTGGCATCCTAGCACCAAATTCCACAAATCTTGTAAGCACTCTATATTTTTTTAGAAAGAGGAAATCATCTAATTCAGTGGGATTAAGTTCAAACTCTATGTTTGGTGACCCCAAATCATCACCATATGGTTTACCATCTCGTCCCCTTCCTTTTCCGCAGAGAATAGAGGTCCTAAATCATGACTGATAAAGGGATTTGACCATTGTTTATTCAATGTGTGTTTGTCTCTTGGATCCCATTCTTGTTATGGGGGCCATGGGAAATGAGAATTTCACTAAGGTATTTTGTTGAATTTTTCAATGGTATGATCAAACCTAATTTTGAACCTAGAATGAGATGTTTACTAAGGACACACAAAGAGTGTCAACAGTCTAAAGAATAATGAATGTCAATGAATCAAGGGATCAAAGTGATTTAGCTAAATGGATAAGTCAAAATGGATAATAATAGTAAGACACAATCACACAAATTTTGTTCTAAACGAATCAATCAATGAATTACATCCTCAATGTTTCCAAGCAATAGTTTGACGTTTAAAATGATTAACGAAATGTCATCACTAATGTCAATTTCAAATTGAACAAGGTGTAAGTAATAACAAGAGGTTGATGTGATTTCCAAACAAAGTATACTTAAAGTGAATTTAAGTCCAAGCAAGACCTAAATCTAAAAAAGTGGGGGTTACGAATATGAACAATACAACAATACCACTAAGATACGTTAACCAAAATTTATGGAAAAGTAAGGTATTATAATCAAAATAATATTAGTACAATGTGAAAAAGGTAAAAAACACCATCTTTGAAAATCGAGGTAATGTTTGAAATCAAGCCAAGGCTAAAGTATACAAAGGAATTGTTAAGGTGCGTGTAACATAACATTATAATCTAGAAACTTAGGTCGAGTTTTGTAAGAAACAAGACTTAAGTATAGAAATTTTTGTGATACGATACAAGAAACATAACACTTCCAAGGAGAATCAAGTGAAGAATCAAGCCTAACTACAATGATGATCTTGACTTGGTTATCAAGATAAAATGGCTATCAAGATATAAAAACATATCAACACACTTTCAATGTTTACCATCTAGTCTCAAGCAAGGATGAATGTAAACGGGTGCAAAAGTGGTGGACACAATCGATTGATAACACACGTATGGATGATTTTATTTTGATCAAAAAAGTGTCAAAAGAAAGAAAAGGAAGTATATCAAGTGAGGTTGAAAAGTGTTTGGCTTCACTTTGAAAAATTTCAGCCCTGCCTTATAGCAAGTGAAAAAATAAGCAAAAGTAATGCTTCACAAATTTTGTGGTGAATGACACATAGTTTAAACTTTAATGGACTCTCCCCTTGTTCACTAAACAAGTTTTCAACTCCTAGAAATTTCTCCCTGTGTGAAAGCTCTCAATGACGAATGTTTTGGTACTATCAAGTTGGCTCCAAGTCAAGATAGCTTCCTAGGTGGTTCCCTCAACTAGGTATTATAAAGTACCCCTGCGAGCTCAATTTACCAAGAAAGTCACACTGAATAGTCTTGGAGTATCTCAAATTTACTTTACACCCTTCAAATACAATGAGAAATGAATGTGTTCAATTTTATTCTCATTTGGGTTGCAATACAGATAAATTTGATGCTAAATACAATTTTGTATCAACAACTTAGGCATCAATCACATTTTAGTCAACACTAGTTCTAAACTTAATTTGTGTCCTCTATCATTTATTCAGGCTCTAAGCCTTCTGGTTGTTGATCTTAATCCAACATCTCTTTAGGTGTGAGCATATGATTATACTATGTTCACATGCTTAGGCACCCTCACATTGCCACTCACAGTTGGGCCCAAGACTATTCCCATTCCATTTTTTGTCTTTGATCTCCCACTTTCATATAAATATTTACTTGGTAGACTATGGCTTCATTAAATGCAAGCAGTGTCTTCTATAGTCCACTGATGTGTTAGATTCTTGCATGAGGGCTTTGAATATGAGATCCTTGTTGATCATACACCATCCCAATATTACAACATAGATTGATATATTGCATTACCTGTTATTGTTTCTGCTATTATGCATCATGTTGCTAATCCATGACCTAAATATTATCCAAGAAATTTACCTCCACTTGAAGGAATGATTTGCACATTAGACATTGTCCCATCTACTCATGATCCCCCCTACTTCTACTAATGCTATGGTACCTTACCGAGGGCATGTCCAAACATTGGGTGTTGTTTCATATACTTTACTTTCTCATGAACATCCCCCATTATCACGTTGTCTATTTACATACAAGATTTTCATGAATGACTCTTATTGGGAGTACATTTCATTCAATCCTACTTTCTCTGATATTATATGCACACATGATGGTTTGACTTATATAGGATTTACAGTAGACGACATATTTCCCCCACCTCATGCTCCTCATCTTTATCATGGATTTATCCTCATTAATGTTTCTTATGGTCTTCACGTATTTTATCTCGTAATATTTCTTGCACGTACTTTTCACATTTCTCCATTGACACTCAGACATTCTTGGCTTGATTATATTTACAGTAGACGACATATTTCCCCCACCTCATGCTCCTCAATCTTATATAAATGGTACATAAGATCCATATCATATCGACATTTCATTCCCCGTGCCTTTCAACTACATTTTCATTTTCAATGACTCGTTTCTCAGCTATTCACAAAATCTCACTTGTTGGTATGCACATGGTTGTCCACTAAATCCTTTCACTAATGAAGAATATGTTATGGGCATGTACAATTTACACCTCATTGGCTCTTTGCTTGATCATCCTAATATTATTTCTTACCACGTATCAGATGCATCACCTTTCAATTTTGACCATGACACTGATGATCTTCTCGAATACATTACTTGATCATGCTCCTCATCATACACTTTGGGGGAATCACACTTCTTCCCCCCCTTTTTTCTCACACTATCAATTGTCTCCCATCTCTACTTGTACACTATACACTTCACATCTATTATTGCATGCACTTCATACACATCTTAATACACTCGTGTATCATCATTACCTGATGATGCACTCTCGTGCTATAGTTCACACTTGATTGTTGAGAGCATCCTATACACATGAAGCTGACACACTACATACTACACTACACGTTACATACTACACATTACACATTATGCATTACTCATTTTACACATTCATCTCTTTCTACGTGGTATCTAATCTATGCATTCACGACATATCTTTCTGGAATCTACTTCTACACATTGTGGTCATTACCCTAGAAAGGATAACCTTGATCCACTCAAGAATCTAGATGAATAACCTACACCCCTCTTCAAAATTCTATGGAGGAAATCCTTGATAAATTAATTACTTCCAATATGGTTGTTTTTCCTCAAACTCAGCCCATCGATGAGTCCTGACCCAAACCTTTGTGGTTCAATGAGAACAAATATTGTAAATTCCATAAAATCAAGGGTCGTGCCACCCATAGGTGTATTAAATTAAAAATTATATTCAAGACCTTATTGATCGAGGTGAAATTTAAATAGAGGACAATACTTCCACTTCTTCTCTAAATCAGAAACTCGAGATCTATCAAAGTTCCCTTCCTAATCATGGTCTGAACAATGCTTCTAACCAGGGTCAACAAAAGTCTGGAAATAAACATGAATCATCCATTAATCATTCTAACCACATCAACTACCATCATCTACCCCCTCCTTACACGTCACTTGTTGGCCATATCCACCGTTCTCCCACCAAGTAACCACCATCAAAATAAAAGGCCCCTCGTAAAAACCTCAATGTGTTGTCACTACCCAAAGGAGCCATGTGGTGGTTCAAGGATCCACTCCATCCTCTTTTAACTGATCACCACAAGCACAATATAATATCATCTAACAACTTGAGAATACTCCCACGTAAATATCCATCATGGACCTTCATAAGACTTCATCTGTCCACAAGGACATTTTATATTGCGCCCTCTAAGAGACACGTGTCCCAACAAAAATTTATCCTACACAATTTCAAGACCTTGTTTCTCATCTCTATCCTTATCTAATGCTCCCACTCACCTTCACCCAAAAAAACTTGCCACCACATGGTCCTACCTATAATCTTCCTCTCTACATCAAAGTCCAAAAATATTCGCGTTAAAAGAGTGTTAATAGACAATGGATCGGCTCTTAATATTTTTACCCTAACTCTCATCCATCGGTTGGGATACAGTGACTTGGATCTTAAACATTATATTATTACTAGTAAAGCATATGAAAAATAGAGAGTGTAAATCATTTAGCACCATCTATTTACCTATCAACTTCGGGCCTATCATGCTTCTTACCCTTGTCCACATTATAGACATCCAGTTTCTACATAATCGCTTGCTTGGACAACCTTGGATTCATGAAATGAATGTCATACCATCCACACTACATCAATGTCTCAAATTTGAACATATTGGTTCAGAAGTTATTATCCATGGAGACCCCTAGCCCTTCCAATATTGTCAAGCATTGGAAGCCAAAAGTTATCATGAACCTTATTTCCCTATCAGTGAACCTACACAGTCATCACCCACCACTTCATATATCTCACCAGATAGTCTTCCATCCTCATCTCACAACACGTCATCATCATTCACTCATTTTCTACTTACTCCAACTGTATCCACTCCCCTTCTACCCACTCGGCCACTCAAACTAAAATTGATAGGGTGTGGAGAATATAAAACCTTCAACATCGACCAACTATTGTTGTCACCGAAATAGCTCAGGAGACCCAACATCTATTTAAACAAATGGAAAACATATGTGTTGGGCTCATCCACTTTTATTCATTTCGGTTGCCTTAGTGATGAGTACATCAAACCATCTAATTCCACATGGCTTATTGATGATTCTATACCCTCTTGTTGCTCTAATGATGAATATCTAATTCCCAAAATGATTATGGCTCATATGGGATACTCTAGATGATGACTAGGTTACCACAAATAAGGCATACTTGAACCCCCATACATTATCCCCAACCTTGATGGCCACTAACTTGGGAACCAATCACCTGGTGAAATTATCTACGATGACCTTAGTGATACTTCTAACATAGCTGAGGAGGCCATCAACATTATTAACACAAGTTTCGTCTGTAGCCGATATGAAGACCTAGCCACCACTAACCTTTTCCATGATAATGTTGTTGTCACCATCAACATCACCTTCACCTATCCACAACTCATTCAATTAGACCTATGATCAGAGCATGCCACTCTTTACTCATTTCAAAATGATGAAGAAATTCTTGAGTTCATGGGAACTCACAAAAATATACCTGTTAGGGATCATAAAAAAGGTTTCCTAATATGCCTAAATGATGATGCATACTTTGGTGAACATGAGCCTCCCCTTTCCCTTCCATCCCAATCTGATATCCCTCATCCTAACTTCTCTTGTCACCTTGACAAGGAAGATCCCCTTGTTGAATTCTTATAAGAATCCCTAAATCTTGAAAACAATCTTTTTATCGATCAACTTCTTCCAGCTCTTGAATCACTACAAGATGATTTAGCATCCTTAATTGAGGAAACCATTGACATCAACATTGGCATAGAATAAGAAGCTAATATTCTCAAGCTAGGGGCATCCTTGTCTATAGATGAAAAGGACATCTTTACTTCATTCCTACATAAATTTTTAGATATATTCACATGGTCGTATGCGGATATGCCTTGTTTGGATCCTTCTCTCATGGTCCAAAATCTTGTAGTACATAAAGATGCAAAACCATTCAAAGAAAAGCTCTGAAAAACACATCCAAAAGTCATGGTGTTTGTAAAAGATTAATTACAGAGGTTGTTTGACATTGGTTTCATCCGACCCATTGATTATTCTGAGTGGATCTCCAATATTTTCCTGGTAGGTAAGAAAACTAGAGGCATTTGCATCTATACTAATTTTTGCGACATCAATAAATCTTGCCCTAAAGATGATTTCCCACTACCAAATATCGATATGATATTCAAATCTATAGCTAGGCACAAGATTTTGTCTCTCATGGATGGTTTCTCTAGCTATAATCAGATCAAAATTACTGAAGAGGATCAGCATAAAACAACTTTTACTACAAATTCGGGCACGTTTTGCTATCAAGGCATGCCCTTTGGACCCAAGAATGCTAGAGCCACCTTCCAACGTGTGATGACTATCATTTTTCACGACATGATGTATGATATAGTTGAAGGTTACGTCAACGACATTATAGGAAAATCTAAAACTCGTGAAGAACATCCTATGTTCCTTCGCCGAATCTTTAAACTACTCTGGGAATATAAAGTTCATCTAAATCCCAAGAAATGTGTTTTTGGTGTCACATCTGGCAAGCTCCTAGGCTGTATTGTCTCTAGGCATGGAATTGAAATTGATCCAAATAAATTCAAATTTGTAGTTGAAATGCCTCATGTTATCCAAAATTTACCCCCCCTATAAACAAACTTAGCCACAAAAATTCTAGGACATGCGGATGACCATCAAATTCAGCACTAGAGATCAGAGAAAAAGACATGGCGTAGTAAAGATCTTGGTTGTTTTGGTAAGGTTGGTGAGTCGAAGAAAAGTGACAGATGAGATGTCGTCAGTAGCATTTTTGGATGCTACCAGCTGGCAACATTTTATATACTATCATCTGGTATCAGGTACGGATGTTACCGACTGATATTATTTTATATGCTACCAGCTAGTAGCAGGATCATCCAGACACAGACAAGAAATTGGCACAAAGAGCCCCGGTAGCAGTTATATGGATGTTACCGGCCGACAATGGATTTTAAGCTACCAGCCGGTAGAGGGGAAAGCATGTTACTGGTCAGTTGCATTTATGAAACTGGATGACACCAAGGAAAATTATGCAACCGGTTGAACACAAGAACAAACTAGGCATTAATAAGAGTAGTACAGGTTGTTCAACTACCATTTTAATGAGGTATGGCACCCATGACTGCCTAATCAAGAAAAATACCAAATTTTATGGCCTCTCATACCTCTTTAAAGAAATTTTTTGGTTGGTGAGGAAATTTTGAGGATCTTATTATATGTATTGTAAAATTTTCCTCATTTTGAGGGAGTCATTCTAGGAGTTGGGGAAAATCTTGCAAAAAAAATCCCTCAACTCCATTTGAGTTGTGAACCTTCTCTTGGTCCTGTAATGTAATTATGCATTTTTGCATCATATGTAAATGGTTTGTGTAAGTTTTGAAGCAATAAAAAACATGTTTTGTGGTGTTTCTTCTACCCTAGATCATTTTTATTTTGTTTCTCTTACCTCTCCATTATGTTGTATTTTATGCATGCTTCTCTCATTTGAAGGTTCATGAGGTTATGTTTCATGGAGATTTGATGGCAAGTTGGTATTTAGGTTTGTGTCACACCTATCTGGCTTTCCTTCCATTCTCCCTCAAGCAGAGTATCTTTCCCCTTTTCTTGGTGCTATCACGACCCTTAGTGTAGTTTTTTCCCCTTTTTGCATCTTTCTAACCCTTTCTCTCCCTGTTCCCTTGGATGGTTAGTTTAGGATTAGTTAGTTGAATTTTCCCTTCTAGGAGTAGTTTAGCATTAGGATTAGGTAGAGGAATCTAACCTTCTCCAAAGGACCATCTCAAGTTCACAAGTCCCATAGCTTGATATATTTTCCCATGTTATCAAATTATACCAAATGCCACATTCCCAACTTGGTCATTTGGGGGTGCTATAATTTTGTAGTAACACCTCCACCTAAAAATATAAAACATCTATGAAGCCTATAGTAAAATATTCAAGCCATCAAAAGATTTATATCACAACTAACAGCCAAATGCCATCCATTCCACCATTTTCTCAAAAAGGGAATGGAATTTAATAGGAATGAGGAAGTTTGGTCATCTTTCAATAGACTAAAGGAATATCTTATTCATCCTCTTCTCTTGGTACCTCCTACTCCAGGAATGCCTTTTCTTCTTTACATATCAGCTATACATCACACCTTAGGAACTCTCCTAGCGTAACATGATATCCATAGAAAGGAACAAGACATCTAATATCTAAGCCAAAGCTTAATTTCTTATGGGCTCAATTATACCCCAATGGAAAAAGTGTGTCTTGTTGTAGTCTTTGCCTCTCAAAAGCTATAACATTACATGCTCAATAAGATTGTTAAGCTCGTAGCTAAAATTGATCCACTTAAATATCTACATTATAAATAATCTCTCACAAGACAAATGGCTGAATGGATCATGTTTCTCAGTGAGTTTGACATTAAATATGTTATTCAGACAACTATCAAAGGACAAGTTCTAGATGACTAGTTGGCCAAAGCTCCAGTTTCTAATTCTACACCACTCACCATGTGGTTCCCAGACGAATCCATATGTACAATTACATAATCAAATACATGGACATTGTACTTTGATGGCTCCTTCACCCATCATGGATTAGGTGTTGGTATCATGTTTATCACTCCCCAAGGTGACTTAATTCCTAAAGAATTCTGGCTTTATTTTCCTTGTACCAATAATATAGCTAAATATGAAGCATTTATTGTTGGATTAAAAATGGTTATTCAATGGAACATCAAGCATCTCAATGTCTTCGATGACTCCCATTTAATCATTAAATAGGTTAATGATGAATATGCTACCAAGGATGATAGACTAATCCCCTTACAAAAGAATGGTTGAAAGTTGCAAGGCCTATTTCCAGCATATTTAGTTTAAACAAGTTCTTCGTATAACAAAAAAATCAGCAGATGTTATGGCTACCATCTCCTCCCTTCTCAACATGTCCTCTGATGCATCGTAATCATAGTTTTTGGTTGAGCAACTAATGATCCCATCTTATTATACTCCTGAGTCTGAGATGGTTTGTGATATTATTGGTCTTGATTCCCCCTGGTACCATGACATCTATACCTATCTCCATGATCATACCCTCCCACAAATTATCCCTTGTAGCCATCGTAAATCATTCATCCAAGGATCCTCCCACTTCACTATCCTTGGTGATACCCTTTATCATAGAATATTTGATGGAACTATGCTACGATGCTTAAATCCCCAAGAGGCTGAATCAACACTTCAAGAAGTTCACGTAGGAATTTGCGGTGCTCACACCAGTGGTATGGCCCTAGCCAAAAATATTATGTGAACTGGTTATTATTGGCCAAACATGGAAAAAAATGCGTGCTCATATGTCTGTAAATGTGTCCTATGTCAAAAGCATGCTGACCTCATCCATACACGATCACAAGCCTTACAACCCATCTCTACCCCATGTCCCTTTTCCACATAGGGTCTCAATCTCATGGGAAAATTAATCCCCACTTCATCTGATGGCCACAAGTTCATTATTACTGCCACAGAATACTTCACTAAGTGGGTTGAAGCCATGTCGCTCACCTATGTCACCAGTAAATAGATATCCAAATTTATCCTTAACCACATCATCTTCTGCTATGGTATCCCATCCACATTCATCACAAAAAATGGTAAATCCTTTAAAAATTGAGATGTCTGTGAACTTTGTGACAAATTCTATATTAAGCTCATTTTTTCCACTCCTTATTATCCACAAGGAAATGGCCAATCAGAAGTATCTAACAAGAAACTAAAATGCATTCTTGGAAAAATAGTGAATCAAACAAAACAATATTGGCGTACACAAATATATCCTGCCTTGTGGGCCTATCACACTTCAATCCACACTCCTACCAGTGCCACCCTATACTCTCGTGTCTTTGGAACCTAAGCAATTTTTCTCATCAAGATCAAAATCCCATCCCTACACATTTCCCTCTAACACCTTATTGATGATGATGACTACCATGTCCTTCATCTTCAATAACTTAAGCTCCTTGATGAGAAACACCTCAAAGCCCTGGATCACCTCAAATCATATCAAACCTCCTTTGTCTTCATTATAACAAGTGTGTAAAGGACTGTGAGTTTAAATTTGGTGACCTAGTCCTCAAATAAAACTAGTGTAACACTAACGTTGATCGAGAAAAGAAGGGAAAGTTCAAACCAAACTAGCTCAAATCCTATGTAGTCATAGCTAACTTTGGCTCAAGTCCTTATAATCTTGCCACCCCAAACCAATACGAGCTAGACAAGCACATTAATATCATGCATATTCGTCACTTCTATGCTTGAGTTCCTAAAACTCCGCATCATATATATATATATATAATCATCCAAAGGTGAAAACCACTTTGGTAACACCTTGGGAAAGTACCATGGTGAAAACCAGTTTCCGGTGCTATGTTAAATCTAATCCTTAGTCTACTAGCACTCTACAACGCACTGACAAATCACACCAGGTGAAAAATACCCCTTATTCCCTACATCCCTTGTATCCCTATTCAAAAAACTTATCCTCATTTACCTTATCCATTCTCTAAATACAAAATTCTTCTTACCCTTCCTATGCCACATAGGATCTATCATGATTAGGAATATCTATCCCAATCCCAATTAAGGTCACATTGTCCACGATCACATCTAGAAATATATTTCCAGGAGTTTCAGTCAACTTTCGAGAAATGAAACCCTTGTAAGATCCTGAGGCCTTCATTTCTCTCCATCCCCCTCTATTTACATTCATTGCTACTCATTCACTTCCACTTTCCCTTCTCTTTATTATCCTATCACATTTATCATCATGGTTATATTATAAATATTTGTACAAAATTCGAGAACATTTGACACCCATTTCCTTTGTAAATACCATATATTACATTAATAAGATAAACAAATTATACATCCAACCATGCATCAAGATCCAAGACCAAAATCCTAATCTACATCTAACACATAGTCACTATCTTATCCATAATCTATAATCCATACTAAACCCTCAAGCTCATCAATCATAAATTCTACTCATACCAACATCGAATATGAGCTAACAATCTAACACATCACATCATACATAAACCATCTACATATCATATGCCATCACAATAACAATGAATAATAACTATGATCCCATTCACATTTTATCCTCATCATGACAATCATCTAATAATATTCATTACAAATTAATACCACTCATCATCAAACTACATCGCCATCATTATGATTAACCATAACAAAATAAAATTTCATCACATATATAAACATTAAAAAATCAACATTTTAAGTACACATCATCACATTTATACCCCATCCACAATAAAGATAATATTCTCATCAAATCCATCATGAACCAAATCATCTAAACACTATCTCATTATCACATCACACACTCATCATGTTAATCACTAAAACATTAAACATTATCAACATCATAATAAAGCAACATCATCAACATCACATCATCTCATCATATACAATATAACCATCATCATAAAATTTTCCCATAACATACGTTGTACATACAAAATGATAAGCATTCATATACATATCCATCAAAAAATTTATCATCATAATCATCATACAATGTCTCACTACATGTACATGCCATAATACAAAAATCATCAAAAATGGTAATAATATATCGTGAATCGTCCATATGCATACATCAAAAATGTGACCATGATGGTCATCAAATATATGAAAAAAAACATATTATACAAAAACAATGGCACTCATCAAGGTGTCAAACTCCCAGTATCATCCCCCACTAGTGGAGGTTGTGCAACACTAGTTGTGCTCCCATAATCCATAGATCAACCCAGTCTCCGACCTAAGCTCTTTCCAGATCCCTAACCAACTCTTTGTCTAGCTACATAATCTATATAGCATACATAATATGGCCACTGATGTATCACAATACCCTCATAATATAGCATCTCAGCCATCAAGGCTCGATACTGTTGTAATGAAACTATCACAGGAGGCCCCATCTGCCCTGATCTTCATGAAGTGCTCGGTGTTTCTACTACCCCTACAGCTTGTGACCCACTATATGTGCCACTCCCCCCACTCATCCATCCAACATACCATATCTCTCCCTTTAAACCTCTCGATCCACATAATATCTGTCTCGGTGGCGTATAGCATGATCTCGCTCTAGCTCTATCCAAGACAACTCCCCCTACAATCATGTAATATATGCCTCCCTCTGTCTCACTACCACTATCAACCCATGTATATCTCTCTTATGAACTACATCTCTCGCCCATGAGCAAGCTATCTCCACTGCTCGTGCATGCACCTCACTTTCTAACATGTCTATATGTTCCTACAAATCAACACCTCCTCCATCCCCTCCTACACCTTCATTCCCTCTTGATCCTCATGTCCCTGACCCTCCTGCTCCTCCATCACCAGTGCTACACCTACCTGTGATGGATGCACTATCTGTAGTGGCAAAGAAATATCATCTACCTCCATCACATCAACATCATGCCTCCCTAGGCTCTACACTAGTTACTGTACCACAGGATGTTGTACTGGTGGACCACCAAAAATAATAACAGGCGGCACCCTTTGTGCCTCCTCCTCATATCCCTGTGGTTGTGGTTGATGTACCACTATTGTTTGTCCCTACGGCATCCCCCTATATACTTGTTGCCAACCATGTACAAACCACATGCCTCCTCGTGCACGTGTCAACCATACCAGTATAATCTCTGCCCACCACTCTGTATATCCACGTATTGTCCCAAGGTCCTCTACCGCTAGTAATGCCACCCATGCAATCACTAGAAACTCATCCAAACTCACTCTAACTATTACCTTTGAAATCACCGCACCCTAAAAATTTGTCTCTTGTGTAATCCATGCAAAAATATCACAACCTACTGGTATGCCCTGCACTATCCCAAACTGATGTAGCACCTGATCTGGCCAGTATCACTCCATTGTATACGAAAAATCTCCCACCAAGTAATAGGGTGTACGTATCCTCCCTAGATTTATATGGTCTCCTTCCCATTCCTCATACTATCGGTATGACCTCCATGTAATATCCCTTGGTTGTAACTCTTCCACCCGCCACCAATACCAATCTACCTCCCCCAAATGCTCCTGGTGTCCTCTCATCATCCGCCACCCATATATTGATGGCTCACCAACTCGGTGATGCTTCCTAATCCCCACCAGTCTACCTATCATAATATGAGCATAGCTCCATATCTGTAGTAATATCCCTACTCCAATAGCTCCCCCTCCATGATATGTTACTCTTTATAGATCCTAATATAACTGGGCCAACACTGATGGTGCCCATCCAAACACAATCTCCTCTCACCACATCGCATGTATTACATCCTCCAATCCAATTCTAAACTATCAACCCCCACCATCAAGGAATAAAACATAGCTAATCAATGAACATAATAGCAAGGGGACCCACTTCATATACCCCTCTCTGAAATACACCCCCAGGTCTATACACATCCTGTCCTAAGGCATATCCACCCAATCAGTCAGTAGTCGTAATCTTCATCATGCACTCTCTCTAATCCATACCATGGGCTCTCCCTCTACTGGTAACTGATACATACGGTAGACATCCTCTAGCATCATCGTCATCTCTCATGTCTAAAGCTAGAAAGTACTTATCTCTAAGTGCCAGCGCTCCACCAATGTTGTCAATAAACTATGATTTTCTTACATCACAGGCATCCTCACTATATGGAGAAAACCTAGCACGTGCAATAAGGACACCTTATCCTCATCTACATCTATATCCTCCCCTCCTAAAAAAGGTTGTAAAGCCACTGACATCCAATGTCTAACTTAGACAGGAGCCAGTACCTCCTACACACATCCACATAAAACCTATCAATCCCTACATCTAATCAGCAACATCCCCTAACCCCCCTCTCTCTTCCCTTTTTCCTCCCATTTCTAACTATCATAAAATTGCTATTATATGCTCTAAACATGTTATTGACACACTATACATCCTAATCCATCAAAAACGTGACAGAATACACAACCCCATCACCCATCCTCATACGCGCAACTTTATGAAATATATACGCTACTCTACATTAAATGTGCAAAACATATCCTCGCGCACCCCCAAACGCGTTACTTTGGGAAGTCCTAGTGTCGTTTCCTCCTAATGTCATTCGGCCTGATTTTGTGAATACATGATGAGCTCAAGGCTCGCATGATACATTTGGCTCTATCATGTGGGGGTGTGTTGGCGTAGCAACTGGTTAACACGATGAGACCCCTCTCCATTACCAACTTGAGATTCTAGTGTGACGGCAAGTTATGCAACTCTAATACCATGAAGTTAAGCGCACTCGACCTAGAGTAGTACTACGATGGGTGACCTCCTGGGAAGTCCCAGTGTCGTTTCCTCCTAATGTCATTGGGCCTAATTTGGTGAATACATGGTGAGCTCAAGGCTCACGTGGTTGCATCTAGATCCATCGAGTTGGGGTGTATTGGTGTAGTAGTTGGTTAACACGATGAGATCCCTCTCCATTACCAGTTCAAGCTTTTGGTGTGATGACAAATCATAACATCCTCGCGCACCCCCAAACACACTACAACAATGTAAACACACTATTTTCTACACCCTCTACCTTATATCCACAAATGCACTACTTTTTACTATATATGCACTACTTTTTACTATATACGTGCTACTTTATACCATATATATGCTACTCTACATTAAACACGCTAAAAAAAACCATACCCATCACATAAGTGCTAAATTTCATCCTAACTACCCTGCTGATCCATACGCGCTACTATACATCACGTATGTGCCATTTTTCAACCCATACACACTTAATAGTATGCTTTAATGCTGAATTTTACCCCTATACGCCTAAAAATACCCTAAAAATCATGAAAAACATAAAAACAATTCTCAAAATAAAATATAAATCACTCACCTGTTGTCCTGCCTCTATCAGCCGCTAGTACTCTTTCACGAGGTCCGCCTGGTGATCTGCAATCCTCTCATATGCCATCACATCTCTCTTGAGCTCTTTTTTTCAAACTATCTGTGGTGAAGATGACCCTCTCGTGGACCCCAACGGCCTTTTATACCCGTTGTGATGATAAACTCTTCCGCGGGCCCGTTATTCCTCTTTGAGTCTTCGTTTTTCCTCCCTTTTCTTCCCACCTTCATCAAATTTCCTCCTCTATCAACTAAAATTCAAAAAAATCATAAAAATTAAAAAAAAAATAAAAATTCAAAACATTGTAAAAATTCAAAAAATCCATTAAAAAAAATTAAAAATCGTAAATCGTAAACAATTCCAATATTTACTAAATTTTCCAACAAATGTGTGTTTTTATTGGTTCATTGCATTTGCATTTTGCATGATTATATGACATCACTTTATATTTTTCCCTTCTTGTATATGGTCCGATGATATGAGGACTATCTTTCTATATTAATTTTTCTAATGATATGAGGACAAGGGAATTTGACAATTCAGTTACCATGGTCTTTATACCTTGGCATGTTTTTTCTCTATTCCACATTAATCATAATAGCTAATGATGATACAGTGGGAACTTTTTGGTAGCACACCCCCTTCTATTATCATCTTTTGGCTTCATTATCATCTAATTCACCATTCAATATCCTCATTCTCTTATTTGATCAATATATTAATCAATCAATCAATCTCCACATTTCCTCTCATATCTAACTAACATCCTCTCATTCAAATCAATCCAACATCCTATAATCCCCAAATCCTAACCCCTTAAATAGGGAATTCTCATGTATCAATCCAAATCTTCAACCCTTCATTAGGGGCATCCTCCCATCTAAACAACTTAAAATGAGGCATCCCAAAATCCTACATCTCCAACAGCCTCTCATCCAAATTAATCCAACAACCAATCCTAATATCATCATCCTAACCCTTTGATTGGGGCATCCAACGTCCAAAATCTAGTCCCTCCTAATTTTTCAACTCTTCTCTTCCCCTATTCTTCATATCCTCTATTCCTCTACTTTCCTCATCTTCTTCTCTTGCAATCTCCTCCACTTCTCTCTCCCCCTTTTCTCCTCTCTTCTAGTCATTTCTTGATGTGGATCCAGCTACAAGAGGTTAAAATACCTCCAAAACACACATAAACAACTTTGCAAATAAAATAAAGAAGTTTCAAAATAGCTTTATTATCATTCTGGTATCCACCCTAAACTTTTACATCATTACAATCCTCCTTTTATTTCATGTCTACTCTAAAAACCCTAAAATGTCAAAGATTACCTACTAGCAAAACAACTCAGATGGGCCCAAAAAATTTTGTTCCAAATACACCTTCATAAATTAAGGATCACGTGAAATTTTGACTTATTATAACGCGCACAACAAAAGTTATTAAACTTCTAAGACCTAGTCAAAAGTGAAAAAAAAAATCGAAGTCAATTTTAGACCACTAGATGAAGGAATCCGGCCCTGAAATGTGCTGAAATTTCCACAACCTTACAAGAAAAGTTTACTACAACATAAAACTAATGTATATCTACCACCCTATAAAATTTCAAGATGATCCAACTGTCGGATCAAAAGTTATGGTCTCCACAAGTTATGTTTCCACATCATTTCTTCTCACTCCTCCCCTCTATCTTCCTCTTCTCTTGTTTCTCTATTCTTTATCTTATCATCTTCCAACATCTTCTCATATGTTCACCTTCTGAATCACTACTCAACTAATGTTGGTCTCTCCTCTTTTTTAGTGGTCGCACCATTCTTATACTCTCCGCCCGACCCCTCGAGGGGGCATCACCTCACCATCTATTCTATTACCTCCTCTTTTCTTTGAACTATCATTGCTCCGTAATAACACTTCAAAGAGGGGAAAATGTAGACATATAAAATGTCAACATGGTCATTTAGCAAATAATATTCTTATAATATCTAATAATTCATTCCCATTATCAACCATGTAATAATTAATTAGAAAATTAATTAATTATTATATGAAATCATACTTCAATTATTTCCTTTCACCATTCCATAATCCCATTACATCCTCATAAATATTAATACATCATTAATATTTTATTTACCATACTAAATAATCATCATTAACTATTTTCTAGCAATATAAAAATACTCACCCACCTACCACCTACCCTACACCTACTCTATACCTAGCTTCTCCATCTAATCACTCCATTAAACATAATTAATCTCACCTAAACACAAGATAAATGTCCCTCCAAATCTATAGGATTTTATTTCTAGAAACCTCTCCATTCTTCCCTCCCATTTTCAAATATTCAAATAAAAATGCACTATTCCATTGAATTTTTAATTCAATGTAGAGTTCTCATGAGATCTAGAATTATCCACATCTAGAAACTTCTCTACTCTCATGCATCCTCAACCATTGATCTTATCCAACATGGCAAGATCTTAACCATTTATTTTTTCCCCCTTTAGATATAAAAAGAGGTGTCACCCTCCATGGCAAGCACATTGTAACTATTGCAAGTATATGTTGCCCAATTCTCAAGCAAGCTAAGCATTTTACATAGCATTCTATCAATCTAAATTCATCATTTGACCAAGGGGAGGTGCTGCTGAAATTGGTTCACACATATGAAGCATTCTCATACCATCTCATAAGAAAATCAAGGAGTAAATCAAAATCATCAAAGGACAAGGATTTCACTTATAGGTAAGTACAGGTATATTACTTTCCCCCCTTTTATCTTTGCTCAATCTGAGGTAGATGAACTATTGTGTTATATTTTGTGTTGAATTGGTTTCATGGTCATTTCATATTTGCATGCTAAAATAATTTTTCCCCTATATTAGTGAGTAAATGGAAGAAAAACAAAAAAAAAAATCTCCTACTCTAATCTTCCCAAACAAAACCTCATATAAAGCAATGGATTGAAAATAAGGAGAGAATAATACCTTCACATACCTACAAGATTGCAAACTCCTCCTTTGATGCTTTTGATTTTCTCCTTGGATGATTGATGCTTCTTGGATTGCTTCATATTTTGGAGACACTTGGGTAGCACCTCCCCTTTTCTTTTATTGGATGATTTCATGATTGTAGATGAAATGATTGAGTGGATGATATAATGGATTGAAGATGGATGATTGAGTGCTAAAAATGGCAGAGGTTGGTTATGGATTCTTAAAATCTTCTAAGCTAGCTCTCATGGAGGATAAGAGATCAATTTATAGTTTGCTAATGCAGGATGGAATGGCTAAGATGAAGCCATGTTGGATTTAGATCAATGGTGGAGAGTGAATGTGAGGATTAGAAAATTCTAGAATTGAGGATTATAGAAATTTAAAATTGAAATTCATGGAGGGAAGAAGCTTCCATTGAATTAAAAATTCAATTGAAGGAGAAGTTAGAGAGACTTCTAGATTTAGAAGCATCTAGATTTAGAGGTGAGGATGTGATTAGGATTAGGATTAGGATTAGGATTAGATTCGGTTAATAAATGATTATTAGGGGTGAGGTTACATGGAAAGGCTAGGTGTAGGGATGTGTAGGTTATGTGTTAGGTGAGATGTAGGAATATTAAATTCCTAGAAAATGTTAATAGGGATTATAATAGGATAATATGATATAATTAATGACATAAAAGGGATTAAGGATGAAATGAGATAAATGATAAATGATGAAAGGATAAATGTGATAAAAGGGATTTTTAATGAGATAAATGATAAAATGGGATATTTAGATAAATGATGAAATATTAGAATAAAGGGATTAATGTTGAAATTGATAATAATTAATCTTGTGATTAATTATTATATGAATTCAGATGATGTTTCGGGACAGATTAATCGTAATTGATCATGTCAACTTTTTCGATGTCTACATTTTTCCCCTCTTTAAAGTGTTATTGTGGAGCGTTGACAATTCAAAGAAAAATAAGAGAAAATTTTAGGATGGTGATATGATTCCCCCTCGAGGGGTTAGGCGAGGAGTAGAATATGATTAGAAGATTAGGAGAGGAGAGGATCAGAGGATTAGAAGATGAATATGCAGGATGAGGGGATTAGAAGATGGTTAAAAGATTAGGAGAGGAGAGGATTAAAGGATTATAATATTAGAGGATTTAAAGGATGATGATGAGAGGATTAGAAGATGATTAGAATATTAGGAGAGGAGAGGATTAGAAGATTAGAATATTTAAGGATTCAGAGGATTAGAAGATATTGGATTTAGGATTTTCGATGCCCCAGTAAATGATGTATGACAAGGATTAGAATTTAGGATTTTGGATTAAAGGATGTTGGATTTGAAGATGGTAGATTTAAGGGGTGAGGATTTTGGATTTTTGGATTATAGGATGTTAGATTTTGGATGAGAGAATGTTGGATTATAAGATGTCCTAATCAAGGGGCTGAGATGTATGATCAAGGGGTGAATATTTTGGATTTAGATTTGAAGATTCCCCATTCAAAGGGTTAGTATTTGAGGATTTGAGAATGTTGGATTTTTATATGTTGAATTTATATGTTGAGATTCCCTAGTCAAAGGGGTGGGATTTGAGGATTTAAGGATGTTGGATTTTGATTGATTGATGAAAGGATTGACGGGATACGAGGATGAGGATGTTAGATTGTTAGTTTGATGATGATGATGGTTTGTATATATCTTTCCCCCAGGTAGATATAGACAAGCAGGAGAATGGAGAAATCAAAGAAGCTCAAATCCCTGACATGCGCCCAAGGCGCACAGAAGTGGCGCACGACAATGGATGTCGACAGGGCAAACGGTGTGCCCAAGGCGCACAGAAGTGGCACACGACAATGGATGTCGACAGGGAAAACGGTGCAGCCCAAGGCGCACAGAAGTGGCGCACGAAGTGGCAATGGATGTCGACAGGGAAAATGGTGCACCCAAGGCGCACAAAAGTGGCGCACAACAATGGATGTCGACAGGGAAACGGTGCGCCCAAGGCGCAGGAAGTGGCGCATGAAATGGTGTCGCAGGGAAAAATGTATGCGCCCTTGGCACAGAAGTGGCGCATGACAATGTCAACAGATGTTGGTGCATAGAAACACACACACATGGATGCGCCAATGGCGCACCTTCAGGAGGCGCAACATTTTGAGCGCTGACAGGAAGCAGACCCTGGCGCAGATATTCAGATGGCCATAACTTTTGACTGGGAGCTCAGATTCATGCAAGGTTGGACTTTTTGGAAAGCTTACGAGGTCCTCTGTCCAACTACGACTGGATATCTTTAATTGGGTGAGAAAAAATTCTTAAAAATGCAAAATACAGTTCGCCACTTTTGGGTTCGCTAGGGTTCTCACCTACCACCATAATGAGATGAATTAAGTGCATTCTGGGGTGGTTGGGGCAGATTTCAATTTCCTCTCTCTTTTCTCTCTCATTCTTCCTATAAATTGTAAGGAGGGGCTTCTTTCTAAAGGTTGGACATTTCTGTTTTGCCCCTCCCTTCTTCTCTTTGGCAGGTGAACTTGTGGAGTTAAAACCTCCCATTTGAAACTGTAATGCAACCTTGCCTCTTGGCATTTTGCAGTGTGTTGTATCAATCTTTGGAGAAAATTAATGCATGTCTGTGGATGATTCTCAACCCTCTCTGTATTCATTTGCATCCCCTGATCTTTCACTGTGAATCTGGCTATCTGTGCATGATCTTGCATTGCATTTTAATGGTCTGTGTTTATTGGCAAGACAGGTGTTCTTCATTCCTCGGTGCATCACCTTTGTAGTTTAGGTTTTATTTCATGCATTTTCTTACCCTGTCTCCTTGGCAAGTTAGATTAGGTTTTTAGTAAACCCTCTGCATTTTCTACGTGTGCATCTGAACAGAGGAATAGGAACCGGCCTTCATCCGGAGAGCTTTTCCGTTTTCGCAAGGTCCCACACTTGGGAAAAGCTCCATGTTATGCAATCGCACTGAGAGTCTCAACCCATCGTGTTGCAGACATTCAGGGGTGCTGCGATTTGACACCAACAGTTTTGGCACGCCCGGTGGGACCAAGAGGTCATTCCACAGATTTGAAGGAGCTTTCAAGAAATTCGGACTTAAAAAATTACAGGTTTTACAGTTTCAGTATTTTCACCTTCCAGGCTGAACTTTGAAATCAATTTTCAAGGGCTTAACTTGCTCAAAACAAGTCAAAATTTCACCAGTTGATAGATCGGGGGATAATCTTCAAAAGGGTATTCTTAGATTTTTGAGATTTTGACTTTCAAAATTTCATGGTTTTTTGATTTTCGGATTTCAGGTTTTCGGAAGTCTGGCATTTTTGGGTTTTCGGGACTGTCATTCCAAATCAAATTCCAAACTCTAAAATATCAAAAATACAGGTCTTTCAAAATTCTATTTTTTAAATATTGTCAGGTTTGGTGTGTAACTTGGCAGAATCTAGCCTTTTGAGGCTCACTTTCTAACACATCTGGCGACTCCGAAGGGGATAAAATTCAGCGGTGTAGTAGCAAAAGTTGCCCAGGCATATGAGAAGAATTCAAACCAGGTCCAATACTCGAGAAGAGGGGCTATTTGTCCACTTGCAACTATCACCAGGTAGAGGAAGGAGAGGAAGAAGACCACAAAGATCACCATCTCCACCTAACAGGACTTTGTCTACACCTCCACCTGGTAGGCCTTTTCTCGCATCGACCAGGGTTCTTAGGCCAATCATAATGGCACATCTACCACCGAATCCCTTTGTCAATTTCACGGGCAGTAGTCCACTTGCCCTAAATGCTCAGAATCAAATTCCAGTTGCAGCACTAAAGAATATACCCTATTTTACAGGAGAAAATCATACTACTCCTATTGATCACATCCAGGATATTGCTAATGCATGTGCAATCCACGAAATAAATGAAATGGATGTTGCGGTCAAGCTGTTGGCTTCATCTTTCAAAGGCAAGGCCTTACAATGGTTTAGGAGCCTTACAGCAGGGTCTATTACGAATTGGAACCAACTTTGTTCTGCTCTTTGCAACCAATTCGGGGAGAGGGCAGACAATTTATCTTTATTGGAACAGCTGACAACAATCAAAAGGGCTCCTAATGAACAAATGACAGATTTCAACTTCAGATTCCAACGGACATGGGACAGGATTCCAATAGCTGTGAGACCAACCGCCGAAGGAGCATTCCTTTATTTCTTAAAGGCTATAAATTCAGACATAGCCATGATGATCCAATCAATGGGAGGAACAACGCTGCCAGGGGCCTACGACACAGCTATCAGAGCAGAGAACTGTTTGATCCAAGCTGGCAAGCTTGCACCAAGGCCACCAATGCCTCTCTATCCGGATATGGGAAATCCTACAACCAGTCAAGCACCAGAGTTGAATCCCATTCCAACTCCTAGAAATCAAAGCAATAATGAGGCATCGACTTCTTCAAATACTTCAAAGGAATTGCAGGAGGTCATGAAACAACTACAGAACCTTGGAAATGAGCTAGTGACTATCAAAAGACAGCAAGCTCAAAGTGCTAGACCGTATCAGCCTCAAGCACAGTACCAAGCTAGGCCCCCATACCAACAAAATAGACCACCACCTCAGGCTACAAATGTATCAAACCAAGGACAACCTCAAGCTGCCAGGCCATTTCGACCGTATGATCCAAATGCAACGACGTCCTCAAGAGCCTTGGTCCCGACACAAAATAACATGGCACAGGAGTACGACTGGTGTTACCCTTGCAATCTACCTCACAATCAGTCAGCATGTTTCAATGGTGCACTAAATCAGGCCTTGATGGTGCAAACCATTGGTGTTCCTCAAGAACCAAGCCAGGAGGAGAATAAACAGCAAGAAATGCAACAAGAAGGACCTCCAACAGAAACCACATTGGCCAATTGGCAAACGGAAGACTTCTGTGGAGTTAACCAACAGCCTTTTCAAGGCGTGGCTGCCAACACACGGTCAAAGAAGAGAAATATAGGAGAGGGACAACCGTGTAATCCAGTTGTTTCTCAGTCCACTCCTACACAACAAGGGGTCAGTAGACCAAACGCAGCTCCAAATGTGCAAAATCAACCTAAGGTACCTGTTGTAGCAACACATGCACCTGTTCAAGCTCCAGAAAAGTTTGCACCAAGTAAGGGACAGCAAAAGGACAATTCATCCCCTTTCAGCATCATTGATCAAATGAAGAAGACGAATGTGAATATATCAATGTGGGAATCTTTATCAATCCCAGGACAAAGAGATCTTCTACAAGCTGCCATGAAGAATTGGTCAACTTCAAACCAGCAGGCCCATATGCAAGAGAAGGTCCTCACGAATGCTGCTCAGCCTGAAGGGAATCATGGAGGACAACAAGGTAAAGTTTTGAAACCCCCTCCATTCTATGTTTCATTAATCATCGGGGATAAATTAGTACACAATTGCATGATTGATTCTGGGGCAAGTAGTTCAGTGATGCCGAAGCAAATAGCGGATCAACTGGGTTTGAAATATGAGCCAGTGCTGAAAGGAGTAGTACAGCTAGATGGAATGGCAGTAGGAACTGTTGGAGTCATCAAGGGGTTAAGCCTAACACTACATTCCTGTCCTAATGTTACAGTTCTGCAAGATGTGTCTGTGATTGACCTTCCGCCACTCTTTGCGTTGTGTCTATCAAGGGACTTCACTGCAAAAATCGGTGGATATTTATCTGCAGATTGGTCACACATGATTTTTAGGACAAGGTATGGAGCCAAAGCAACAATCAGGTCAGAACCAATTGCCAATTTCCATATTGAGCCTCATGTACCAAATCCTATCAATGCAAATTGCTCGGCTTTTGATCAGGAGGAGTGTTCAAGTGATCTAGAAATAGGTACTAAGGTCGAGGGAATTCCTGATTTAACTTTGGATGAATGGGCAAACAAGAGTCATGAATTTGACCCATACAAGGAAATTGAAGAATCTGAATTGGGCGTGTATTGTATACACGAAGAAAATTCACCCATTCCCGACATCATTCAGCCTGAACAAAAGGATGAAAACAAAGTTTGGAAATTATTTTTCGATGGTTCGAGAAGCAGACAAGGTGCTGGAGGTGGTGCAATGTTGATTTCACCACAAGACATCAAATATTTTTCAGCTTTTCGTTTCCAGTTTTCCTGTTCAAACAACACGGCTGAATACGAAGCATTGATTCATGGAATTCATTGGGCCAGGAAAAGGGGCATAAAGAACTTGCAGGTGTTTGGAGATAGCGAGCTAATCGTCAACCAAGTTAGGGGACAACATGCTACAAAGAACGACTTGCTGAGGAGCTACAAGAATAGGGTATGGGACCTCATTGAGGATTTCGAAGCTTTCAACATTGTGTCCATACCCAGGAAGAAAAATGAAGTCGCAGATAGGCTCGCAGCAGTTGGAGCAACGTTTGATGTGGTTGACAACATCAGAAGGGGAAAAACACAGCCACATATCCATGTGATTGTGAGGCCAGCAGTTCCAGATAATAACACAAGCTGGCAGGTGTTTGAGAACGATCAACAGATCGTCAATTTCTTACAAGAAGAGGCTGAATTCTCAGCTAGGAATCAGGACAGATTAGAGCAGCAGTATGGGGATCAAGTAGTGCAGCTGCGGACAAACAAGCTTCCTAAGGGTTTAGTAACATTGGAGTCTATCTTCAACCCTAACGACCAGTTCCGTAAGGAAAAGGCTAACATACAGGTCAAGAGAGAAGATTCAGAGCCAATTCCGGTTGGGGAAGGCAAAACACTTCAAATTGGTAAAGTGGCCACTGAGCAGGAGAAATCAGATTTCATACAACTTTGCCAAGAATTTCCAGATGTCTTCGCTTGGAGCTATGAAGACTTAAGAGGATTCGATCCAAATTTGGCACAACATACCATAGAATTGGATCCAGATGCTAAGCCCATCAGGCAGAAGCAGAGACCAGTCAACCCTCACATTGAACCTCTAATGAAGAAAGAGCTAAATAAGCTAATAGAGGCAAGCATTATATTCCCGATCAAGCACTCAAGCTGGGTTGCAAACTTGGTTCCGGTCAGGAAGAAGAGTGGAGAAATCAGGTTGTGTGTGGATTTCCGAGACCTAAACAGGGCATCTCTCAAAGACCATTACCCACTTCCTTCAATGGAACAAATATTGCAAGTAGTATCCGGTTCAGAGAGATTCTCTCTCCTAGATGGCTACTCAGGGTACAATCAGGTGATGGTGAAAGAAGATGACCAATTCAAGACGGCTTTCACCACCAAATGGGGGACCTATGCCTACAAGAAAATGCCATTTGGGCTATCAAATGCTGGAGCCACCTTCCAAAGGGCAATGGATATGGCATTTAAGGGGTTGATCAATAAAATAGTTTTGATATATCTTGACGACATCACTGTATTCTCAAAAAATGCAGCGGATCACCTCTGTCATTTGAGGCAAGTATTTCAGAGATGTAGAAGATTTGGGGTATCATTGAATCCCAAAAAATGCATATTCTTGGCTCACGAGGGAAAACTTCTAGGCCATATTGTTTCAAAGGAGGGGTTGACGATTGACCCAGAAAGAGTTGAAGCAATTCGAGCATTGCCATTGCCAAGTCACAAGAAGGCTCTTCAAAGCTTCTTGGGAAGGATCAATTTTGTCCGCAGATTTGTTCCAAATTTTGCTGCTCTTGTGAAGCCAATAACGCTGATGTTAAAGAAGAGTATGGCATTTAAGTGGACATCTGAAGGCAAGGAAAGTTTTGAGGCAATAAAAGAGGCTATATCTCAAGCTCCGACTCTCGTCAATCCAGACTTCTCCAAGGACTTCGTGCTATATGCCTTTGGTGGTGGGGACACGATTTCTGCAATCCTGGTACAACAAAACAAAGGAGGATTAGAACAACCAGTTGCTTTCTTCAGTCAAGGCTTGGAGGAATACGAAACTAGGTACTCTTTCATTGAAAAGCATGTCCTTGCAGTAATCAGGAGCTTAAAGAAATTCAAGCACCTAGTCTCAAACAACAAGATCCAATTATTGGTCTCTCATGCGGGAGTCAGGGACTTCCTTCTAAACAAGGATCTGAATGAGAAACGTGTAGGATGGATAACTCGTGTCATGGAATATGACATCGAGATCAAGGTCACCAAACTAGTACGTGGGAAGGGACTATGTGAGCAGCTAGCCTTGAGTCAACAAGTTGAAGCAGGTAATGAAAAAGAGGTTGTCTTGGTACTACAGGATGGTCAAGAACAAGAAAATGATGATGTGCCCACTCCCTGTTGGACTCAGAATGTGATACACTTCCTACAGACAGGCCTATGCCCCCAGAAATGAGCAAAGCAAAGAGGAGATACTTCAGATTACAAGCCATTCCATATGTGCTTGTTGATGGTGTTTTGTTTAAGAAAGACATCAATGGAGTTCTATTGAGGTGCATTGGGACAGGTCAAATTGAGAGGGTGTTACGAGATTTTCACGATGGAGATTCTGGAGGACATTTTGCCCCACGAGTAACAGCTCTCAAGATAATGAAGGCAGGGTATTATTGGCCGACAGTCTTCAGTGACTGCTATACATGGATAAGAAAGTGCAAGAAATGTGCACTCTTCACAGGCAAAGAAAGACTAGCAGCACTTCCATTGCACCCAATTCTGGTTGACCAACCATTTATGCAATGGGGATTGGACTTCGTCGGGGTCATCAATCCAAACTCAAGCCAAGGCCACAAGTGGATTCTCACGGCAACGGACTATTTCACCAAGTGGACCGAAGCAGCAGCGCTCAAAGAAGCAAATGAGTCTAACATACTAGACTTTTATGAAGGAATAGTGACCAGGTTTGGTGTGCCGGCCACTATCATATCAGACAATGCATTGGCATTTATAGGTTCCAAGATTACAGAATGGGCTGTCAAGAATGGAATCTATTTGAGCACCTCTTCAAATTATTACCCGCAGGGTAATGGACAGGCAGAGTCCACAAACAAAAATTTGCTAAGAATCATCAGGAGGACTCTGGATGAAAATCAAAGAACATGGCATACCAAGCTAAAATCAGCATTATGGGCTGACAGAATAACACCAAAGAGGTCTACAGGTAATTCCCCTTACAAGTTGGTCTATGGAAAAGAGGCAGTATTGCCTATATCATTAGAACTGCCTACATTGGAGTTCATGAAGTAGTTGGAGTTGGCTGAGTTCGAACCAATGGAGGCTAGGTATGCAGAGTTGATGGAATTGGAAGAAATTAGAGAACATGCAGTTCAAACAATTGAGAAAGATCAGGCCTTAGTAAAAAGATGGTTTGATAAGAAAGCAAGAGCAAGGACCTTCAAGGAAGGGGACTTAGTTCTGAAATGGGATGCAGATCGGGCAAAACCAGGAAGGCATTCCAAGTTTGATGCCATTTGGAGTGGCCCCTACATGGTCACGGGATGTAAGAATAGTAATGCCTTCCAATTGTCTACTTTGGATGGAGGAGAACTCCCGATTCCGGTTAACGGAATCCATCTTAAACATTGCTACTAAAAGGAAAAGGTTTACCCTTGTAAATATTAGCCTAGATTTCAATTCCTCTAAGTGCGTATGCACATTGTCTTGTTGTAGTTAGGTTTCTTTTTCCCTAAGTGCTTTGGCACAGGTTTTGTTGCTCTCAGGTTGAATTTCTACAGTTCAGCGTGCTCTCGAAGAAGGAGTTGCGATATCAGGATCGGGATCAGATATCAGGTTGGTTTCAGGTTATTGCTTATGACTCCATGCCCAATGGATTGCTAAAAGGCCACTGATCTTCTACCTAGCAGGCAGGTGATCCCATTGAGTCGCCAAATTGTTGTATATATCTTTCCCCCAGGTAGATATAGACAAGCAGGAGAATGGAGAAATCAAAGAAGCTCAAATCCCTGACATGCCCAAGGCGCACAGAAGTGGCGCACGACAATGGATGTCGACAGGGAAAATGGTGCGCCCAAGGCGCACAGAAGTGGCGCACGACAATGGATGTCGACAGGGAAAACGGTGCGCCCAAGGCGCACAGAAGTGGCGCACGACAATGGATGTCGATAGGGAAAATGGTGCGCCCAAGGCACACAGAAGTGGCACACGACAATGGATGTCGACAGGGAAAACGGTGCGCCCAAGGCACACAAAAGTGGCACACGACAATGGATGTCACAGAGGAAAGTGTGCGCAAGGCGCATAGAAGGATGCGCACACATGGATGTCGACAAAAGTGCGCCCTAGGCACACAGAAGTGGCGCATGGAAATGAGTGTCGACAGAGTAATGTATGCGCCCTTGGCGCACAGAAATGGCGCATGACACAGAGTGTCAACAGGGCAAAAGTTGCACCTTGGCACATGGATGATCGACACACACATGGATGCGCCAAGGCGCACCTTCAGGAGGCGCAACATTTTGAGCGCTGACAGGAAGTAGACCCTGGCGCAGATATTCAGATGGCCATAACTTTTGACTGGGAGCTCAGATTCATGCAAGGTTGGACTTTTTGGAAAGCTTACGAGGTCCTCTATCCAACTACGACTAGATATATTTAATTGGGTGAGAAAAAATTCTTAAAAATGCAAAATACAGTTCGCCACTTTTGGGTTCGCTGGGGTTCTCACCTACCACCATAATGAGATGAGTTAAGTGCATTCTGGAGGTGGTTGGGGCAGATTTCGATTTTATCTCTCTTTTCTCTCTCATTCTTCCTATAAATTGTAAGGAGGGGCTTCTTTCTAAAGGTTGGACATTTCTGTTTTGCCCCTCCCTTCTTCTCTTTGGCAGGTGAACTTGTGGAGTTAAAACCTCCCATTTGAAACTGTAATGCAACCTTGCCTCTTGGCATTTTGCAGTGTGTTGTATCAATCTTTGGAGAAAATTAATGCATGTCTGTGGATGATTCTCAACCCTCTCTGTATTCATTTGCATCCCCTTGATCTTTCACTGTGAATCTGGCTATCTGTGCATGATCTTGCATTGCATTTTAATGGTCTGTGTTTATTTGGCAAGACAGGTGTTCTTCATTCCTCGGTGCATCACCTTTGTAGTTTAGGTTTTATTTTATGCATTTTCTTACCCTGTCTCCTTGGCAAGTTAGATTAGGTTTTTAGTAAACCCTCTGCATTTTCTACGTGTGCATCTGAACAGAGGAATAGGAACCGGCCTTCATCCGGAGAGCTTTTCCAATTTCACAAGGTCCCACACTTGGGAAAAGCTCCATGTTATGCAATCGCACTGAGAGTCTCAACCCATCGTGTTGCAGATAGATAGGATGAGGGATGGGGTAGAGGATCATCTCACTTATGCTTCACACAAGTATAGGACTTATCTCTCCTGAGACAATTCTCTATTTTCAACATGCATTAGCAAAAAAAAATTCAGGGTGACCTATGTGTATGGATGGACACACACACACACAACACACACACACACACACACACATATATACATTGAAGGATACTCTCACATATTTCCCTTTAAACTTCGCATACATTTGACTCTTCAAGTTAGCTATACAAGTGAAGTATGAAGTAGGTATGTCATATGAGATATAGATTCCTCAACATAGTCATTATTGCATGTGGTACATGCATCAGTTATGGGGGATCTCAAAATCTATAGGCTTATTCAAGATATGCTCCTAATTATAGGGAAGATGGATGAAGGGATAGATGTGATGTGCTCCTCAACTCTCTGACTATCTTGGCCAGTGTGGATGGACTGGATGGGTTTGATTTCACTCCAAGTATATGAGGACCTCTTATTGAAGGATAGGATGAGGACTTGTTTACATGTTGCATAAGACTCTTGGCATTTTTCTTCAATGTGAAGAAAGGTGGGATGTTTGAAAGTCTAGATAGCACAGGACAACCTCTCTGTTAGATGTTTTTTAGGATTATATAGAGCCTCTGGAAGAGGATTCATTATATGCCTTTAGGTATAGGAAAGACTGGGTTCAGGGATAGATGTGACCTTCCCCAAGTTTAATTTAGGGTGGCCTCTATATGAGTGCGTTAGGAGTAAGATGCTAGTCATCCACATTTTTGAAACAATGGGAAGTGAGAAGTATGCTTAAGATGGATGATGCACCAGGCTAGATGGTAGTCAGGCTACACATAGGTTTACATGAGGTTTATAGTCAACTACGATGGACTTGAGGAGATATTAAAACAAAGAAAACAAAAGAAGTAGCATTGTCTGCATACTACACTGGATCTTCACAGTCAACTAAAGGACTCAAGTGGATAGTCATGGATTTTTTTTGAAAATGACATACAATGAAAAAATATTTAAGATGTTTCTTAGCTTGGAGAGGTTGATGTATGCATCACTTTGATCTTCTACAACAAGTGTGACCAAGATTCTAGTTCATACACTGAATCATGTTCATGAGCTACATGCATCTTCAAGATCAGCGTATGTCACAGTTTTGACCACACACACTTCGAACACTTGAAGTGAATATTCGATGAGTAGTGTACATGACATTATCAAGCTCAACCAATGACTATAGGGAATGCATTAAGTCAAGTAGGTAAAAAGAAATTTTCAATAGAAGGTCCCAGTCATTAAATTGTTCTGACTGACGTCATCTCTCACTAGATCAACTTAGCTTGATATCTCAAATGCTACTCAATTAGGGTTTTGAGACACAAAACTCTCTCAAGCTCATCATGTTTTGAATCTTTGCACTGCACAAATGACCCTCCTGTGGACCCTGGCGGCCTTTTATACCCGTCGCATATGACAGTATAATAACTTTAATAAGTGGTCTCGTTACTACAATCCTCCAAGACTCCATTTTTCATCCCATGAGATACGAGGACCTTCGTGATTTGAGGCTAAATATGCTTACCATCTTGATTGTCACCTAAGAAGACAAAACCAGTCTTCAAGAGTAAATGAGATTAGTTGTGTGAAAAATTGTCTTCAAGATTCTTAAGCACAATTCATGAGGATCGTTACCTTAAAATCAATCATCGTCATCATACAAAAACCAATCACCAACTAAATTTGAAAATGGGCTAGAGAATTCCAAGCATTTATAGGACTAAGTATGTTGATCCTTAAGACACAACACAATAGTATTTAATTTGATTGGCTTCGTTGCATAACATACTTTCTACATGATATGAGGACCAAACATTTGCCAATTCAATTACCATGGTCTTAAAACTTTGGAATGTTCTATTCCATCTCCAACTTCTTGAGATCAGCTAATGTTAATGACAGTGGGCACTCCATAGATAGCACACTCAGTTTTATCGTCTTCTTGATAAGGCCCTACATAAGAAAATAATTCAGAAATGAAAAATTCTGCATATCACTTCAACAAAGATCAATCTATTGAATCCAAAAAATCATTTATGAACCATAGAAAGTCACATCCAACTAACCATCCTCTCATTCAACTCAATCCAACATGTTATAATCCACAAAATATTTCTTCAAACACCATGACTGGGGCATTCTCATGTCTTGATCCAAGATCTTCATCCCTAGCAGTAGGGGGGAAGTCCTCCCATTAAAAAACTTAAACTAAGGCATCCATCCCAAAATCTTACATATTCATCTCCAAAAGCCTCTTCATGAACTCTATGAACACCAGAAAACTGATCCTATATGTCATCAGTCCTAACCCTTCAACTTGGGGCATCTTCAACATCCAGCATCTATATAGCCTAAAAACTTTTCAAAACTTCTCTTAAACCTTATACATCCCTCCTAGTTAGACTTAAATCCTATTCAAGAACTGCCACTCATCTTCTGACTCTAGGAGGAGCTCTTCTACTTCTCTCTCCCCCTGGTTTTAATAACTTACACAGGTGATTTATTTCCCATTCAAAATGCATTTTATCTTCCTATCATTGCAAAACAAGTGTTTCTAGAGGGGTTTGATCTTATCATCTATAGAAAATCTGAAGAGAATTTTTATCTACCTAAACCATTTGACCTCAACTAAATTTGGTCTCTCAAAGTTTAGTCGAGTGGTCAGTGCCATTCTTCTACAATAAAAATCTGCCCGATTAATCTAGAGGGAAGTCATTTTCACCATCTATTTTATGACCTGCTAATAAGGTAGGTCATTGAGTTTTCATTTCTCAACTTCTAACACTTCAAAGAGTGATAAAATATAGACATATAAAATGTCGAACATGCTTAATTATGCAAATAATCTGTCTCTATAATATATAATAATCCATTCACTATTATCAACCATATAATAATTAATTTTAAGATAAATTATTATTATTAATTCATTTTTATCATCAGTTACCCCTTCATCATTATTTATCATTTATCATAACATTCCATCATTAATCTTCTTATTTTATCATCATCTCATCCTTAATCTTTTAATTCATTATTAATACCTTATTTATCCATATCAAACTAGCCCATCATTATCTATTTTATAGGAATATTAATATTCCTACATCTACCTACCTTCCTACCCTACACATCCTCTACACCTAGCTTCTTCCATGTAACCTCAACTCCATTAATCATCATTTATTTCACCTAATCACAATTCTAAATGCCCCTCCAAATCACACCCTTCTATTTCTAAAAGCCTCTAAATTCTAGAGGCTTCCATGTTTCTAGAAGACTCTCAAATAAAGATGCACTCATTATATTGAATTTTTAATTCAATGGAGAGTTCTCATGAAATCTAGAATTCTCCACATCTAGAAACTTCTCCACTCTCATGAATCCTCAACCATTGATCTTATCCAACATGGCAAGATCTTAACCATTGATTTTTGCCCGCTCTAGCTATAAATAGAGGTGTCACCCTCCATGGAAAGCACCTTATAACTATTGCAAGTATATGTTTTCCAATTCTCAAGAAAGATAAGAATTATTCATAGCATTCCATCAAGCTAAATCCATCATTTGACCAAGGGGAGGTGCTGATGAAATTGGTCCACACATCTAAATAATTCTCATACCATCTCACAAGAAAATCAAGGAGCAAATCAAAATTATCAAAGGAGGAGGATTTCACTTATAGGTAAATACATGTATATTACTTTCTCCCCCTTTTATCTTTGCTCAATCTGAGTTAGATGAACTATTGTGTTAGATTTTGTGTTTAATTAGTTTCATAGTCATTTCATATTTGCATGCTAACACAAGTTTTCCTCTACAACAGGCCTACTCTCAACCATGGTTATCTAATTTGATTGTATGTTGTCTCTGTTTTCATCTTAATTGTCATTGTTTTTGGGTTATGCCCTATGATTGATTATTTGCTTTCTTATATAGCCTTGAAGGCTTCGAGTGTCTTGTGATATCCTGAGTGGTGTCCCATATATTCCACTAGCTCCTACGTTGATCTTTTGGTGTATTATTGTGTGTTTTGACTAGTTTCTATTACCTCATGCCATGTTTGTTTGTCACTAACAATTTATGAAAATTATTCCCATTATTTTACATATTCCATGGTTTTTACCCTATGCATTCCCTATTCCCCTGTAGGATTCATTCTTCAGATGTGCACATTTTTTTAGCTTTCCTCATTTGGGTCATGCTCACATTGGTTTATCTCATGCACCCCAAATGAGTGGGGGAAAATCATTAGGTGATTATTTCACTCTCTCAGCAATCCAAAAATCAAACAAATAATGGTACACAACAAAAAATTTCCAAATAAGAGCTAAAAATTGTTCAAAATTAGACTTCGTCAAAAAATATCACTGGGAAAAAAGTATCTAGTGCAGACAAGAATGGTGGGCACTAGTGTCCCACCTGGGTGGTTTTATCCTAGGGAGAAATAGGTACCTTACAAGTTGAACAAGTTATCAGTGACATGTTTTATCATAATCCAGCATCAGATACTCAGTTATAGGATATTATCCAGTACAACATGAACAAAATCAATGGTAAGTTTCATACTTTGAGAAAGGGAACTAATTGCTCTTCTTTCTTATTTTACATCTTTTCTATTAGTATCAAATAAGGAATGACACTTAGATCATATGTGGGACAATGATATGGTTGGAACAATGTGTCATATGTGACTTGTTTCTATTGGTTTTGTGACCATCTGCAGTGTCACTTATCTATGAGGAAGCATTAATGGGTGGAGGGCAAAGCCAGAAACTCTTCCAACACTCTTCCCTTACAAAAAGATGCCTAAATCCTCAATATATTCAAACCAATATGGAAATTGGTCACTCTTGACTCTTCCAACCATCTACAAGGTAATAAACACATAAGAAGAATTATATCTTTTCTCTCACAACATTCAAGTTTATTTTATCCTTGATTCACTTATTTTTCATACACATTTCTATTCTCATATTATATTTTTTATAAGTTAAATTTCAATTTCATATACCATGAGCATTGACTACACTTATCTTCTTTTACAGGTTCATCCTTATCCTGAAAAAAGGCAACACAAATGGAAAAAAGAGAAATATCAAGTACAAGATGCTCAGGAAAAGGCCATATCCAAGCTACAAATGCATGCATCATTTCCATTATACATACAAGGTCATCCCTTGGTTCTCATCCCCTCTTAGATTCCATGGTACACATACTACGATCTCTATTTAAAATGTCATCAGTTACAATCTCCATTCAACACGCTATCAGTTACAACCACTTTCAGTTCTCCATAAGGTACGCTCTTCTTATCTACTTTATGCTACCAAATATTCATTCACCAACATAAAGTGTGGGGAAATGTAAACATGAAATTATGCTTTTTGTACTATTAATCACACCTCTAGTATGTCATTATATACATGATTCCTAAGAAAGAAAACTATACATTAACAACACTTGTTTTTTTTTTTGCATTGTTTTATTATTTTATATGTTTTTCCTTTTCTTTTCTAGAACTACACCTTTAATTTTGGACATTACACAACATGTGACATATCTCATTATTTCCAGTTTTATCCACTTTGGGAGCTTTTGTCCTCTTTCCCTCTTCTCTTATGTTTTAAAACTCCACATAGACCGTTATCTTTTCTAAAACTTTTAGTATCACTTTGGGTCAACTTTTAGGGTTGGTACTGACAAAATTCAAGTAAATGAACCATATATATACATAACTTACTATTCTAAGGGACTGGAAAAATTAGACTATTACTTCATATCTATTACTTGGGCAAAGAGTAACACTTAAGGAGTCCATTTGGGTTACATCATTTCATTGCGTAGGAAGGGAAATTTTTAAATCCCATCACACACATTGATCTTGGGGGAAAAGTAGTTATATCTCGTTATCTTGCTGCGACTCTCACAAGGGTGGCCTAGCTTGAAGAGACACAATTTTATCACACACACACACACACCAAAATTACATTGAGTCTAAAATGTGGTGCAATCTGATGAACCTCATTGTTGGTTCAACATTTAATCAATCTAGTTGATATCATTATAACCAAGGAAGTTTTCAAAGGAAATATGCAACAAGATCATTTTGGGAAATTGGAAATTGCTTGGCGATATTCCTTTGTTTTGGGGGAAATTTCTAATTCTAAGTTTCTAAAATTGAAATCCAAACTATGCTATAGTAAAATTTCACTAACCATTCAAATTGAATAAAACTAGTTAACTTTCAGTTTTTAAATACTCACATAACTTGAAGGAAATTGAAATTCTTAGAAATTAAAATCACAAGGCTCTTAAAATAAATCTCACTTGCTGGAATAAAATTGAAGGATTGAAATTCAAAGAATATAAAGTATCTAAAATGAAATTTTTAATAGTTTTGATCACATAAAGATACTAAGTGAAAAGAGCATAGAAGATTTAACCACTACCAAATGAATGAAACTATGTAGATGAATTGATATAAAGAAATAAAATGATCGTAGAATGGATTAAACAAAAAGCATGTAGATATTTATATAAATTAATTATACAAACCTCAACACAAATTATAAGATACATAAAATACCAAAATATCTCTGAGTATCGGGGTGAGTGGGCCCTTGCTCTCCCATTGATCAAAACAACAATTACACATTAATTTACCAAAGCAACAATCTCTATTGATTTCAAAAGTTCCTATCATAAAACGGAATTACAATAGTATATATTTTTTGTCTAGCTTATTACAGTCGATGAGGGTGAATTATATAATCATGTATTTTAAGCTGACGCTTACAACTATAAGAAGAATCTTTATTTAGATAGTAGAAATAGGGATTCCAAATCATCTCCATATTTAAGGATGAAATAATGGATATGATTAAGGAAATTGAATAACAAATCAGATAACATGATTTATTCCAAAATTGGCATGTGCAGCTATAAATTGGATGTGTGTTCCAGGATAGAAATATTCTACCTTTTTTTATTTGTTGTTACAGGTTGGAAATATTCTGAAGTCCAAGGTCAAACTCTACAACATCCTAGAGAAATTTATAGGAGAGTTGGGATGCCTCAAAGCGAGCTAAGAACTCTTGGGAGTGATCCAGGATAGAACAATCCAACGCGAGTTGAGTTCCTCTGAAGCAAGTCTAGACAAAACACTCGGAAGTGAGTTGAGGTACTCTAAAATGAGCTGAGGTACTCCAAAGTGATCTACTCTTTTAGAATTTTATGCCCAAAACTCTACATCCTAGTCAAAATTTAGTCTTTCATTGATATATACACAAAACTAAGTGCTTTTCAAGGATTTTTAGCTAGAATTTCAAGATAAAATATATTTACGTACTATCCAGCAAAATGCACACAACCTCTACTTTAAATTAAGAAAAAGTTACAAAATGTGTTCAAATTCAAACAAGGGGGAAATAAAAACAATGGAATTATGTATTCAATTAATGAGCTCATTATCTTCTCCCACACTTACTTGTTTTCAAGTCCTCTTGCAAATCATTTTCCAAAGGTTGGACTAAATATCTTATCCTCCAGATATTTACTCAAATTAAAAAGACTTTTATGAAGTGCCCATGTTTTTTCCTTGGAGACACAAAACCCTTCATTTTCTTCAACTTCTTCGTGCCATTTTTCAAATGCTTCAATGTTTTGCAATGTTGATTCTTGCCATGAAGGTATGGGGCAAAGAATAAGTGGCGGTCTAAACCGCATTCCAATCCATTTTCATCTAAGTGTTTGAAAAATTCCTGGAATCATGTTTGCAAGTACCATTTCTCTCTTCATCAACCATCTTAGATTTTGGGAGATTGTACCTCTCTTATTTTTAAGGGAATGTTCAAGGTATCCCATCTCCTTTCACAAGAAGCCAATATTTTTGTAAATGTTGTCAGTGCAGAGATTTTTTGAACACTTGCAATTCTCTATTTAAGTTATGCAATATGATGGTCTTGAATATTAGGTTGGTAGGCCAAAGCCCTAAATATTTTAAATTGTCTAGTTCACTTGGGACATTGAGGCCTCATGCACATACCTTTTGTTTTCACTTTCTCATTTATTATTTGGTTTTTCTCGTATCTCCTTCTATCTAATTTTACATGGTAGAAGAGAAGGCTCTTAATTGGTACTAGAAAATCTAAAAGTCTGACATATGACGTAATATAAAATTACACAAGTGGAATTCACACATGATATTTTGATGGTCATGAGATCTTTTTGTAAATTCCTTAAAGAAATCTATGTCATTATTTATTTCAAATGGAAAATCACATGTTAATCTTGATAATTTCCACCTATAAAATTCTTCTTACAAGAAAGTACTATACATTGAAGAAGGTCTTCTATGGGAAAGCAATCTTTCCCCTAATGCACAAGCAGCATATAGGTCATTTTATAATATTTTTTTATCTTTTTATATATTTTTTATTTATCTTATTTCTCTTCTTCCAACTAATTTTTCAATTTCTAGTTCTAAAGATGTAATTTTTCAAAATTATTACAAATTATACTCTAGACATTTTTTTAAAAAAATAGGTGAAATAGGGTTGAGGAGGCCCTACCCCTTGCAAGTCAGAGCTCCAAAAAGAGTTGATAAGACATTACATAGCATTCAAAAATAAACATATATATCGACTATTACATCTGAGGTCCTCCATGAGCCTATAGACCAGATTAAAACATAGCTAAAAAGAGTAATAATAGTAAATATAAAACCACAGACTAACTAACAGCAAATTTAAAAGCAAAATAGTATAATAACATTCACCCCAAAAAACATCATTTTTTGGCCTTTTCAAGACCATCTAGCAACTTCACCCATTCCTTTGACAAGGACTCAATGTTGACCCCCAACGATGTCAAATCACATCCATCAACATCCCCTTTTCTTTTCTTTGAATTCCCATGCTCATCCACGAGCCTGTAAGCATTGGCCAACTGACTAAGGGCCTAGAGATGTTATAAAGTGGATTTCACAGTGACAACAGTCCATTCCATATAGCTATGTAAAATAGCACTGATGTGATCCACCTCATTTGAGAGGTTGTTGTAGTTGGCTTTCATAATTTCAAGCTTGTCCCCATTACTGATTTTTGCAACATCTTCAACCTGCATTTTCATTTTGTGCTAGTCATTAAAGAGGAACTGAACAGAAATCTTTGTAAGCCTCATATCATCCTTCATCTCTTCAATATCCATGGCCATCTTGGCCAGTTGATTATCCCCTTTCTCAGGACCCAATTTTCACAAACCTTCCATCTACTACTCCAATTAGGCATTCACAACAACCTAATTTTCCTACATACTTGATTCATCTTTTTTTTTGACAAACCAACTAGGAACATTCTTTGATTTTAGCTCTCTGAGATTCTATGTGGCATTAATTTCCATGACATCCTTATCATCCCCCGATGAATCTCCTTCCTAGGACTCTGTATCTTCACTAGTATCCTCCTCCTCTGAGTCTGAGTCTTATTCCTCAGCATAAGCTTTCATGAGGATACCTAATTTATCAATATCAAGAGCATCTCTTTTAACCAGGGAAAGGATAAAATCTTGGTGAAGGGGGATAACAACTCTATTATTTTTAAACTAGGCATTGGAAACACTCAAAGAGCATAACAAAAAATACGGGAAATTAAAACTATGGCCAAGAAAGAAATAATTAAGCATGGGAAGACGGTAGGCATAGATACACTTATGATGGCCTTCTAGGGTAAGAAACTAAATAAGGGATAAAACCACATCATCAAAAGGCCTGGGTAAAGTAGAGCGAAGAAAACTGGCAAAATGAGTGGTGAGTTTTTCATTACCTTGCAAGAACAACTTAATCTTGTTTGTGGCTTCTTTTTGAGGATTATAAACCTCCCTACCATCAACTGGAACAACCATCACTTTCATGACAGACTCCACAGTAATCTCTATATGAACACCTTTCATGTCCACAATTGTCCCCTTTTTGGTCGTCTTCCAAGCTCTAGTAAAGTCCTTACTTAGGTTTTCATAATGACCTTTAAATATTTTGAGGAAAGGTGAGAAACCCTTTCTCTCGAACACTTCCATGGCTTCCAGCTTAACCCCATCCATATCAAAAGGTTCAGTTCTCACAATATGACCCCCCATTTGTAAATATGAGTACCAGTTTGTAGAAAATCCTAACTTCAGATTATTCAAAATGATACGAACAATCCTAGCATTGTCGATGTAACAAGCATGGATGAAAATAAAGGCCCTGAGGTGACACAAGCATATCCAAGCCCAAATCTTTACATCATTTCACCATAAATTCACATGATTCAAATTGATCTCATACATTATTGCCTTAACATATCATGACCTATCATTATTACCCAGAGGTGGTGTGTCCATGTTGATATTTTTGGAGGTGTGCTCACACCTTAGTATCTAAAGCTTCTTCATCATGGATTAATGTCATCTCATGACAATTAACCCCCTTATTGGAAAAATAGTCGGCGACAGAGTTTTCCTCTCTATAGATATGTTTAAAATTAATAGTTTCAAACAAGTTAGACATTTCCTTTATACTAGTTATAGAGTTTTGGATAGATGTAGAAGTAGTACCTTTACCAGTAATATTGTTAATAATGTTCAATGAGTCTCCTTACACTTCCAATCTTACAAATCCATGTTGACAAGTTATAGAGACCCCCCAATAAACAATCACCACTTCAGCAACGTGATTCGTTTGAATACCAATATTGTAATGATACCCAAGAATGAATCTTCCTTCAAAATCATGGAAGACCCCTCTATAACCAGATTTTTTGGGGTTTCCTTTGGTCTTTGGAGGCCCCATCAAAATTCAACTTTATCCATTCCTTGCTAGGTTTTGCACAACCTTGGAGCCTAGGATTGTGTGTAGGAAGGACAGTTTAAGTAAGGCATAAACCCCAATTCTTAGATAATTTATTCTCAATTTGAAGAATGGTTTTCTTATGTGGGGGTTATGTTTGAGAAGTTTGACATTAATAGTGTTAAAACAATGGAGTTCCAAATTTATTTTTCCGATTCCTTCTTTCTTTTAAAAATCCACCTATTTCTCTCTTTCCAAATTTCCCAAGCTATGTGCATAATAGAAAGATTCCATAGATGTTTGAATCATTGACTCCTAAAAGGGGGGAGCCATTGGGACCACAGTTATTTAATGGACTATGGGAAAACCCACTTGATTTCAAATAGGTTAAGAAGGGTGTTTCTAACCACTATCAGAAAAGGTAAATGGAGGAATAGATGTAAAGAGTCTTTAGTATCTTTTTCACATAGAACACACATATTCACCATATGAAAATTTCTCTTATTAAGATTGTTGATGGTAAGGATTTTATCATGGAGAACCAGCCACCAAAACATATTGATCTTGGGAGTAACTTCTTTGACCCACACACTTTCCCATTTGAAGCTGTCAAGATCAACTTCATCAAGGAAAAAGGCATTGTAGGCACTTCAAACTGAGAAGATACCATTATCCTCTCTAGACCAATATAAGTTATCATCTTCTAAACTTTTTTATTAACAATAACCCCTCTTAGTTTTCTGTTAATAGAAGTGATATCATTGCTGTTATGTCCATCCAATTCAATTTTTTTCCATTGACCTAGGGGTTCCTCAAAATTGAAGTAATCTTTGACCTTGGTCCCATATTTAACCACAACATCCTTATAGATGTTAGGATAGATAACCTTTAGAGGTTTGTCTCCTAACCATTTATCTTCCCAGAAATTAACCACTCTCCTATTGCCAATCATCCATTTTCTTCCCTCGGAGACAATGAATTTAGCCCAATTTATAGATTTCCAAAAAGTAGAACCATTAAAGTCAGCATTGCTCAAGCACCATTCATTAGCGAGGATATTTGACCAGTATTTTTGTCTTATGATGGAAGTCCACACATTGTCTTCCTTAACCAATCTCCAATTCATTTTTTACAGCATAGCTTTATTCATTTTAGCCCAATCTCTAATACCAAGACCCCCCATTTTCTTTGGCTTACAAACCTTTTCCCACACAATGAGAGGAATTCTATCTTTTTGTTCTGAGCCACTCCAAAGGAATATTTTTTGGATACTCTCCAATTTATTAGCAATAGTAGAAGGTAATCTATAAATAGACATAGAGTACACAGGAAAATTTTGAATTGAGCATTTGAGAAGGACATCTTTACCTGCTTGAGATAAAAGTGAGCCTTTCTAGCCTTCCAATTTCTTGAGAATTTTTTCTATCAAAAAATTCCATTCAGCAATCTTTGGTTTTTTTAGTTCTAATAATCATTCCCAAATACCTAGTAGGGAATGTTTTGGTCACACAGCCTAGAATACCATCAATTTTGGCACATCTTCTTTTAGGGGTATTAATAAAAAAAATACCGAACTTTTACCATAATTTATCATTTGGTAAGAAGCTTCCTCATAATCTATCATCATTTGTTTAAACTCTCTAGCCTTTGGGACGATAGCCTCTCCAACCAACATAGTGTCATCAAGAAAATGTTGGTGAACAACATTATCACTATTAACATCTAAGAAAATGCCTTTAATTCTTCCTTCCAAATTATCCTTATTAAGAGCTCTGATGAGAGTTTCAGCCATGATTATAAATAGAAAGGGAGAGATAGGATCTCCTTGTCTTAATCCTATGGAACTATTAAAAGCACCATAGGGGGTCCCATTTATCAGAATAGAAAATTTAGCTGTGGAAATACATGTCTGTATCAGAATCTTGAATTTTTCATCAAATCCAAACATGGTTAAGACTTTAAGAATAAAGGACCAAGAGACACAGTAGGCTTTCTCCATATCAAGATTAATTAACATAGCTTCCTTTTTATTTTTCTTGGCCATGTGAAGAGTCTTTTGAATAGTGACAATACCATCTTAGATATGTCTTCCCATTACGAACCCTCCCTGTTGATCAGAAATAATGGAAGATAGAAGAAGTTGAATTCTTAAAGCTAGGATTTTAGAACACGTTTTGTAGATATTGTTGCATAGGCTAATAGGTCTAAAATTCCTGAAATCTATAGGATTATGATTTTTAGGGACTAAAGCTAGGAAGGTGTTGTTTAATTCATGAAGCATCTTTTTTTTCTTGGATAGCTTTGCACGTATCATCCTTGACAATCTCCCAAAAAGTTTGAAAAAATAAAGCCAGAAATCCATCAAGTCCCAAATCTTTGTTAGGGCTCAGAGTATTCAGCATAAATTCAATTTATTCCATTGAGGGAATCTTAGTGAGAATACTATTGTCAGTATAATTTATCAGCTGAGGAATGCAATCTATAAATTACTCTTTCTTATTGCTGTGAGATGAACCAGCTATAGAAAGAAGTCTGTTGAAAAAATAAGTAGCTGCAAGTTGAATTTCCTTAGTATCAGTGAGCATCACACCATCTTCCCCTGTGACACACAATATTCTATTAGTTCTTCTCCTTTTTAGGGTTGAAATGTGGAATAATTTTATGTTTTTATCCCCTTCTCTAAGCCATTGAACCCTGGATTTATATCTCTAGAAAGTCTCCTCTTTCAAAAGAATATTATGGTAATCAGACAGTAATTCACTCTTTTTTTATTGTCCTTCCTGAATACAGTCATTACTCAAAGTTTCCAAAGTATCCTGAAGGGAGGATATCTAATTTTCTAATGACTTCTTTTTCTCAAAAATATTACCAAAACATTTTTTATTCCATCCTTTCAAATTATTCTTTACATGAGAAAGTTTCTTAGCAATTTTGAACATAGTTATTCCTTTGATTTTCACATTCCACCAATCTTTCATAAGATCAAAAAGTTCCTCATTTTATAACCACATCTTCTCAAATCTAAAGGGATTTCTCCTCCTCTCTTTATATTTGATTTGGAAAAGAAGTGGATTGTGGTCTAAACCAATCTGAGGGAGAGAAAAGAGGCAAGCTTCTTTATTCAACCACCCCCATGAGTTCAGAGCCCTGTCAAGTTTCACTTGAATCAATTGATCTCCTTTTCTTCTATTATAAAATGTGAATCTACTACCCTTCAACTCAATATCCATGATATTATTTTGAGTAATAAAATCTTGAAGATCTTCCATACTCTCAGTTAAATCAATATTACCGCAATTCTTTTCCCCCAGACTAAAAGGGGTGTTGAAGTCACCCATAATTATCCATTCAGTCCCTTTAATAATGTTTTTAAATTTAGAGAGTTTAACCCAGAATTTCTTTCTTTCTCCTTTGTTATTTGGAGCATATATATTAGATAGCACCCAAAATTCTTTAGATTTCTTAACTTGAAATAACATATCCATGTGATTACTTCTTTCAAGAATAATTTTACCTTTAAGTTTTTCCTCATTCCAGATGATAGTCATTCCTCCTGTAGAACCTTTTGAACTAACATCCAGTCCCACAAGTCTCTTGCAGCACTTACATTTCACTTTCCAAAAATATCCTTCCCCCATCTTAGTTTCCAGTAAGACCATGATATTAGGTTTTTTTTTTAGAATCCAGTTCTTTTATTAACCTCCATTTCGTAGGGTTCTTTAAACCCCTAAAATTCCATGAAACTATATTCATTTAATCCCTTGGTTTTTGGTTCTTCTAAATCTTCGTAGATCGAGTTTAGACTAAGCTCCATTGTCAATATCCTTTTGAATCTAATTTTTTCTAGCAACCTGCTTAGTAGGTCTCCCTAAACCTATCTCCTTCTCTCTTGGGGTGGCCTCTGAAGATTCCCCTTTTTTAGATGGGGTTTTCAAAGAGATCTCTAATTCCTCTTCTTTGGGATCCACTTCCGCTACTTTGTTCTGGTCAAGAAGAGATTCTTGTTGTGGGGTTAAAGCTTCTTGGATGCTTTGGACATTTTTCAGTTTCCATTTGATCTTCATTTTCAATCATTAGATCATTCTCCTCACAACCCAGAAGATTTTCAAAAGGATTAGTAAAAGGACCCAAAGTTTCATCAAGACTCATTTCCCTTAATTTACGTGAGAAATGTTCCTTAGCCACTTCCTTCAAAAGATTATCCAAAAAAAATTATGGTAGGATTTTCTCCTCCTAAACATGGTGTTTTGTCGTCTAGAAATGAGGTTCAAATAAGGCTTTCTGTTGATTCTTCTTATTCCTTACTTCTATAAAGCCATCATCTGTAAACTTAGGAGTCTGAACTCGTTTTAAATTTAACCTCTCTCTATTATTCTTAATAATGACAATGCCTTTATTTGGATTCTTTGAAGTATTTTGTTCCAAATAGGTTACTTCCTTCCCTTTAACTTGTTCCTTAACAAGCTTATCCTTATAAACCTTTGAAACCATCATTTTACACTATTTTTTGACATGACCCCAGCGTTGGCATTTCTCACATTTTTTATGGTAGTTTTTGAACTCAATTCTTTGTTCCCGGCTTCCCAATCTAGATCTGAAAGTTATGGATTTGGGTAAAGTCAATCCCATCAAAGAGTAGATACATAATCTGGCACAAACAGCATGAGTTTTAGTAAGGGTCGCATTATCCATAGCAACATAGGTACCAAAATTGTTTGTAATCCCTTTAATAACATCAACATCCCATAGATCCAATGGAAGACATTTATAAATTCCTCTATATTTAAGGAATTTTGAACTTCCTTGTTAACTTTTACTTTAGTGTTGGAAAAATTTATCTTTTCTTTTTCCTTGTATTACATTTCAAGTTTCATAATTTGTACTTGTAAAGAAGAGAAAAGGTTTTCTTTTATTCGTAAATTTATTCTCAAAAAATCCAATTCTTCTTGCTACTTCTTGAATATTTCTTCTTGCTTAGAGAGGAGAAGGACATGTAGTATTTGTTCTTCTTCAATATATTGACCTGGTGAAATAGGGGATATAGGTTCTTCTTCTGTAAGTGGAGCTTCTTCTTTTTCTATTTCTTTATTGAAAGAAGAAGTTTGTGTCAAAGGTTTAATGCCGCTTTTTTCAGTAAACTCTTAGATTTCTTCAAGTATGGCTTGTTCTTCATAATATTTTATGGTTGATGTATGCTTCCCAAAATATTTGCTACCTCTTCAAGGTCTTCATCCTCTAAAAGAATTAATTTTATTTTTATTTTTGGAGGTTCAGTGATAAATTCTTCTCCCAATGTTCTCAATCTTCTTGTTCTTTTAGAAATTAGTCTGATGGATGTGATACCAGATATCTAACCCTACTCATAGCTAAGTAGCATAAATTATCCTTCAAGTTGAGTGAGGCATGGCATTGATTTAGGTCCAACAAATTCAGAGAGAGTATGTCTTTGCTTTTCTGGAACTCTATCCATCTCTTGCATCAAAATTTTCCATGTCTTTTTACCCTTCTACTCTATGAAAAAATGTTGACATATCTGGTAAATGAGGCCATGGTGCTTGATTGCTATTTTATTCTCCTTATATCTTTTGGCCATAATGTGGATGTTTCCATATAGAAATTGAGGTAAATTTACTCAATGTCTTGGTTTGTGCAAACCCTGTCTCAAATGAATCAGAATCTATATTGTATCGCATCCTAAGACATTGTATTCACCTTCATGGGTGAAATACTTCATTATCCAAAATTAAGCAGATCCATATGGTTTAGGAAGGGTATCCCTCCTAATACCTTTGACATTATTTGCATTATTTAGGTCCTATTCCATTTCAAGCTCCCCGTGCTCATGAAAAGTTTGAATTAGGTCTTTCTAAATAGACCTTCCTACAATCTACATCCCTTCAAAGGAATCCGTAAAATTTGACTTATGATTTTACTATTAATATGAATCTTAGTGCCCCTTACCTTTGAAGAGATCCCCTTGAAATTTTTGATGAATTATTTGACTATTGCTTCCTTATAGCCTTGGAATTTATTTATAAATTCCAACCATCCTATTTTTTCAAATAGTGTTGTGACTTGTCAATCTCATAAGAAAAGTGAAGTGGAATCTTGTTCTAAGTAATTTTTGTGCCTTATCCTTATAATTTGGAGCAGAGGAGCAAAGCAAAAAAATGATGGGGAACAGTCCAAAGCGAGACAACTGAATATAGTCCGAAGTAAGAGAATTTTGGGAATAATCTGAAGCAAAGGCAATAAGGATAGTTTAATGCAAAGGTTTCTATTTCGCGTTGCTTCAAATTATTTACTATATCAGTTACAAATAAATTGACTCATAGCATGTCAGTACTTATTATCTGGGAAGTTGACTTGAGTCTAATTGTGGGACTTGTCAATTCATCCATCCTTTCACACATGTGAAAACTTTCCTCTATTTGATGTGATGATTTCAAATTAAAGGGTGATTTAAAAATCTTTAATGACTTGAATGTATATCTCCTGTGTATTTGAATAATCACAACATTGATAACTTTTTAAGAATTCTAGAAATAGAGATTGTAGCACTTTAACTTAGTAGTGACATGATTGATGTTGTCCCCTCCATGTTTCCTATGAGAAAAACATATTGAGTTAATGAATATAGTCAATAAATCATGCCTTAATGATTTTGATTGCCTGTTTTGGTGGAAAATCCGCCATTTCTGGTTTTCAACTTTTCTTTTTTTAATTTTGAAGATAAGAGCTACCATTTCTGGTTTTCAATTCTTCTCTTTTTATTGGCCTTCCTCTACTTTTAAATATTTTTTATGAGGGAAGAACTGGGTTCTTCCTCATAACTGAGCCCTTTACCTAATTGGAACTACTGAAAAAATTCTTCTTTGTTTAATGGATTATAGTATATCTTCAATCTGTGTCAATTAACCAATAGTGTTCGTGTATTCCCATCAATGGAAAGTAATTGTACTGATCCATTTTCAAATACCTCTTGAATATCATATGGTCCCAACCATCTTGTTCTGATTTTTCTTGGAAAATATTAGCATCTAGATTTAAACAATAGGGCCCAATCTCCTAGTTGGAATTTTCTTCTCTTGATGTGGATATCATGCCACTATTTTCTCTTAAATTGTAGTAGTTTTTTCCTTTGCAATTCCTCCATCCACATCTCATCCGATTCACTTAGTTGAAGTTTCCTTTGTTTTTGAATTTCACCTAGCTCTACTCCAATATGAATAGTTGTTCTTAATGTCTGCAATTCAAATTCAATAGGTAAGATGGTTTTTTTCCCATATACAAGTTCATATGGAGAAAACCCTAAGGTGTTTTTCCAAGTGATATTGTATGCCCACACTTCCACTGGTAACTTGTTCACCCAATATTTTTTGTTGGTATCAATTATTTTGGTCAATATATTTTCAAATTCTCTATTAGTTACTTCCACTTGCTCGTTAGCTTGAGGGTGGTAGGGTGATGAATTTTTGTGTTTGATCTATTAAAGGTCCATAAAATATTTGATCATGTTTGACATAAATTGAGGACCTTGATATGAAACAATACTTCTTGGTGCTCCAAACTTGTGCATGATTTGATAATATAATAATTTTTCCACTACTTCTTCTCGAGCTTGGGATAAATCCTGCACTTTAGCCCATTTAGTCATATAGTGTAAACTAAAATAAATTATTTTCCTTGGGAGGATGGGTTTATAGGTCCAACAAAATACATCCCCCACTACTCGAATGGTTCAATAACCAATTGAGGTTAGAGAGAAATTTCATTGGACAAGGTGGATTTTTCCATCCTTTAACATGCATCACAATGCCAAATATATTTCTTCACACTTTTGTGAAGGGAGGACCAATAATATCTAACTCCAAGAATCTTATGCACAGTTATTTTTTCCAAATAATGGTCTCCTAATGTTTCATCATGAAAAGCTCGGATAATATCATAGACTTAATCTTCTCAAACACACTTGTGTAACACCTAGTCAGATCCACATTTGAATAAAATTCCATCTACCCATTTAAAAGTAACACTTTATCTAATTAATTGTTTCTTTTACCTACAAGTGAAATTTGAAGGAAATTTTGTTGTTGCTAAATCGTTTTCAATATTGGAAAATCATGGTGAACTTATAGATATGAAAAATAGTTGTTCATCTGGGAAACTGTCATCAACAGCTTCGTCTTCTCCAGGTGTTCCTAACATTGACAAGAAATCAACAACCAAATTATATTTACCTGGATTATCAATAATGGTAATATCAAATTCTTGTAAAAATAGTAACCATTTGATAACATAACCTCCCACTACTAGTTTGTTCATTAAGTACCTGATAGTTGCATGGTCAGTATACACGAATGTCTTATACCCTGTAATATAATGATGAAATTTATTAATGGCATAGATAATAACTAAAAAATTCAGTAGTGGTGTAATTATTTTATGTGGGAGTGAGGTTTTTACTGAAATAATAAATGGCATACATCTTACCTTGTTCATCATTTTATCCCAATACAGCTCATATAGCAGTATTAGAGGCATCAGCATGAATGTGGAAGGTTTCTTTCCAATTAGGTCCTCTTAACACTGGAGATAAGGTTAATTTTTATTTAATTATTTCAAAGTATTTCTTACATTTCTCATCCCAGATGAACTCACAATATTTTACTAACAAAGAAAACATTGGAGCATTAATTTTACTAAAATCTTTAATGAAACGCCTATAATACCTTGCATGTCCAAGAAAAATTCTAACTATTTGATTTATGGGTACAGGTAGGTTATAGATCACTTCAATCTTCTTTTATTATACATTTATACCATGGGATTGTTGGGAAATATATTTGTTAATGCTCCATTAATTATATGAGTTGGTAGAAAATAATATTGTTATGAGTTGTTTCAACAACTCACATAGAGAGAAATATTTGTTAGGAGATTGTTAGCAATGGGTAATTTATTCCCTATTTTGTAGGAGGTTGTTGTGCCTACCTCTATGGCTATATATTAGCCATTATATTAGCAGAAATTATACAGTGTGAAGAATATTATTCTGTGTGCAATTAATTATCTACTTTTTCCTGTACATTCCTCTCCTAGTTCCTATCAATGGTATCAAAACGATCATTTCTAATTAATAAATGGATGTCTAAAAACAATTTGAAAGGAGCAGTATACCTTTTTTTTTGCTCCTATAGATGTGAGTCTTGCTTTGAAAAAAATTTGTATCAAATTCTCTATCTGTAAGTATTAGTTTTTCCTTGTTTTTTTCGTGATTGGCAGAGATTGTATTGGCGCTACAGCACTTGCATTTTCAATCACAATTCTCTTTCATCTGTTTCAATCATCGTGTAATTTAGAGTCACTTATTTTATTTCATGAGACCTGCATAAAAAGTAATAGTTTAGATTCTCTCAAGTCGACCCACCCTAGGCGTGATTCTCACCAATGATATTCACTGACATTTTCAGTACACATCTATTGCTTTGATATTTTCATTTTGATTTTATGATCTCCAGAGATGGTCTAAGTTAAGTTGTGTGCCTCAAGGAGCAAATAAAATTAGTTTTCAATCTACTAATAGATCCTCGTTGCTCGCATTCTACTCGACCAACTTGGATCTCAAAGTTGTATAGTTGATTTGCAGAGTGGATCGCAGAGTGGTATAATGGATACAACTTGATGTAAAGACTATGGATCTTGAACTCGCCTGCCAATTCAACATCGATATCTAGAAGCAACTGCAAAATGTCTCTTTATAGCAACTTTGGCCCTGACAGAGTCCAAGTGAATGCATCTAATTCAACACATACATTCCTTTTTTAGCTAGATGCATTAAAAATGTATACGAATTTGAATGTTCTCAGTGATCGTCCCACATAGTAAGGAATAAGACCATACACTTATAGTTGATCATCTCATGCACGTATTCAAATTTGATGTTTTCATTCCTGTTGATATCTTCACGAGTCTCTGTTAAAGTGAAGTTATGTGCAACAACCATCTACATTGCACAACTTTGATCTCCTCCTAGAAAGAAGTACATAAAATTATCATAGACCATATCATCCCTAAATGATCTAAACACCGCTCCACTAAAGCAAAATCACTGTAAGGAGTGTGAACATATATTTTTCTAAGATTTGTGGTTGTATTTCTTAGCATCCTTATCACCTTTGAAGTTCATGCAAAGTATCACGGTATCTAATATTGGATCTCTGGTAATATTGGATCTCTGGTTAGATTGCATCAACATTGGCATCGGTTTGTCTAAGGTAGTCATTCCAACACACGGAATCATAAAAAAAAAATCATTTAATCCTTATTGTTGTCTATTTCGAGTAAATGAAGGTATTTCTATCATATATGTGGTAAAGTCTTCCCTATTAACTACCATGTAAGTTTAGTCATAATGTTAAGTATCTAAGCTTTATTTTAGATATATAGTATTTCATTGAATGTAAAAGAGTTATAGGAGCATTACCTTTTTCATGTGCATTTAAGTTATAGGAAGAGTTGAAAAATAAAAAAAGAGTCATGTATGTAAATTTTTAAAGAGTTGAAATTTGTCAAGTCATTTTGTCAAGAGTTAAAGCGAAGAGCAACAGTCAGGGGACAAGAAGTCCCTCCTCTTTAATGGGAGAGGTTCCCTTATTCAGAAAAAAACCTATTTACACATATACAAAACATGATTTTCTTGTGGAACTTGGATATTTATGAAAGTGTTTTCTATAAGGATCATCAATTACAAAAGGACTGAGGAATGAGAAAATGAGAATGAGTAGAAAGGAACCATTTAGAATTATAGATGACAGAGTATTTATTTATGCATGTGAAGGTACAGTGAATTGAAACAAGATCATTTGTATCATACTAATAAGATGAAATTTGAAAGACACAAAGTTCTATCAATAACATCTGCAAGAATACAAAGCTTCTTAATATAATAGAGACAAATGATCTTAACAAGATTAAATGAAAAGCTTAGGGCTAAAAGAGATCAAATAGACAAAGAATGAAAAGCCCTTCTGTATTGATTTCTTTATGATTTATTTACACTTTCAGAAAATAAGCCAAGTTCTTCCTCCTTCAAAATGGCGAGGAGAGGCCATTATATAGTTTACAATTCAGTTACTCTCGGTAACTACTTCTTTTAACTAAAGATTAGTTAAGGATTTCCAATCGCAATACCTCAACTTATTTACAATAAATCTGTGAAAAAGAATTGGAAGAGAAGAGAGGAATAAGAAGAAGAAGACAGGTGCTTATGACTGGGAGGGACCCACTGACTTCAACATCCGCTGCCTGAATCTCTTCAATGCCTCGGCTATGTCTCTGCCACGTGTATATTGGTCAATTCACTCGAATCAAGGTTGAAATGAGCTCCGCATGAAAGCACTGTATCTGCACATTGCACAGAGATTGGGAAACCACCAGCAAAAGCCAAACCGCTGTCATGAATCATTTGTGCCATTGGCGTAGGGTTTACGTCTGTCATCCTTGACCAAAAAGTCACTAAAGTCAAGATGGAAAACTTCACTGTCCCCGATATTGGGAACAACAGACTCTAGTGGTGAGATTTGTTCTTGCCCTTGAAATTTGATCTTCATGTTGGTAGTAATCTAAATAGCAGAGCTGCAAGCTATACTTGGGATGAAATGCAGAGGGAATGGATATGTGCACAGGAATTTAGATTGCAAAGGTTTGAGCAAAAGATAGCAGGAAAGTAGTGTGCAAAATGCATAGGGGGTTCGCTTGTTATATAGCCGTTTAGGAGAGAGAAAGGCAATGAATGCACATTTAATACATACTAATTTGAAAAGAAAGGTATTCGGGTAGAGTGGGAAAAATGAGCAAAAATAGCACTTTGGTTCATTTGGGACATGTGGGACGTGAAAGCGCGAAGTACGCAGCTCGGCCGATTCGGGCGAAGCGGGGATAAGACGCACAAATTCTCTTGGAACACGCGGGAAAAAAGTACGCGAAGTACGCGGCTCGGCCGAATCAGACGAAAATGGAACAATTGGTCCAGGGTGAACTTGGGACATTTGGGACAAAAAGATGCGAAGTACATGGCTCGGCCGAATCGGATGAAAATGGAACAATTGGTCCGAGCGAACTTGGGACATTTGGGACAAAAAGTTCTGACGGACCCGAAAAGAATAGACTTCGGGTGAACCAGCTGATCGGGGAATAGAGGGCCCAATTAAACTTGGGACATGTGGGACAAAAATGTCCGACAGGCCCGAAAAACACACAAAATGACCCAAAAACGCAAATTTCTCAATTTCTTTGGCATTTCACATTATCAGTACAACAGAGAAAACACTTAAACTCAAAATTTTAAATTTTCACTTTCTTAAGAGTAGGGGAATTTTGAGTGGACAACAGCTGGCTCCTTCTGGGGATGACTTGGCATAAATTCAAGGAATGAGACAAGGTAAGAACTTAGACAAACTTAGGGAAGTAGACCAGTACCTTATCCATTGGGCAACAGAGTCATCGAATCAAACCAATACAGAGGACAACACACCAAAACAAAGGGAAAGAAAAACAAAACGCTGTACATAATATACAAAGGACTCCCTAATCAACTATGACTTGAACAATTTCAGGTACTGTCCACTATAAGGAAATGGGAGAGAAGAACCATCCATATAATCAAGGTAAAAGAAATTTTTACCAGCGAAGTGCCTGATCTTGAAAGGTCTGAGCCAAAGGGAATCAAACTTGCCATGGTTGCCACGAGGTTCATGCCTTTTATCCCACAACAAAACAGTGTCTCCAACTTGGAAATCTCTGAACCTGGCTTTCTTATCAAACAAGACCTTAACTTTTTGTTGATGAGTAGATATCTTATTAGCAACTTCCAATCTATCCTCATTCAATTTGTGAAGGTACATTATTCTCTTATCCAAAGCATCATTAAAACTGGTATCTTCAATGGCCTTCATTAGATGCAAGGCTGGTAGCTCCACTGTTACTGGCAATTGAGATTCTACTCCATATACCACTTGAAAAGGAGACATTCCAATGGATCTCTTAGGTGTGATCCTGTCTACCCAAAGAGCATCATAGAGTTTCTTGTGCCAGTTTTGTTGAGACTCATTGACTAATTTCCTTATTATGGTCACCAGATTTTTATTAGTGGATTCTGCTTGTCCATTTCCCTGAGGATAGTAATCTGAAGAGTGAGCCAGAGAGATTCCATATCCATAAAAAAAATCCATCATCTCAGTTGAAGAAAAATTCAAAGCATTATCTGTCATAATCTTGTTTGGTACACCAGACCTTACCAAGATGGTTTCTTTGATGAAACTGCACACCACTTCAGAAGTAGTACTCTTTACTGGAATGGCTTCTACCCATTTTGTGAAATAATCTGTAGCAGTTAATACATGAGTATGACCAGCGCTAGAAGAAGGATTAAGTGTTCCAATGAAGTCCAAACCCCACTGTTGAAAAGGTTCTTCAATTATAACTGGCTTAAGAGGCAAAGAGGCCAATTTGGGTCTACCCACGAAAGTCTGACAAGCCTCACATTTATCAACCCACTTGGATGCATCTCTGAATAAGGTAGGCCAGTAATATCCTCCACGAAGTATCTTATGAGCAGTGATGGTTGATGAGCAGTGCCCTCCGCATGCTTAATCATGAAAAGGTGAGAGTAGCTTTTTCTGCTGTTCCTTGTCCACACATTTCAAAAACCTTCCATCTAACCCACGTTTGAACAAGGCGTTTTCCCACAACACATATTGCATTGACCTTAGTTTAATAGTCCTCTTTTCTTTGGTGGTAAAATGATAGGGGCATTCTCCATAGGTGAGAAAATGGGTGATATCAACATACCATTCATCAACTGAGCTAAGAAACAGAACTGTAGGAAGACCAATTTATCCTCCAGTAACTCATGTCTAGCTCCTTCAGTGATGAGTTCACAAAGGCCTTTTCCATGGATGAGCTTGGTTGGTTTGATGTCAATATCATATTCTTGAACCTTAGCCACCCAGTTCCCTCTCTTGGATCCAAATTCCTACTGTGTAAGAATTGACTTAATAGTTGTATCTCATACCAACACCATGGAGTGAGAGTTAAGAACGTAAAAACGAAACTGCTTAACAGCTTTAACCACTGCAAAAGCATGTTTTTCCATCATGGTATATTTTAACTCATGATCTTTAAGAATATAGCTCATAAATGCAATTGGGAGTTCATGCTCATTAGAATCTTCCTAAGTCAAAACCACAGCCAAGGTGTTATCTGTGGCGTAGCAATAGATAATAAAATCTTTACTAAAATCTGGACATGCTAAAACAGGAGTTTTAGCAATGGCTCTTTTAATATCTTCAAAGGCTTCTTTCCCTTCAGAAGACCAACCAAACGTTTGTTTACCTTTCATCATTTGGGAGATATTCAGAGTTAGTTCTGCAAAATCAGGGATGAATCTTCTCAAAAAATTGATCTTACCAAAGAAAGAGTGCACGCCCTTTTTGCTGGTTGGGAGAGGAATTTGCTGAATAACTTGAACTCGCTCAGGATCAATTTTAATACCATTTTTGGAGACAATGTGCCCTAATAATTTCCCCTCTGTGACACAAAAGATGGATTTTTTAGGATTCAAAGAGATCCCATGTTCTCTACATCTTAGCAGAACTGTCTCCAGGTGCTGAAAATGATCTACCCTTGTTTTAGAATACACAGTCAAGTCATCAAGGTATACAACAATACACTTCCCTTTCAAACTTCCAAAGGCCAGATCCATAGCTCTCTGAAAAGTGGCACCAGCATTAATGAGCCCAAAAGGCATTCTTTTGTAAGCAAAGGTACCCCAAGGGGTAGTGAAAGCTATTTTGTGTTGATCTGCAGTATTAACTTCTACCTGATTATATCCTGAGAATCCATCAAGCATAGACAACATTTCAGATCCTGTTACTACTTGTAAGACCTGATCCATCATAGGTAAAGGATAATTATCTTTCAAGGAAGCCTGATTCAGATTCCTGAAGTCAACACAGATACGAATCTCACCATTTTTCTTTCTAACAGGTACAATATTGGCAATCCATGTTGAATGATGGATAGGAAAAATGATTTTGGCTTTCAACAACTTCTGTATTTCTTAAAAAATGGTGTCAGCTATTTTGGGATTGTATTGCCTCTACTTTTGTTTAAAAGGCTTAATTCCAGGTTTGAGAGGAATAAAATGCTGCATCTCTTTTGGTTGGAAAGCTTTTAAATCTTCATAAGAGTAGGCAAGAACATCCTTATACCTCTTTAACAGATCAATTGCTTTCTTCCTCTCATCTGCTGTGCAACATTTTCCAATGTTCACGAACTTAGGGTTAGTAGAACTCCCAATATTAATTTTGTCATATTCAGCTGATTGTTGAGGTCCAGTAGAAGCTCTAGACTTTACATACCTATCGTGTTTATCAAACAGTTCCTCTAAACTTACCAATCCTTTAGGAATTTTGTTTCCCTTGAGTTTAATGCATCCATCCTGATCCGTTTCTTCTCCTTGGGTGGCTACTTTGTCAAAGGGCACACTTTCACGAGGCAAGTTATCAATTCCTTCAAAGTATAGCTGTTCAAAATTATCTTTGAGTTCTAAGAAAGAAAGCAAATGTTGATCATTATTGAAAACTTGCTAGTTATTTGTATTATCAGGTACACTAGGTCGATGGATCATCTCAATGGTGAACTTATCTTGGGAAAAGTCAGGATGAGGTATAAGAAGTGACCCAGAGACTGCTAATGAATCAGCCCTGGTATTCTTCTCCCTAGGTATTGCTTCAATGGAGAAAGCATCAAGAAATTCAATGGAATCCCACACCTGATTCCTGTAATGTTTCAACCTTCCATTTTTTACCTGGAAGAGGTTTCTAACTTGCTTTACAATCAATTCCGCATCCCCACGAGCTAGAAGATTCTTCACACCTTGTTCTTTTTCCACCTGTAGTCCAAGAATGAGAGCCTCATACTCTGCTGTATTATTGGTATTTTCAAATTGCAACTTGAATGAGAAAGGATGAAGGCTTCCTTCAGGTGACACCAGTATGACACCAGCTCCAGAACCAGCTGAGGAACAACTTCCATCAAACTCTAAAATCCAAACACCATTAGAATCTTTAGGTGATACTTTGGGGAGTTGGATTTCTTCAGGAGACATAATCATGTAGTTTCCATGCCCCATATCCTCATAGAGTATTTATGTTTTAGGATCATCTATTTTTTGTACAATATACTCAGACTGCTTCTCAGGCAGCAACTTCTTCATTTGCCCATTAACAAGTACGAGTGCATGTGACCAATCCATTTGAATTTCTCCACCCACATCCTTACAGAAGTTCCTACTTAGCAACATCCCATACGAAGGAGGAATATCTGCTACTAAGATAGTAGTGAAAACTTTCTTCTCAGGGAAAGCAGCAAAAGCCACTTGTGCATCTTTAATTCTTCCAACTAAGGGCACTTCCTTACTCTCCATAGAGTAACAAGATCCATAAGTGCGTGTGAGAGTCAAGCCTAAGGCATGAGCTACTTTAGTAGGCATCACATTATCTGATGTTCCTGAGTCTATGACGCAATTACTGAGCCTATGGCCAGCTATAAGAAGTGTCACATAGAATGGTTTGATTTTGTCACTGGGTGAGGTGACAGCAGCTACCAGATTAGGTTGTGGTGCAGAAGAAGGAGTGGGTAAAAGGCCTTTAGAGGTAGTTTTAGAATGGGAATTGACAAAGTGAATCATTTTAGCAAAATCCTTGGGATGGGTTTGATAATATTCAGCCTCTGAGATTTGAACATTAGTCTTTTTTAGGTGATCAATAATATCAAAAGACCCAGAAGTGGATGGGCTATCATCATTTTAAATCTTAGGTTTATCAACTTTAGAAGAAACGGAAATAAATCTAGTAGCAGAATTGACAGGACTCACCTTTGGTGTAGATGAAACGGGGATAGGAGATCCTCTTTTTGCAATTACGATGTAGTTGTCGGCTGTTCTTTAGATTTATTGGTGGGATGCATCACTTTCTCCCTCTAATTTGTCTGCTCTCGAGTCATGACAGTGTATGATTCGCTATTCATGTCTGCTACTATTTCATCATAATCATCCTCATCATCAATGCCCTCAGTGGTGAAGAAATTAACTCGAGATCCCTCAAGTTCATCTGCTTCATCATCAACCTCTTCAACAAATTCCTTGCAATCTTCATTAACCTCTTCATCTTCAGATTCCTCAACTTCACAGGTTGTATTGACGGGAACTTTAATAGGAGGTCCTTCAAGCGCTAGCCTTGTTTGAGCAGCAGGCAAACAATTTTTGGGCTAAAAATTCCTCCTTGGAATGTCTACATAGGGAGCATGCTGAGCCAATTGTTTCTTTGTGGCAATGAGATCATTTGCAAGTTTTTGTACCAATGGATCAGTATTAGGTCCAGGGGTGGAAGAGGAGGAAGAAGTAGATTTAGATTTGGAAGGGTCTCTCCTCAACTTCCCTGACATGATTAAATCATCTTCAACACTAACAGCAAGAGTTTGATCCTTAGCCAATGTTGCGAGAGTAGCCCTTATCAGTGCATAACTAACTTCAGGCAATTGAGCATTTAGGAAAAAACAAAATTTGAATTTGATCTATAGGTCGAGTATTTGGTGGAATTTTGTTAATCAACCTGTTGAATCGGGCCACAAATTCTCTCATGGGTTCTTGTGAATCTTTCTTTATTTGAGATATTTGGGCTAGCAAGGCATACACGTCTTCTGCTGGTTTGAACTGGTTTTCAAACCTAGTTCTCATTGTATCCCAGCTGGTGATAGCACTAGCTGAAAGGTGATAGAACCAATCAACAGCATTATCTTGTAAAGTCTCAATGAAAATCCTTACGGAGACATCTTCATGTTCAACTCCCAGAACTCTGCATATAACTATGAAGGATGCGATGTGTTCATCAGGATGCACTTTACCATCACCTTTGAATTTGGGGAAGTTCTTCTGGTTACCTCTAGGTAACTCATGCAAAGGCTGAGGAAGGGAAAGGGGCCCGACACGATGACCCTAGGGCAGTGGTACCGCTATTCTTGGAAAAATGGCTTGAAGAGGAACTGCAACACTAGCAAGAATCAAAGCTCGAAGATTAGGACTGATTGAATCTGAAGGACTACCACCCGCAGGGATTCTATCTTGAACAGGTGGAGTGCTTGTCGAACGAGTCTTTCTATTTCTTGTTGAAGGGAAAGGAAAACCCTACTGCTCCAAAAGCTGAAACTGAGAATCTTCAATACCAAGGGCCCTTCTCCCTCGAGTAAAATGCAGAGTCACCAGATCAAAGGATGATCAATAATTATAGAATTGGAATATGATTTCCCCAGCAGAGATGCCAAAAACTGTTGGAAAGGTTCTAGCAAACAAAAGGATGAGCGAGCAGAAAGCACCATTTAGAATTATAGATGACAGAGTAATTCTTTATAGCATGTCGAAGGTACATGAATTGAAACAAGACCATTTGTATCATACTAATAAGATGAAATTTTAAAGACACAAAGGCAAGAATACAAAGCTTCTTAATATAATATAGACAAATGATCTTAACAAGTTAAAAAAAGCTGGGATAAAAGAGATCATAGACAAAGAATGAAAAAGTCCCTTCTGTATTGATTTCTTTACACTTCTTTTAACTAAAGATTAGTTAGGGATTGTCAATCGCAAAACCTAACTGTTTACAATAAATCTGGGAAAAAGAATTGGAAGAGAAGAGAGGAATAAGGAGAAGAAGACAGATGCTTATGACTGGGAGGGACCCACTAACTTCAAAATCTGCTGCCTGAATCTCTTCAATGCCTTGGCTATGTCTCTGCCACGTGTATATTGGTCAATTCACTCAAATCAGGGTTGAAATGAGCTCCGCATGAAAGCTCTGTATCTGTACATTGTATAGAGATTGGGAAACCACCAGCAAAAGCCAAACCACTATCATGAATCATCTGTGCCATTGGCGTAGGGTTTGCGTCTGTCATCCTCGACCAAAAGTCACTAAAGTCAATATGGTGAACTTCACTATCCCCGATATCGGGAACGGCAGACTCTAGTGGTGAGATTTGTTCTTGCCCCTGAAATTTGATCTTCATGTTGGTAGTAATCCAGAGAGTAGAGCTGCAAGCTATACTTGGGATGAAATGCAGAGGGAATGGATATGCAAAAAGGAATTTAGATTGCAAAGGTTCGAGAAAAAGATAGCAGGAAAGTAGTGTGCAAAACGTATAGGGGGTTTGCTCGTTATATAGCCGTTTAGGAGAGAGAAAGGTAATGAATGCACATTTAATACATACTAATTTGAAAAGCAAGGTATTCAGGTAGAGTGGGAAAAATTAGCAAAAATAGCACTTTGGTTCATTTGGGACATGTGGGATGCAAAAGCGCGAAGTACGCGGCTCGGCCAATTCAGGAAAAGCGGGGAAAAGACGCACAAATGCTCTTGGAACATGAGGGAAAAAAGTATGTGAAGTACACGGCTCGGCTGAATCGGACGAAAATGGAACAATTGGTCCAGGCAAACTTGGGACATTTGGGACAAAAAGACGTGAAGTACACGGCTCGGCCAAATCGGATGAGAATGGAACAATTGGTCCGGGTGAACTTGGGACATTTAGGACAAAAAGATGCAAAGTACGCGGCTCGACTGAATCGGATGAAAATGGAACAATTGGTCCGGGTGAACTTGGGACATTTGGGACAAAAAGTTCCGACGGGCCCGAAAAGAACAGACTTTGGGTGAACCGGCCGATCAGGGAACAAAGGGCCCAATTGAACTTGGGACACGCGAGACAAAAATGTCTGACAGGCCCGAAAAACACACAAAATGACCCAAAAACGTAGATTTCTCAATTTCTTTGGCATTTCACATTATCAGTACAATAGAGAAAACACTTAAACTCAAAATTTTAAATTTTCACTTTCTTAAGAGCAGGGGAATTTTAAATATTTGTTAGGAGATTGTTAGCAATGGGTAATTTGTTCCCTATTTCATATGAGGTTTTTGTGCCTACCTCTGTGGCTATATATTAGCCATTGTATTAGTATAAATTATACATTGTGAAGAATATTATTTTGTGTGCAATTAATTATCTACTTTTTCATGTACATTCCTCTCCTGGTTCCTATCAAGGATGAAATGTGATGTCTGAGGACAATCCCTTCATCCATCATCACAAAACACTTTTCATCACTAAGAGATAAGTTTTTGTGTTCACACCTTGTCAACACTTTATATAAATTAGGTAGAGCATCGTCAAAGAAGTTCCCATACTCTGTAAAATCATCCATATATACCTCCACACAATCACTAATCAAATCAGAAAATATGGCTAAAACATCTCGTTGAAAAGTAGTTGGTACATTACACAAGCCAAAGGGTAATAATCCATATGCAAAGGTTACCCAAGGGAAAGTAAATGTTGTTTTCTCTTAATATTTTACAAGTACTCTTATCTGATTATAACCACTGAACCCATCTAAGAAAAATAAAAATTTCTTTCCTACAAGGTTATCTAGGAATTGGTCAATGAATGGAAAGGGAAAATAGTCTTTCAATATGGCTTTATTAAGATCTCTATAGTCAACAAAAATTCTCCATTTCCTAGTTTTCTTAGGTACTATTACAAGTGGTGAAACCCATTCACTGTGTGAAATAGGATAAATAAAGCCAACTTGTAATAATTGTTCAATTTTTGTTTTAACCATGTCTCTTAGAGTTGGGTATTTGTCTTTGTGGTTATCTGACTAGCTTAACATTATTTGTGTAGATGTGATGAGTACATATGCTAGGATGAATTCCTTTCATATCATTGTATTCCCATACAAAATATTAGTATGGTTTCTCAATACATCAAAAAAATTTGCTTTCTCATCATTAGCTATCCAACTATTGATATTAACTTCCTTTCCTAGATAAAGGGGGGTATGTTTAGTGTCTGGATAGATTGAATTAACAGTTTAAAATCATTCAATAATGAATTTAATGGAAATTCATCAACTAACAGCCTATGAAATGCATTCATGTCCCCAAAAGTAAGTATTTCCTCGAGAAATTAAAAATTTTAAGGGAGAAATGAATCTTGAGGTGGAAATATCTTGATTTAAATGTTTCTATTTCTGAACATGTGGTTAAAAGGGAAAAAAATTCATACCTTTCATTAGATAGTATCATCTTAAAATTTTCATTTATTGGTCTTGAATTTGAACAAGAAGGTTCTACAACAGACTCCAAAGAAACCTGAGGAGACTTTGAAGCAACATGTGGAGAATCTGAAAGTAACTTTGGGAGACTCTGAAGTAACTTGGGGAGAATCCAAAGCATTTCTATCCATTTCTAATGTTCGTGTTGATTCTTCCTCAATCTCTTCAATATTATTTTTAATTGCAATCATATCCAAAGAAGATAAGCTATAAATAGTTAACTCAAAATAATCAACCCAAATGTATTTTTTAACATCTAAAAAATGATTGTGTTGGTGGAAATAAATAATAAAATTTGCCTATGCATTCCATTTGAGATAGTCATGTCTCCATATTTGTAGTCTATTAAAGTAGCAATAGTAGCCAAACATGGTCTTCCTAGAATAATGGGATAACCCTGTGTTTTTTTTTAGGTTGGAGGATCATAAAGTCTACAAGGTACTCCCATGATTCTATTTTACCATAACATATTATATTACCCCTTCAGGTTTAGCCATAAACTGATCTGTCCATTTGTAAAATAGTAGCAGTGGGTTGTATTCCATGTAATGCTAGTTTTTTAAGGTCTCTGTTATCATGACATTAATAGTATGCACCTAGGTCGATCAATACATTTGGTGTCTCATTTTTTTCAATTGTTATAGTAATAACCAAACTACCAAGGTCTCCATACTTAGGAAGAAATGAACTTTCCTAGATAATAGATCAGCGAAATTTTCCCATCTATAGGGATGGTTTTAAGATACTATTTCTTTCTTCCTAGAGTCCTAATACAAATATATTTTTATCAATCTATTTACTTATGGAATGTCTTTAATGGCTTACAGAAACGGTATCTCAATGTTCAATTTATTTATTTCCCTAAGTAGATCAGACTCTTTATGAACAATTGCTTTGAGTCTCTCTTGGGAAAAGGAGTTGATGGAGATACTACTAGTTGTTCTTGAGTTTTATTTGTTTTCTCCTACATATACATTTTCCTTTCCTTTGTCAAGTTTTAGATTCTCATTTTGTATTTATATGATCACACCTAGTGTCTCACCCACAATTTTCCCCAATCTTAATTAGATATCATTATATTTAATATTTTTTACCCCCGTTAACTCCTTCTCACCCCCAAAAATAGTATTCGTTTGTCTATTCTTTATATTAGCCATAGGTTGTCTGAGCATCTGTGAATGGAATATTGGTTCTAGTAGATGAGGTTGAACAATAAGTGTTGTAATTAATTCTTATTGGGGATATTTTTATTATTGGGGTGTGAATATCATTTTTTGTGGATAACCAGTATGATGATTCAGGATACTAGGTCCATGGTGTATTTGTCCATGACTGGATATAAGGTTGGGGCATCCATGGTTAAGGTGTCCAAAATTGGGATTGATTTAGCATTCATGGTTGGGACATCCATTTATGATGGAGTCCATGGGATTGATTTCCCAGTAGGTGGATACATATTTGAATCCCATGGTATCATCCATGAATTAGGAGTGTTTCTTGGCATGAATTACGGTGATGTTTGAGATGGTTGATTACCCTGTTTCTATACAAAATTAATCTCCTCTGTGGATGTTTATTTAAGTTAATTTTTTAGGGTTGTTATGAATTCGATAGTCCTTAGTAGCATGTTCTTTTTCACATATATCATATATTTCAATTTTATCTAGAGGACAATACCTAAGGGAATTATTTTCCTACATCTTGGACAATACATTTCTAGTGGTTAAATATTTGATTTTACTTTTTCTTGCATACCATCTAGAGTAGTGTTTAAGTGTACCAAAATATATGTCTTAAAGTTGAAGTAGTTCTTCCATTAATTACTTTACATCAGGATTTTTTTTCTTAACTCACCTTTTCTTAGGGTCTCCCCTAGTTCTAGAGTAACTTCTATAGACATGCTCAAGTTTGATGAAAGGTAAAATGATTCACATTTTCTTCTCCCATTAGATTTAGATATTCTCTTGAATCCTCATCTAATCCTTTTAAGAATATGGTTTTAGTTAAATCCTCTCACTCAAATGATGACCACATTTTCTATGAAGAAATAATAATCTATAAAATTAATCTTCCAAATTTTCATCTTCATTTTTATTGACCTGGAAAAATTCTTCTTTCTTATCTCTTCCTCTGTAATAATCCTAATATTTATCTAAAAAATGTTCCTCCATTTCTATCCAAGAGCAGATAGATTTAGGTGTCAAGCTCATAAACCATCTCATGGTTGAATCCTTAAGTGTGGAAGGAAAAAGTTTCAACTTTTGGTTATCATTTCTATAGTCGTATGTTTGGTAAATTACTTTAAATTCAAAGAGAAACTAGTCTAGATATTTATAGGCCATGCCCTGAAATGTAGGCAATTGTACAGTTAAGGATATGTTTTTCATGTGATTATCTTTTTTATCGTCAATGATAATAGGATAAGTAAATTTTCTTTACAATACAATGACTTCTACATTACGTTTTTTATTGCATGGGTTATGCTCACCTCTTGGTTTTTCATACTACCATTTTTTCCTAGTTTATGTTATATTCTATCATCCTGTCAAGTGAGAATTCTGGCGTAGGAGGAAGGATACTGACTTGAGATTGATAGCTCAAATTAACTAGATATTCTAACCTAGATTTTCTTAAATATGAATGCCCTACTTCAGGATAATCGTGTGAGGGGTTGTGGTAAAGAAATGGTTATGTCCTCTTGAATTTATTAGTCATAATTTTTCTTTTAATCATGTGAATTGATCCCAAGACTGATCAATTTGTGGTTGAGGAAATTTTGGTATGAATATAACCTTTGAATCTATAAGTTTACTCATATATTTTTTTACTACGTAGATCCTTATGGAAATTTTCAATTGAATGATTCTTATTGACACTGTTGTCCCAAAAAATGGCGCCAAAAATGATGAGCCTTATTGGTTGTTCAATATTTAAGCAATTTTGTTGATTTCATTATAACCAGGGAAGTATCCAAAGGCTAATATGCAATAAGATATTTTTAGGAAATTAAAAATTTACTTGGTTTTGGGGAGTATTCCAAATTCTAAGTTTCTAAAATTGAAATGTTATGCTATGAAAAATTGACAAATCAATGAATAGCTAGTTAACTTGCAGAATTTAAATAGTCACACAACTTTAAAGTAATTTAAATTCTTGAAAATTAAATTCACAAAGATTTCAAAGGAAATACACTTACTAAAATCAAGTTGAAGGATTGAAATTCAAACAATATGAGGTATGTTGAAATGAAATTTAATACAGTTTTGAACACATAAAACTACTAAGAGAAAAGAACTTAGAATATTTAACGATTATCTAGATGAATGAAACTGACATAGATGAATTAATAGAACAAAAGAAATAAATATGGATTAGATTAAACTAATGAACATGTAAAAAATTATTTGGATGAATGATATAGAACTCAACACAAATCAGATGATACAATATAGAAGGTACCAAAAGAGCTCTCTGATTCTTAGGGTGAGTAGGCCCTTGCTATCTGGTTAATCAGAATGACAGATTATACACTAATTCACCAAAGCTGCAATCTCTATTGATTTCAAAAGTTTAGATCATACAATGGAATTAAAATAATATATGTTTTTCTATCTAACTTATTATAGTTGATGAGGGTGAATTATATAATCATCCTCAATTGAAAACTTACAACTATAAGAAGAATCTTTATTTAGATAGTAGAAATAGGGATTCCAAATCATCTCCATATTCAAGATGAAATAATGGATATGATTAAGGGAATCGATTGACAAAATAGATTAGATGATTTATTCTAAAATTAGTGTGTGCACATATGAACTGGATGTATGTTTTAAGCTAGCAAGATTATGTGATTTTTAATTTGTTGTGACAGGCTGGAAATATCCTAAAATCTAAGATCAAACTCTGTAAAATCCCAGAGAGATTTCAAAGAGAGTTAGGATACCTCAAAGTGAGATAAAAACACTTCATATCTAACCAAGAAAGAGCAATCTGAAGTGAATTGAGATACTCTAAAGCAATCCAAGACACTCTAAAGTGACCCATGATAGAACACTCTAAAGCAATATGAGGTACTCTGAAGCAATTTGAGGTACTCCGAAGCAAGCTAAGGTACTCTGAAACAAGCTCCCCTTTTAGACTTTGTGCCCAAAACTCCGCATCCTAGTCAAAATTTATTCTTTCATTGATCTATACACAAAACTAAGTGTTTTTCAAGGATTTTTAGTTAGAATTTCAGGATATAATAGATTTACGTACTAATCCAACGAAATACACACAACCTCTATTTAAATTAAGAAAAAGTTACAAAATGTGTTCAAATTCAAATAAGGGGTAAATACAAACAATGGCATTATTTATTCAATTAATGACCTCATCACAGTGTTTGGTGAAAATTACATTGGAGTGACCACCAAGGTCAGTCTGACTCAATCATATGCATAGTTAATTCCATATAATGTGTGTTTGAGCCTTGTGTAGGTAGCTAGAGTTTGTTTTATAGGTTTAGGTGTGACAATGAAACCCTATAGCAAGGTTGTAGTCTTATTTTACCCACAATATCCTAATTCACGTTGGCACGTCACTCAGCTAGAGCTAAGTGCTCGCCTAAAGCGTGAAAGGGTACTAGGTCCCTCTTTTATGGTATTTTTGTCAAGAAGTTAGCATGAACATACAAATATTCCAAGTCCAGCAGATAATCAAGTATATTGCATAACATGAACTAGATCTAGATCTTAACCAAGTGTAAGATTTACTTATACAAGAATCAAGATCAACTTTACCATGCATGAACTAGTAACAGATGTGTCAAAAATCAATATCCAACCACAAAGATCCATCATATTAATTGTTGTAAAACACATAAGCTTCATACACACTTAACAAAGTCACAATAGGTTATGTGGGCCCATAAACCAGCAGCATAACTCTACAAAATGTGGATGACGATGATACCTAAACCGTGGAAATCAATACATATTTATAGGGATGGGGACTTTCCCTTCACCACCTATGCCTCCTTAAAAAAGGCTACATGCTAATAATATCCATTCATTGCTACAATATGAATACAAGAGCATGGATGCTCATTAATAATAGTTTATCTAATAATAAACTAAATTCTAATCCTATTAATAGCTCTGAATTCATGCATGTAGATTGGTCTTCCACTTTCCTAAAATAGTTTTGCATGTTATGCAAGTCTTCATAAAAAATGTGCTCTATACTCCATGTCCATAATTAGCCTCACACCAAAAATAGCTAAGTCCTGAAGTCATAATTTTCCTCGAGCACACCCTTTTTCCACTACATCTCCATGTGCATCTATGCGCCCTATGTCTACCCACTTAATCCTTTTGTGCCTTTAGTACTTAGGATACAATCTATTGGCCCAACATTACCCCACACTAGTTTCATTTCTGCCCCTGACAATGGATAATCACAACTTATCTCTCCACCGATAAATAATAAAGAAAGAAGGAATATTACATAGAAAGAATAAAGGAATACTCAGGCATGCTATCCCTTTATAGATAGTATCAATTCGGGATATTCATCTTTAATTTCTGGTTGAAGTTCATTTCAATCATTCAGCGCCTTATTTGTTTTGTCGAGGATGTTTTCCAATACCCCGTCTATTTCATCCATCATCTTGTTTTGTCCTTAATTATGCAATACCTAGAGAACATTTTCCATGCTCGAGATCATCCCTTCCATGACGTCCATTCGTCATGTGATCAATTTCCTAATCTCATTGATCCTTTCCATGTGAGGTTATTGGGTTGCTTCAAGCACATCGCGCTTATCTTCTTCCAAAGTAAGCCTCTCTTTGCGCCCAAGTGCCTCATTCTTTACCTCCTTGAGGAACTCAATCTCTTCTTCAATTTTCCTTGTATTTATTATTATATCAGGGTCTGCATATATGTTGAATTCCATATCTTCTTTCTTCAGTTCATCCTTTAATGTATATAGTATAGATTCATAACTTGTGATTTTCCACACAACCACTACTCTAGCCTTCTCTACCTTTGCTATGGCATCTTTCGGTCTAGGCATGCACACTAGTCCTTTATATAATACCAGGTGAACTAATGTGTGTAAACAATGTAGTACAGAGGGTAATTCCGTAGCCACCTTTTCCTCATATTGTGGTCGCACTTTTAAAATCTCATCCCCAATCTGTTCCGCCATTTGAAAATACTTTTTGTGCCTTCGCCTCAGCTTTTTCTTTCTCTTCTGTCAAGCACTTGATTTCAGTATCCTTGTCTTTTCTATCTTCTAATAAGGCATGAATAGTTTCTGCTTTATCAATTTTCCAATGTGTAACTTCCACAGACACCTTAGTTAAAGCATTACTAACCTATTCATCTGAGAATTGAGTTGGCTTGATGGTAATATGGCGAGAATGTGGTACCCTCTTCAATCTTATGTGAGTCTTCATACTCCACAAAAATTTTTTGCGAGTGCGTGTAGTTTTCATGTCTGGATCCATCAAGTCCCAACCATATAATTATTCCCTATGAAAAGTACCATGAACCTAGCATGAATTATCTTGGTCACATCATTAGCATAGAAAAGGTTTCATGTTCTTACCACCTCATCTTCCTTGGGCTCACCGATGCACTCTCCTACATGCTCTTGCACTTCGGTGCCCACATTCTATTGTACTTCTTCCCCATTAATCTCCTTTTCCTGGAGCATAACATGTTCTACCAACTTTGTATCACCACTAGCGTAGCTCTCTTCTTATGGTCCATGTGCACCTATACTAGGTACATCCTCCTCTTACATAGGTTGCTCTCTACCTATCTCTTCATCTTCTCGCACTCCTAGTCTTAGAGTGGCAACATCATTCTGTGTGCTCTTGTGTGAAGACTTCTCATCATCACTATCCTTAAAAGGAATATACCTTTGGTGCTTCTTTCTTTCTTCCTTGATATTGTTCACCGGTGTCACACACGGTGATCTTCTAACTGGCTGTGACAGCCCAACACCATCATCTATTCCCGTACGCCTCCTACGCAACACTCTTCGAGTATGATCCAATCCAACATTGTCTTCTTGTTCTCCTTCTTGCTTCTCTAGGACATTCTCTAAGCCTTCAAGTACCGGATCTTACTTTCTGGGGGTGTATATTTAACTGGCTTCATTTTGCCCATTGTTTGTTTCCCCTTCAGAGGACCTAGAAAAGCTAAGTCCTCTCCTGCAATTACCTTCCCATCCTTGAAACTATTGTATGTCACAAGCACTGAGAAGTGGGGGGGTGAATCAGCACATATTAAAAAATTTACACACTTGATTCAATTTTATATTATTTACCAATCTCTATGTATGAGAAGTGGAAAACAAAACAAGTATTCATCATACACGAAAACACTAAACACATAAATTTACCACGGGAAACCCTTTCGAGAGAAAAACCCACTAAAATTGTTTCCTATATTACTCAAATTAAGGACTCATAAGATTACAAGATTTGTTTAGTGAGACACCGATCTCACAAGGAGCACCAACCCCTACACCTATGATGATATTATGCACTTAGCAAAAGACTCTAGTGAATATTATGCATGACAAGACATTCTCTTTCTATATGCACCCACCTACAAGGAAGCTACAACTCCCTGAATGTGCTAAGCTACAACTTAAACTTCTTTACATATACAATTTTGACCATGTAGTTATAAAAATTACTTATATAATGGATTATGATCACTTTCCTAGCTTGATCCGTGTTCTTCCTCTGTCACACTCTTCTGCTCATTTAAATTGTCTGCCTTGTTATGATCTATGCTTATATGATCATGTTCTTCATTATTTGCTACGATCTCACCATTTCTTTCTTCTTCACCACTATATCTCTTCTTAGCTTGATTGCATCGTATTTTCTTCTCTCTTCCTTTGTCGCTCTCTTGGCTCTAGTGCCTTAGTTTTCTTTCAAGAGAAACTCTAATCAAATAACCTAGAGTTTTTCTCTTATTACAAAAATGACTCAAAATGCATGCTTCAAAATTTGCATCGTGTACTCTTCCTGATCTGTCACCTGTGAATCTAGATCATTAAATGTTTCCAGTTGAGTCCAAATTTTATTCTTTCCTTGTTTGTCTTCATTCCACCTTCTTCCATGCATCTGACTAACCAATTTATTATCTGACTTCCAAAAATAGAAAACTTTCATTGTTTAGAATTTGTATCGTGAAATTAAAATGATGACCCATCTTATTTTCATTATTTTAATTTGCCTTGAAATTGGGAATCTCCATCGAGCTTATAACCAAATTGCCTCATGGTCAACATGCATTAAATGCTAGTAGCTAGAACAGAGAATTTCATTGGTCTATGAGAAGTTCCAGCTGTACTTACAGTTGCAATTCTCTTTCAATCAAATCTCCTTTGAAATATGAATGCAAACTTTCACTCTTTCAATTTGAACTCCAACTAATTGTCCTTGATCCACTCCTGTTCACTTTGATCCTTTCATGGATTCCTTTGACATCTTTGATCCTTTCATTCATGTCACGACTTCTCCTTTTGTCCTTTGGATTTTCCCTTCTTTATATAGCTTTTTAGTTATCTATAGCATCTTTATGCATTGTGCGGCTTTTTCAACTCACGACTTCCTTCTTGTTTGCTACCTTACTCTTTTCTTCTTTTCTAGTTCTTCGCGGCTTTCCTTTTGTTTACGGTAATCTTCTATGTTTAGCGGCTTTTCTATTTATCTATGGTTTTGAATCTTTTCCTTTTATAAGCGGCATTCTCCAAATCTTCATACCCATGGCTTTACCTTTTGACTTTCTTCACTCTACGGCACTCACCTACCTTCGGTGGATTTTTCTGGAGATTTCCTTTAGTCTACGGTTCCTTCCTTGAGCTTCTTTACTCTACATCTCTCTATGTACTTGGCAGCTTACACCTTATATCTGCGGCTTACACAAATGTTGTCTAAGTCCTTTAGAACTTATCTTTGATCATCTCAAATCCTTTGTGAGCTGAAACTACCAATCAACCTTCATCTGCTTCTCATGCTCACTTTACCAATTGACTCCTTTTGTCATCAATGCAACTTGATATCAACTCATCAATCTTGACATCAATGAAAACACATATAACAATGACAAATATTCAACAATCTCCCCCTTTTTCATTAATGGCAACACTCCAGCCTGTAGAAACCTGTATAACCTTATAATCTTTTGATGGAAAAATGATTGCATACCTGAATCCACCTTTCTCTTGTTCTTCTATATCTGCAGACTGGTTTCTGGTTTCTTTATTTCTCCCCCTTTGACAACAATGACAAAAGGCCATATATGCCTCTTATAACTGAATATACTTGTAAGCTAGTTTTGTCATGTACTTACCTCAAGAATCTCCCCCTAGGCTTATGCTTCTTATTCATCTATTTTGGCATTTCCATGACAATGTTCCTCCTGAGTTGATGCATTCTTTGATAAATTTGAGCTAATAGATTAGCTCCCCCTCACTTTGACATTGTTTTTAGGAGTGGATAATACCTCATAATGATCCCTTCCTTCTCTTCACACCCTCTAGTAGTTTGTGAGATTAGGAATGACCCCTAATTCATTCCTTAGTTGTTCAAATGTTGCTTTTGGCAGCAGTTTGGTCTTTATGTTTGCAATTTCTTCGTTGGTGCTCACATATTCTAGACTGATCTTCCTGTCATTTACTTGTTTCCTCAAGAAGTGATACCTTATAGGTATATGCTTGGTTTTAGAGTGGAACAAAAGGTTCTTGGAGACACTTATTACACGTGTACTATCTAACAAAGGAATTAGATTTTCAGATTTTACCTTGTAATCTTCCAATAACTGCTTCATCCATAAAACTTGAGTGCAACACATCGCAGCAACTATATACTTTGCTTCGTATGTTGAGAGAGCTTGATGATTGTTTCTGGCTCAGCCATGATACTAAGAAATTACCAACAAATAATGCTTCTCCTATGTACTCTTTCTATCAATGCTTCCTATCTAATCTGCATCTGTATATGCTTTTATGTTGAAATCGTTGCTTTTAGGGTACCATAGTCCATATTCAATTATTCCCATGATATATCTCAAACTTCTCTTGACCACATTGAGGTGTGTTTCCTTTGGATCTTCTTGAAATATTCCAACAAAACCTACCTCCTGCATGATATCAGGTATTGATGTTGTGGAGTAAATTAGACTATATAGTGTTTTGTCTACCTTTGGTGTGTTATCATCTCTACTCAGCTTGCATCTAACCTCCATTGGTGTCCCAATAGGTTTGTAGTCTTCCATCCTAAATAATTTCAACATCTCTTTTATATACTTTCTTTGGGAGATGAAGATACCTTGATCTAACTGATTTATTTGTAATCCCAAAAAGAAAGATAGATCTCCCAGCATTGACATCTCAAATTCTTTTTTCATCAAGCCTGCAAACTCATATGGCATCTTGTCATGGTCTCTATCAAAAATGATGTCATCCACACATACTATTACAATGAGCAGATGTTCTCCTTCTTCTTTTATGTATAGATTGTTGTCCGCGAATCCTTTTATGAAACCTTTCACAATGAGGTATGAGTCTAATCTTTTGTACCAACCTCTAGGAGCTTACTTTAATCCATACAAAGATTTCTTCAACCTGCACACATAATCTTTATCTTTAGTCAGTGAGAATCCATCATGTTGTTCAATGTATACCTCTTCATTCAAGAAATCATTTAGGAAGGTTGATTTCACATCCATCTAGAACACTCTGATCTTCTTATATGTCGAATAAGCCTAAAATAGCCTTATTTCCTCCATTCTTGCAACTGGTGCAAATGTCTCATCAAAGTCAATCCCTTCCATTTGCATGTATCCTTTGCATACTAGTCTTGCCTTATTGCTCATAACTTCTCCTTTCTCATTCATATTATTCCTGAAGACCCACTTGGTTCCAATCACAATCTTGTCTCACAACCTGGGTACTAGTTACCATGTCTCATTCTTTTTTATATTATCCAATTCTTCATTCATTGCATCTACCAAATGTTGATGTTTGCTTGATTCAACAATGTTCTTGGGTTCTATCATGGAAAGGAGTGTTATATATTAATGAATTTGCTACTCTCTGAGTCTCCTTCTTATTAGGATGTCACCATCCTTGTTTCCAATGATCTAATTTGTAGGATGATCCTTCTTGAATTTCCTGTAGGGTGCCTTAGTGTCTAGTCTTTCTTCTTCTTCTTCTATTTAGTCACTTGGACTGTCTAAGTCTTCATCATCTTCTTGTTCTTCATTTCCACCAGTATGTTAAGTGTTGGTTTTTCCATATTGTGTCTCATCCACTTTCACATTAGTGCTTTCCACTATCTTTTGTAACAACTTGTTGTAGCATCTGTAGATCGCACTAATTGTTGAGTATCCAAGTAAAACACCTTCATCACTCCTTGAGTCAAAATTTCCTAAGTTTTTTTCATCCCTTTTGATGTAGCATTTTCTTCCAAACACTTTGTTGTGCTTCACATTTCCTAGCCTCTTCTTCCATATTTCATAGGGGGTCTTATCATTGTTTACTCTCAGTTGATCTTTGTTCAAAAGATAAACTATGTTATATATTGCTTCACTCCAATACATGTCTGGGAGTTTGGATTCATTTAGCATGGTCCTTGCCATCTCTTGCACGGTTTTGTTCTTCCTTTGAATAAATCCATTTTTATGAGGATTCCACACAGCTAAGAATTTTCTCCTAATTCCATGTTCTTCATAAAACTCCTCAAACTCATTTTACCATAATTCACCACCTCTATCTGATCTTAGGCATTTGATTTTCATGTTCTTCTCATTTTCAACTAATGCCTTGAAATTCTTAAATCTATCTAGGGCTTCAAACTTCTGTTTTAAACATGCTACCCAAGTCATTCTTGTATAATCATCTATTAGTAACATAAAATATACTTCACCTGATATTCCTTCAGTTTTGGTAGGGCCGCATAGGTCTGTATGAATCAATTCTAGCAGTCTTGTTGTAGAGTACTCCTTTGACTTGAATGACCTCCTTATCTGTTTACCATGTAGACATGCCTTGCATAGTGTATCTACAAGTTTGATAATCTTAGGCATGTGTCTCACACACCCTTTAGCACTTATTTTAACCAAATTCTCAAAGCTCATATGTCCAAGTCTTTTGTGCCACAGCTAGCTATAATCAACTTTACCAGTGAAGCATTTCTCATTATTTATCTCATTCAACACATACATGTTGTTCTTTGTCTGCTTGGCCTTTGCAACTCTTTTGCCTATCTTTCCATTGATAATATCACATCCTTAGTCATGGAATATGACATTGTATCCTCTCTTACACATTTGACTCACACTCAACAAGTTATGTTTCAAGCCTTCAACATATAGAACATAAACTGTAATAGTCTTTCCATTATCTAAACTTAATGTCCCTTTTCCAACTATGTTAGCAGAGTTGTTGTCACCAAATCTCACAGCACCTGATGCATTATTAGACAAAGAAATAAATTTACTTTTATTACCTATCATATGACTGGAGCATCCACTGTCTAAATACCAAATTTTATCTTCATTTTATACATGGAACGTGGTCTATACTACTGAGCAACATTCCTTTCTCTTATTCTCATCTTTCTTTACATATATCCACTTTTGTTGTTTGGGTGTCTCTTGTTTCCTTACCAGTGGATTATTTCTTTTCTTGTGATAGGTGTACTGAGTAGCATTAAAGTTTGAACCAGTGTAAGATGGGCCAAAGTTTCTTCTATAGCCTCTAGAGTTCTTTCTACACTTCGTGGCTTTATGTCCAAACTGATTACAAGAGAAACAATACCCATAAAAGGAATGTGTGTACCTCATTGCATAGGTGATCCTAGGAACAATGTTTCTTCTTCTCGCGGATTTGTGGAAATATTTATTTGTAGCAGAGGAAGTACTTGGTGTAGCCACAAACTTATTTTCTTTAGTTTTTGGTGACTCTTTCTCCTTGCCTTCTCCCTTGAAGCAAATTCCGTATTTATCAGTTGTATCATGTTGGTTTTTCAATATATCAGTTAGCACAATAGAGCTCTACTCTATCTTTTCATACATACTTAGTTTTCTGAACATTTGGTCCATCTCAGATTTCAACTCCTCCAATTCTATGTTCAACTTTGAGCACTCCTCTTTTGATTTGTAGGACTTAGAGATCTTCTCCAGCTGAGTTTCAAGTTCCTTTAGCTCATTATCCTCCTCTTCTTCTTTCTGTACTTGTCTTTTCTCAAAGATGTGGATTTTTTCCTCATAATCCTTTAATGTGCATCTTAGTTTCTAATTTTTCTTTCTGCATAGTTGCAGTTCTTCAAGTGCACTTACTAACTCTACTTCAAGATTTACCTCAGCTTCCTCTTCATCAAAATATTCATATTCAACTGATTTCTTCCCTCTAGAGCTACTTTCTTCATTCGCGTCCATAGCCATAAATAGACATTCTAATTGATCTTCATTATCTTCATTTTCTAATTTTTCTATGTTGCTCAACTCCAATTCACTAGATTCTTCTTTAGAGTAGAAGTTTCTTTTGTTCTTGAATAATTTCTTCTTGTTATCTTTCTTTTTATACTCATTTTCTCTTCTATTATGTTTATGACTGTGCTCCTCATGTTTAGACTGATTGTCCTTATTCTTGTTTTGGAAATCTATTGGAAAAATGTCCTACTTGTCCACAAGCAAAGCATTTGAATGGGATTTTTTCGTTGTACTTACTAGAGCCTCTTTTCAATTTCCTCACGAATAATGCCTCAATATTTTCTTCATCCGTGGGATCTGATTCTTCTTCATCTTCTTGACTAGACTTTATTTCTTTCTTGACCTTGAAATCCACTTCTTTCTTGGTGGTCTTGGTTCCAACAGTTCTCATCTTGTATGCAGCAAGGGTGTTATGTAGCTCATCCATTGTAAGAGTCTTCATGTCCTTTTCTTCCTCTATGGAAAAAACCTTTGCATCATACTTGTTGGTCAGGGATCTCAAAAACTTTTGAACAATGACAGATTCTTCTAGATTTTCTCCCAAGCCTCTGATCATGTTTATGACCTCATCTGTTCTTTGCATATATGTTGTGATGCTCTCATCATCCTTCATTTTCAGATTCTCAAACTGAGCTTTGTAAGTTTACAACTTTTCCAGTTTAACTTTCTCGTCTCCTTCATCAATGCTCTGCAATTTGGTCCATATTTACTTTGTTGTTGTGTAGTGCATTACCTTCACTAATTATGTCTCAAACAAACCGCATAAAATAACATTCATAGATCTTGAGTTGCACTCATATTCTAACTTATCTGTTGAAGAGGAGATCGGTGTGGGTGGAGTTGTATATCCTTTCTCAATGCATTCCCAGATGTCAAACCCAAGTGACATCAAATATGTTTTCATCCTTATTCTCCAGAATGCATAATTTTTTCTGTGAATAGAGGTGATCTAGATAGTGATAAACCACCTTGTGCCTGATTTGATGTCATGCTTGTGATAGGAGGATCTCCTCGAAAATGTTAATATTGCCAAAATGAGGACTCACTCTAATATCAATTGTTGCAGATCACAAGCACTGAGGGGGGGTGAATCAGTGCAGATTAAAACTTTTACACTCTTGATTCAATTTTATATTATTTACCAATCTATATGTATGAGCAACATACAATCAATCAAGTATTCATCAAAAAAATAAACATTGAACATTGAGATTTACCATGGGAAACCCTTTTAGGAGAAAACCCACCAAAACCATTGCTTATATTACACAAAGAAAGGACTCATAAGAATATAACACATCTTACAAGATTTGTTTAGTGAGACACCAATCCCACAAGGAGCACCAACCCCTACACCTATGCTGATATTACACACAAAAAGGACTCAAGTGAATATTACGCATCACAAGAGATTCTTTTCTACAGGCACCCACCTACAAGGAAGCTACAACTCCCTGAAATTGTTAAGCTACAACTTAGACTTCTTTACATATACATTTTGATCATGTAGTTACAGTAATTGCTAATACAATGAATTATGATCACTTTCCTAGCTCAATATGTGTTCTTCCTTTTTCACTCCCTTATGCTCATTCAAATCGTTGCCTTTATGCTCTACTTATCTGATTGTGTTTTTCATTATTTTCTTGATCTCACCCTTTCTCTCTACTTCACCATTGTAGCTCTTCTTAGCTTGATTGCATTGTATTTTCTTCTCTCTTCCTCTATCACTCTCTTGGCTCTAGTGCCTTAGTTTTATTTCATGAGAAACTCTTATCGAATTACCTATATTTTTTATTTTACTACACAAATGACTCAAAATGCATGCTTTAAAATTTGCATCATGTACTCTTCTTGATCTGTCAGTTGTGAATCCAGATCATTAAATTTTTCCAGCTGAGTCCAGATTTTATTCTTTCCTTGTTTGGATTCATTCCACCTTCTTCCATGCATCTGAAAATCCACTTTATCATCTGACTTCAAAAAATAGAAAACTTTCATTGTTTATAATTTACATCATGAAATTAAAATGGCGACCCATCTTCTTTGCATTATTTTAATTCACCTTGAAATCAGGAATCTCCATCGAGCTTATAACCAAATTGCCTCGTGGTCAACATGCATTAAATGTTGGTAGCTGGAACAGAGAATTTCATTGGTCTGTGCAAATTTCCAGTTGTACTTGTAGTTGCAATTCTCTTTCAATCAAATCTCCTTCAAAATCTGAATGCAAATTTTCACTCTTTCAATTTGAACTCCAACTAATTGTCCTTGATTTACTCCAGTTCACTTTGATCATTCTGAGGCTTCCTTTGGTATCTTTGATCTTTCCATTTATGTCGCAACTTCTCCTTTTGTCCTTCGGCTTTTCCCTTCTTTATGTGGATTTTTAGTTATCCATGACATCTTTATGCATTGTGTGGATTTTTCAACTTCTCGTGGCTTCCTCCTTGTTTGCTACCTTCCTGGCTTTTCTCCTTCTTCTATTTCATATTTTCACGGCCTTCTATTTATGGCAATCTTCTATACTTAGCGGATTTTCTACTTATCTGTAGTTTTGCATCTTTTTCCTTTATACACGGCATTCACCAAATATTCATACCCATGGCTTTACCTTCTGACCTTCTTCACTCTGTGGCACTCACCTACCTTCATGACTTCTTTTGGAGTTTTCCTTTAGTTTGCGGTTCCTTCCTTGAGCTTGTTTATTCCGCGGCTCTCTATGTACTTGGTGGCTTATAACTTATATCCACAGTCTGCACAAATATGTTCTAATTCCTTTAGGACTTGGCTTTGATCATCTCAAAGCCTTTGTGAGCTGACACTACCAATCAACCTTCATCTTCTTCACATGCTCACTTTACCAATTGACTCATTTTTCCATCAATGCAACTTGATATCAACTCATCAATCTTGACATCAATGACAACACATATAACAATGAAAAATATTCAACAAAAACGTGGCCTTAGATACATGTAAACGCGCGTAGGCTCAATTTTCCCCACGACCAGAGTCTCCAAAGTTATATCAATAATTGTATGTCTCCAACATTTCTACATACGCTTCTTGGTTCATCCATGCATATGTTTTATGCAAGATATGTATATCTGCAGATCTACTTTGTCGGCATCAAATTGAAGCTTCTGCACATTATGCATTCTATTCATTGAATCCTTAAAATAACATGTGGTGAAAGCGAAGGGTAACTTACAACAAGGGATTTTTTCACCCATATTCATAAAGAACCTCCCCAAGTTGAAGTGTTGGTACATCGCGAACTCAGCTTGTCCATTCAAATCTGTAGGAATCTCACGCAGTATGCACCACTCCCCTTTAAATGCCTAGTGCATCCATCTAAACCATTTCTCTTGGCACTCCTTGTAGGTGTTCAAGATGGAACCATGACATGTATACTTTGAAAATTTCTACACCAATGATTTATTTTCCATGGGATACTCCCAAAATTTCTCCCTTGGCCCGTCAAGAACACCAATTTCACTAAATACAATCAAAAGTAAAATAGCACCCCAAGTTATTTTGTCACCTTTATCATCTTGTATGCGTGCCTCCACTACTAGGCTCTCTGCAATATAACTGATGATGTTGTAGTAGGTCTTGCTTACCATTTTAAGTGCTATGTGTAACCAACTCTAGTTGAACTCTATCCACCTCTCCGAGGAACCTAACTTGTAACCTATGAGCCACACCACAACCCTTATGGCCATATCCTCTATGTTTATGGATTTGAATGCTCGGCCTCCCTTCTTGTACTTGAACACAGTGATCGTCGCATTAACTCCATCATCATCTGTTAGATCACCAATAATATCTGAACCGAAATCTCACAACCATGTGACCTTTCCAACTAGTTTGGCAGTAATCTACATCCTCCTTCCCACAAAATAGAAAAAATCTTCATGTACCCATGACATTAGCCACTAGTACAACTGGTCGGGCTTTCCAAAGTATGGTGATTCAAGGATTTACGTGACCCCTACACTTCCCAGCAATATCTTCATTGAATCATCCTAAACCCTTGTTCCATCTGTCGTCCTCATGTTTATCTTCCAGACGGTCTTTGCAACAATATCCTTAATAGTCTTATCAGTGGTGTGATTGAAATTAGAAATTTTACACCTTGTTATCTTTGTTTCCCATGGTCTCCCTTCGATCACCCCCTCTAGATATAGCATCTCTACCAACCATTCCTCTGCCGCTTCATCGGCCTCCATTTCAATGATTGGGGCTCACCTCGGTGCCATCTTTCCTTTTTCACTTACAGGAGCATTCTGTAACTTTAACTTTGTAACCTTCTTACCTTGCACACCTCAAATTTGAACCAAACTCTTTGATCCCATGAAACCCTAGCAGTGAATCTGTCTTCCTCAAACCCTATCCGCACAAACCCACCTTTGATAACACGCATAACCACCTCAATAAAACTTCTGCATGGAATGCTACCAACAATGTGCCTCAACCTCACCTAGTTCATCACTCTACAGATTTCTCATCACATTAAGCTCTTCTTTGCACTTCGCAATTTTATAATTCAAACAATGCAAGGTGACAATAATGCTACACTAACAGACTTTATAGCCCAATTCAAAATTCTTCACATTAATTACTCCCCAACCACCATCGTACATGGCATTAACTCTTCCTCTATGCTTTGTCACACATTGCACCCTATTTTTCGTGCCTATATTTTCCTTGCCTCAGTCATAACCTTCTGGCGTGCCTACTACTTCTTAGTCATAGATTTCCTTTATGTACACTTCCCTACGCCGAAGTACCTATCCAATGTGACTCTTTCCAAGTTATTCCCAATGTTACAGCCTACCTCACATTATAATAAGCATCCATCCTCCTACGCGTGGTCTTTAATCCCAGAAATTTTCTTGAAATCAACATTATCTCCTATGAGAACCTGTAAGTTTGTTTTTACCATGCACTATGATCAGAAAAAAGGCACTAGTCAATCCTTCTCCATCCACCCCACACTAAAAGTATGTGTGGTCCTTTGCACATGATATCAATAGATAGTAATCAGCTTCTGACGCTTAAGCACACTTGTTACACATAACACTGAACTAAATTGACAAAGCATAGCAATGTTGAAAGGAAACACATATAAAGGAAAATGCATTAAAGGAAATATAATCTAATGACAATACTACCTTATTACAAACACCAAGAAGAAATATTTATAATAGGGCTTTAGCCTACTCCTATTGAAATAACCAAGCAACTGTGTCCCATCCGGTGCTTCTAACTAGAAAGCGCTTAAATCAAGTATGTAAGTCACAACATACGGTCCCAACCAATGCACCTTAAGCTTTCTAGGGTGGCACAAGAACTTGTAGTCATAAAGAATAACCATCTGTCCAACTTCAATCTTATTATCCTTAATATGTTTATCATGTTATGCCTTATGCCTAGCCTTTTATGTCTTCTGACTCCATCATGCTACAACATGCCTTTCATCCAATTACATCAGTTTATCAATATGCTCATCAAGTGCTTACTCATTAGCCAACCCCACCCTCCTACGTGCACAATACACAGATAAGATAACATGAATTCCATGGGAAAAATAGCCTCCATGCCAAATACCAACTGAAAGGGTGTGGCCTTCTTCAATATTTTAAAATATATCTTGTATTCCCAAAGTACATTAGAGACTTTGTCATCCCAGTCTTTCCTTCCAACATCACAAATCTTAGTCAATGTGTTGTTCAATATCTTGTTGAAAGCCTTAGAAGTTTCATTAGCCTTAGGGTGATATGGTGTTGTTTTATGGTGTGCCACCATAAATTCTACCAATAGCATCTTGATGGTCTCATTAAGGAAATGAGTACCCCTATCACTTGTCAAACTCAATGGGCATCCATACCTACTGATAATGTTCTCCCACAAAAACCTTATTGTCAAAGATGTTGTGCAATCCTTTATAGGTGCCAATTTTTCCCACCTTATAAGATAATTTTTATAAGTTATAATGTAGCATGATCCATTCTTATGTGCAGGTGGGGAAATATGACCCACAAAGTCAATTACCCACTTTTCAAATGGTTTTGCACTAGCAATAGGCCTCAAAGGCATTTCATCTCTATGTCCGAGATTTCCAAAGCACTGAAAATGGTCAGAGGCCTTACAATACCCTTTACAATCCTTATACAGTGTTTCCCACCATAGGCCAGCCAATAAAACATGATGCGTAGTAGTATATCCTGCATAATGTTCACTTGTAATCCCAACATGAGCCTCCTCCATAATCACTTTGAGCTCATGCTCTAGTACACATTGGAATAAAACTTCATCCTGACCTAGTTTGTATAAATCTCTACTAATCAACATGTAAGGCACGACACATATGGAAAGTTATTTTTTCTCCAAACTCTTCATCCCTTCAAGTGCCACACCAGTATGTAAAAATACAGCAATATCTTCTAAGTCAGAGGGTGCTCAGTTAAATATAAATATTTGTGCATCTGGCATTGTATCCTCAATGCTCTATACATCCTCGCTTGAATTAATCCTTGATAAATGATCTGATCTAGAATTTCTCTTTCCTAGCTTAACCACCACTGTAAAGTCACATTCCTGAAACAACAGAATCCACTAGCATATGTGCCCCAATAGAACTGGCTTGTTCACCAAGTACTTCAGTGTCATGTGATCTGTATAGAATATAAAGTGTGTTGCCAGTAAGTATTTTCAAAACTTATGTAGTGCGTAAATCATGGACAAGGCCTCGTGCTCCATAATTTTATAATTATGTTCGACTGGTGTTAACTTCCTACTTACGAAACAAATAGGATGATCAACAATATCTTCTCCAGGATAGACTAATACCACACCAATGGCCATGCTAGTGGCATCCACATGCACATGAAAAGGTTTGTTCCATGAAGGAAAACGTAGAATAGGAGCTATAGTAAGCCTTTCCTTCAATGTCTCAAATGTGTGTTGTTGCGCTTCACCCCAATGGAATTTACCTTTACTTTTTTAACAGTTATTCCAAGGGCGCAACAATTTTGGCATAGCATTTGATAAAATTCTTGTAATATCATGTGTGACCTAAGAATCTGCACACCTCACTCTGGTTAGTAGGTCCCTCTCAGCCCAAAATAACAACAACCTTAGTAGGATCCACTAACAAGCCTCCTTTACAAATAATATGTCCCTGCAAAGTCCCAAGGGGTTAGCAAAATGCACTTCTTAAATTTTAAGGAGATGTTAAACTATCAGCACCTCTCAAACATAAGTCTTAAGTTATCACAATGATCTATCATTAGCCCATATATTGTCCAATCATCTAAGTAAACCTGTAAGAATTTATGAATATAGTCCTGGAACGTTTGTACAATAACGTGCAAAAAGACTGCAGGCACATTTTTCAATCCAAATGGCATAACTATGTATGAAAACATTCCCCACTTAGTGGTGAAATTCATCTTCTCTTAATCCTCTTTAGCTATCCTTACTTCATGATATCCAAAAAATCCATCAGTGAAGGAGTGGCTCTCATGCCCTATAATGCCTTTCAAGATTTCTGTAGTAAATGGTGTGGGAAAGGGATCTATCACACATGCAACATTCAACTCCCTATAATCCACATAAATTCTTATCTTTTCCATCTCAAATGAGTCATCCAAGGACCAAGAGAAAGTCCTCACCAATGTAGTGCAGCAGAAGGAGGGTCAACCAAGTAGAAATATGAAACCTCCAACATTTTATGTGTCCTTAATTGTTGGGAATAACCTAGTACACAATTGTGTGATCGACTCAGGGTCAATTAGTTCAATGATGCCTAAACAAATTACAGATCAACTAGGTCTAAAGTACGAACTTGTCTCCAAAGGAGTGGTACAGTTAGATGGGATAGCAATGGGAACTATGGGAACCATAAAGGGTTTAAACCTCACATTACATGCATGTCTAATATCACAGTTTAGTAGGACATATCAATTATTGATTTACCCCCACTCTTTGTTTTGTGTTTTTCTAGGGATTTCATGACTAAAATTAGAGGGGGTACCTGTACGATGGAAAAGTGAAAAGCGAGCGTGGGAATCTACAAGTAACTTTTCCTCGCACCCGACCTCCCGAGGTCGTGCCGAGACAGTCGGTGGGGATTGAATATACATTGGGATGCCAGACAAACTAGCTTAGGTAAATCTGATGTCTTCGACATGCACTAGTGAAAATTGTGAATCTAAGGAAAAGAAGGCCCTCCTAACCTGAACTGGTGTGATAGATCGATCAGCAAGGATGACTGCTCGAAGGCTGCAATCAATATCGAGCTCTGGCGTGATTCGGTCTATGGGTTGTGGAATACGTGGAAAATGACCTGGGATAGTTTCGTGTATGTCTCCAGATAAGGTCATAGGGTGGATGGTAAATATAATTGACTCTATGGGTGATTCTCTGGCCTAGTCCAGAACTCCTTAGCTTCATTAGCTGCTATGTCTAACAAGGATAACTATTCGATGATGATAGGTGGAAGTGGAGTAGATCTGAATACTAATGTACGTAGGCCAGCATCTATGTCTGATTCACCTATGGACTCATTGGGCTGTGAGATTTGTGGGTCACAACCATAGATTCGTGTTTTTTGTGGTCCTTCTATGGTCATGTGCGGATTCAGTCCCTAATCCCTAGTATCCAATAGTCATATGCTTTCTCAGCCTCTATATTCAGATTTAACAGTTGTGTGATCTTTTCAGAGTATCTCACAGGTGTTCGTGCAACCTGAATTCTTAAGCTGGTATCTATATCTGTGAGAGTGTCTCCTGCGTCTGGCTGTGGGACCAAAGGATCACAACTGAATTTTTCTCTCTTTCAAACCCTTCCACAGTCATGTGGATATGTATCTAGGGTAATCTATAGTTTGGTTGATTTGACCAAAACGTGTTTGCTTGGTCGTCTTCTATGTTTAACCCACTTAACTGGAGGCTGATCTATTGTAAGTTTGTTGTTGTTCAGAATATTTGGATCCTAAGATTCTGATCTATATCAGTTATTGTTGTGACGAGATTGGGTTGGGGCATGATTGGCTCAAATACGTATTCCCTGGGCTCTCTAGGGCCCGTGATTGTCATACAAAAGCAACAATGTAAACTAAATGTAGCAAAGTAAAATTAACTATGTGAAATATATCTATATATATATATATATATATATATATATATATAACATATATAACTTCTATATTTTTGTATTTTTCTGATGAATTTATATGAATGAAATTGAAGGAGAAACTATTTTAATATATCTAGAAATTGAAAACTAATCTAATGACAAATTTAAAACAAACAAAGCAACCGAGTATAGCTACTTGCCTGTGCAGTTGTAAATCTATTCTAAAGCAATGAAATAACTGATCTAATCTATTTGAAAGACTCTCGATCCTACCTCAGAAGTGAGGAATGAATCATAGTCTCTCAGAAACTATCAATCCCCACAGCTTCCCTGGCAATATCGAAAGTAAAATTGACTGAAATAAAGTGATTGGCTACTCTATTTGATATGCTCCTAATTAGAACTTTGAAAGCTAGAACCTGGATTCTACAGAACAGTGGCGAATCCGATGGTGTGTGTGATTTTTTCCCCTCAGTGTGATCTCCTCGCTCCTTCGTGCTCACGTGGATCCAGAAAAGAGTGTAATGCTAGCATCAACAGAAGTAGATATTGGGACAAAGGTAGCTTAGGATACAAACTGAATACAATGCGAGTAGGAGAGAGATAGCGCAAGAGTACAGAGCTTGGCTTATGCAATTCCTAGTGGGATTTATTGCGAGTCATGCAACATAAAACGTCCAGATCCTGAAACTATCCTGGTTTGAAGAACAAAACCTGCAACTTTAATGGCTTCCTATTGAAAACAAACTATCCTATTCCAATTGATTTGGATGAAGTGATAACAACAATTGCACAAGATGGATATGTGGCTTCCTAACAACAAGACAACACTAACTAAGCATGCAATGAATAAAGCTAAGAATTCTAAGCAAAATGAAAGACTAATCTATTGCAATGAGAAATTCAGAGGAAAATTTGAGGGGCCATTTGCTTGAGCACAAGCCAACTATTTATAGCATTTGCATTTACCCAAGGTAAAAACCAAATTGATCTCTTAAACTATAAACAATGGAAAAACACTATTCCAGGGAACCAGAATCATTAATGCAAGCCCAAGGCAGTGAAAAAAGTTGGTAAACATTGAAATTTACATGAGTCACATTAAAAGAGCATTCTGGAAAATGCGTGAAGGACCGCCGCCCTATCTAGGGCAGCGGTTATGAGGACCACCCACCCTGTCTAGGGGTGGCAGGAAGCCGCCACCCAGGTGGTTTTCGTAACTTGAAGAGTAAAAGGCAAAGAAAAGAGGGGAAAAGAGGAAAAAAAAGCACGTGGGGGCTAAGCGGGGCATGCAGGATGATAACACATACTTAGAGAGCTTTTTCCTGGATCCCGAACACCTTGCGAGGAGACCTGTATCATCATTGGGGCAACGTGTCACGTTGTTCCGGTAGTGCAGTGCCTTACAATTTTGGGTACGTACATATTGCCCCCTCGGAGAAGCATTTTAGCCATGAAGAGGTGTAAAACGGTGGATCCGAGTATGGCGGTCCCGAAATGGGAAGTTGGAAGTTATACCTGATACATTTGTGTGTCATGATGATGCCATCTGGAATTCCTGCCACCTACAAAATGAAAAGAGGAATCAAGTGCAGATAGAAAAAATAGATCAGAAAATAAATGCTAAAATAATGGGAAATGAGGACGTACCATTTGTGCGGGGGTAAGAACTTACCTCCATCGGCGCTCCAAACCTGTGAAAAAGGGCATTCAAAACAAGTCAGGCTGCTATATATATGAAAGTGGGCCCATTTTCCTATTCATTTGCGCGTGTTGATTTGATTGATTCTGAGCTCTAGGACCCACGGTGACGGTTTCTTATGAGAGTAGAGTCAAAACGTTCGTGACGAGATAACGATCATGCCTCCGCGAGCAGATCATCGACCCGCGAGATCATAGGTTAGTTTTCCTCAATTTATCGTTTTTACCTCCAAACTTTTAAAATGCTAAAATATTTGTCGTGGGGGGGTTATTTTTGAAAATGTTAGGTTCAAAAGGTCCATCTAGGGGGGGGCGCCTACTGGGTAGGCTTTGTTTTTAGTTAAAATGGTCCTTTTTTTGGTTTTTTTAGGCCTTTTTAGGATATAAAACCCGCGTGGGTTTTCGGGACACGACCGCCACCCTGCCCTTACATGACCGCCAGCCTTGTTCAGGGCAGTGGCAGTTACAAGACCACCTGCCTTTAAGGTGGCGGTTACGAAAACTGCCACCCTGCTCAAGGTGGCAGTTCTTCACAGAATGTCAAAAGAACACTTGTTTGAGACTATTTTTTGCATTTTTAGCATTTCTATGTGTTTTCATGATTTTTCTAATGTCATTTGGATGCTAACTTGCTCTGTTTTGTGTGTTTTTGGGTGTATACAGGCGAGGGAGGAGTACATTCGGTGGAGCCGAGAGAGGGAGTGTGAATGGCTCCTAACAGTATTAGATGCCCTTTCACAAGACGAGCAGGATACTCTTCAGAGGGCTGGTATACTACGTATATCACGCGTCCCACATGTTGCACCGTCCAGTCACATTCTTTGTGACTTATTTTCCTACTAGGATGCTGATCGGAACACCTTCTGATTACCAGGGGTCTGAGGTGAGTGGACCATCACACTGGAGGATGTTTACCATATCCTGGGGGTCCCGATCATCGGGAGACGTCTTACTCTTGAGACAGCAGGTTCACGGGCCCAGATAGCACAGTGGGCCTCTTACATGGGAGATGCCATCATCTCCACTGGTTCGAAGAAGGGGGTCAGAGTTCGGTCTATTCCTAGCTTGCCCATCCCCTTGATTCACCAGGCCTATTATGGGGATCCTTTCCTCGAGATTGATCGGGGACAAGGGAGGAGACACACTGCTATATTGTTGGTCCCCCGTCATTGCACAGATCGAGGGTCATGACCAGATTTACGCCTGGGGAGCAGATATACTTGGGACTACCTACCATGACTTATACAGGGTAGTCCATTTATAGGGGCAGTCCTTGAGCCACCCGACCCTAGTTATGAGCTGGGTTTATGAGCACTTCATTCCCTATGGCAGAGGTGTAGAGGTGACAGATCCCGGAGCTGTGAGGGCAGCCAGATGGACAGACATGTCAGTGCTCAGAGCACCTCATCAGCCAGTTGCTTCTCTGACCACCGATGACATGGAGGCCACACCATATCAGGCCATGGCAGGCTTATGGGGCGAGGAGGCTCTTACTTTGATCTCCTGCTCCACCATAGGGCAGCTCATTGACAGAGTAGGGCGAGTGGAGATACACCCCTTTTGGCTGAGTTCCTCAGCAGTTTGGCCTACCTTACATGGGTATGCTTCCCCTGGTAGTGCCAGTATACAGGTCAGTTTGAGAGGCCAAAGGGGGTCCTAGAGGCCGGGGTTGGACAGTTGTTACCCCTGGCATTCCTATTGCGGCTAGGTGGGTAGTACGTGCCCGAGGGAGAGCCGGTGCTCCTCAGGCACCCTTACTTCAGATTGCCACGGGTCCTACCCATAGCAGCGATGACCCCATCGACATAGACTCTGAGTCCGAGGAGTTCACAGGGGGAGAGACTGAGGAGGATAGTGATCCTGAGTGGCATGACACTCAGGATATCATGCAGGAAGAGAGGGCAGAGTGGAGTGCAGAGAGGGTGACTCTGGTTTCAGAGGAGCCACTCTCCCAGGGCCATGGTGGGGAGGATGAGTCCGTTGTGGGATGCTACGTCGCTCCAGCCATGGGGGGAGCACCTCAGTCAGCGGCGACATCTGTGGTAGGTGCTGACCCTAGAGATCCATCCTGGAGGCCTGGTGATCCGAGTAAGTTACCATCCTTCCTTTTAATGTTTGTTTTTAATTAGGATTGCCTTAGTTTCTATCTCTCCTTTTGTTTACACTTGTGTTTTATCTCTTGTTTTATTTCTAATTTTTTTTCTCCTTTGTTTACAGAGACCACCGATGAGTGGCGAGACCTGATTCGCAGGGTATGCACCGATACCCCGATGATCCCTATGGAGAGGACCCATGTAGAGTTGTCTATGGATGCAGGGGATCCATCAGTAGTTGGCAGACATAATGATGTCTTTGCCCCTATCTGGCATGTGGCCAGGATGGTATCAACTCTCCGTACGGAGCTAGCGGGGTATAGGATAGCCGAGCGCCTGATGAGGAGTCATTCTCGTGGCGAGACTGTGGCTGCCCCTTGGGATCCTGAGCCCTCCGTGCACTCAGAGCGCCGGCGTAGCCGGAGTCTTAGGCATGGGCATGCACCTTCAGAGGGGTCTCATAGGGATTGAGAAGCCACTTGGCTCTCCTATATTTTTGTATGATATTTTTGTATATCTCGGGCTCTTTGAGCGTTTTGACCATGCTTAGCGCATGATGGCATTGTACAGGAATTTTGATCATCTATATATATATATATATATATATATATATATTATTCTTTTTAGATCAGACTTTTGGCATTTATGGCTTTGCTTTGCATTTCTGTTTCCTCATGTGAACTATGATGTTATGCTTATATGCTTTTTAGAATGTATGCAATGGAGAACAAATGATACAAATGTTTACTTTCTTTTCTATTTCATGATGCTGATATATGATAATGTAGATACAATGTGATTTTGAATCTTAGTTTCTGTAAGCAATTTTGGATACTTCATATTTGTTTTGGCAAAGTGGTGAAGACAAGCCGGTATGATGAGTAGATAGACTTGCCCCTACTCTCCTAACCCCACGCAACTAGTAAGATGTGAGGGCTCATCACCAAGAGCTGTAAAGGGCACAAGTTATGAAATGTGTTGAAATGATAGTGATGAAAGATAGAAAAAGCTTTGGTGGAACCAAATTAGGATGCTACAAGCCTACTCCACTCGAGTGACTTCATAGTTTTGGGATGCAACTTGCTTTGCGGTTTATCTAGACTTAGATCCGTAGATGGCCACATGGTAGACAAAATCTGGGTTTTAGGATTTTTAATTCTCTTGGAATTTTGGACATCCGATTCATTTGTTTTTGACTCAAGACTTCAAGATTTGAATTGTTTGTTTATGACCTTTTACGTTTGTTTGTCAAGAGGACCCCCCACACCTTGCCCAATGCTACTAGTAAGAAGCGTGGGTTTATCACCTTAGGCAAGGCATAGGCGAGTAAGGGCATTTCCATCCTTTCCCAACCCTACGTCACTAGTAAGAGATGCAAGATCATCACCAAAGGTTGGTGGGGCAAGGAAATGTGTAAATTTAAAATTTTCTGTTTGACTTATACTTGACTTGTTTGTTTGAGTAAAATGTCAGCATGCTCTTACTTCCAAAGAGGTATTCATACGGGATAGATGTGACACAATGAAGCTTCTAGAATAGACCATAGGAAAGATACCTATCCTAAGAAGAAACCAAAAGTGAGAACAAGCATACAGATCTTGGTATGGTTACCGTTAAGACTTTGTCATATCTAAATTTGTTTGATGAAATGATTCTGAAATAGTTTAATGATATCATGGAAATGGAGAAGTATGATTAGAGCATTTATGCCAATACCATCAAAAGTTTGTAATGAATTTCTTTTTTTAAGAATCAAATTCCTTGATCACAAAGTTGTACAAAACAAGTGGAAAAAATGATCCTAACTATATGAAGATGCAATGTAGATATAACTATACAAGTAGTACTGGTTGCTTACGCGTAGAATCATTTAAGGTGTAGGGAATTGACCATTTCACCAAATTCCTCACCTTCCAGTGTGCATAAGAGATATGCACCATTTCCATAGTCCTTCATGACTCGGTATGGGCCCAACCATTTGGGACGAAACTTCCTTCCTTCGTCAATCTTTTTGTCGAGATCCGACTATCTATCCTTAGAACCAGATCACCCTCGTATATGTCTCATTCATACACCTTCTTGTTATACTACCCGACACATTCGGTCAGCATAGAATTTGTGTCGTTGTTCAACATCTAACCTAGCTTCATCTAGGCTTTCTAGTTGGGAGAGACGTGCTTCTCTGTAAGCGTCTTCGTCTAGAATTCCTTGTAACGAGATACGAAGACTGGGTATTTCAACCTCAAGCGGGAGAACTGCTTCTGCCATGAATACCAGCGAAAAAGGAGTGGCTCTTGTTGGTGTTCTTATTGAGGTTTGGTGGGCCCATAAGGCTGGATATAACTTTAAATGCCAATCTCATTTGTTTTCTTTCCCCGTTTTAAGGAGAATGGCCTTTAAACATTTTAGTTTGTCGCCTCAGCCTATCCATTGGCTTGGGGGTAATACAAGGAGGCTGTATGATGGCTTATTTTGAATTTATTACACAATTCGTGAACTTCATCATTCTTAAAAGAAATCCCATTATCTGAGATAATGATTTGCGGGATACCGTACCTGCAAATGATTTGGTTCAAAATGAACTTGGTGATCACAGAACCTGGTACAGTAGTAAGAGGCATGGCCTCTACCCACTTGGTAAAATATTCGGTGGTCGTGATTATGAAATTATGGCTGTTTGTAGATGAGGGAGAGAGCTTCCCTATTAAATCGAGGCCCCACGTAGAAAAGGGCCATGGAGTAGCGATTGGTTGTAGAGCTTGTGCCGGCATGTGGATCTTGTGGGAGAATTCTTGGCACTTATGACACCTTCGTACAAACCCTACTGCATCGTGTTCTAAAGTATGCAAGAAATAACCTATTCGATGTATTTTACGAGCGGTGGCATGGCCATCGAAGTGGCCTCCACACATTCCACTATGAGATTCTTAGAGAATCTTCTTGGATTCTTCTGTGTTCGATACATCTCAGAAGCATTCCATCGAATGCTTTTCAATAGAGCACTTGCTCTATGATGACATACTTAGCTACGATAATGTGCAAACGCCTTCTTTCGTTGCAGTGTAGCACCTTCCGGATACATATGGTCCATGATATAATTAATAATGTCAGTGTACCAAGGACACTCAAAGATAGAAGGTTTGGTTTCGATGTAGTATATGCGCATTCATCGGGAAATTCCAGATCTACTAGATTGCCTCTGTCTAATGGATTATCGGCTAACCAATCCACGATGATTTTTCCTTTAACGGACTTTTGATTTACGAATGTTAATTTGAATTCACCCATTAAGGTTATAAAGCATCTAGCCTTTTTAGACAAGGACCCTTACGTGAGGAAAGTTTGCAAATGCTCTGTCTTTACAATGACCTTTGTTTCTTGATTTAGCATAGGCATGTCTTAAGCGTTTGGTTGCAAAGACTATGGCAAGGCATTCTTGTTCTGCCCATGTATAACGTGTTTCATAGTCGAGCAACGTCCGGCTAATGACATAGATCACACGTTCTCTCTTGTCGTCATCTTCTTGAGCCAACATACAGGCTAGCGAGACATTGATGGCTCACGAATATAAAATTAACGGGTGATCCGGCTTAGGTGGCATTAGCGTGGGTGGTGATAACAAGAAATGATTAACTGCGTCAAAATCTTCATTGCAGTCTTCTGTCCAATCAATGATATAATCTTTCTTGAGTATATTGTTGATTGGATGAATGGCAAAACTTAAGTTTGAGATGAATCTCTAGATTACACCAAGTTTTTCGAGAAAATGACTTGATTCCAGATTCATACGAAGGTGGGACCATTTTGAGAACAACCTTTATTTTGGCTGGGTCAACATCAATCCCACGTGATGATATAATGTAACCTAGGAGCTTCCCTCATGTTACCCCAAAGATGCACTTTTCTAGATTTAGCGTGACTCCGTATTCTATCAGACGTGAAAGAATGACGCAAAGCACTTCCAGATGGTCATAACGCTTCTTGGCCTTGGCCAATAAGTCATCTACGTAGGATTCCACAATTTTGTGAATAAGATCATGAAATATATACGTCATAGCCCACTGGTACGTAGCGCCAGCGTTCTTGAGACTGAATGGCATAACAACATAGCAATAGGTTCCCCAAGGAGTTATAAACGTGTTTTTAGCTTGATCTTGTTCGAATATTCTGATTTGATTGTATCCCGAGAATCCATCCATGAGAGACAAAAGCTCAAACCCAGTTGTTGCGTCAACAATGACATCTATAGATGGTAATGGGAAGTCATCTTTGGGACATGCCTTGTTAATGTCTCGGAAGTCTACATAGATGCGTATCTTTCCATTTTTTTTTAGAACCAGAACGATATTAAATATCCACTGAAGAGTAATTGATTGGCTTGATGAATCCTACTTGGAGGAGTTTTGTTACCTCCTCTTTTACCATGAGAGCTACCTTGGGTTTCATTGGTCTCAATTTTTCTTTAATCGGCTTTGCATCTGATTTCGTGACGAGGTTATGTACCGCAATGTGTGGTGCAACCCTTGTCATTTCCTTATAATTAAATGCAAATGCCTTTTGATGTTCCTTGAGGATTTGAGTGTGTATTTCTACTTCTGATGGAGTTAACGAGGATCCTAACTTCAATATTTTTGGTTCGTCTTCTGTTCCGATATTAATATCGATTGTTTCTTTGATTAGAGAAGTGTTACCTTCTTCAAACTCAGGCGGGCCTGCAGGTAATTCCAGATCATCTCTACTTTCTCAACTGTGTATATACTAAGTTCCTTTTGTGGGGGAAGCTATGTCATAGGATTTCCGAAGTAGGAGGATGAATGTGGGATTAGGGATAAATCTACCACGTGATGGATGAGATGTAATGTCGTATAGGTGTTCAAGAAATCAAGAGTGGTTATATTACTATCGATGTGGTCTAGGATAGTAGATTTGTTTTCATCTCCATTCATCAAAAGAGGATTTGACATTGTTTTTATTAGTTGGTTCAATACGAAGGGATACCATGAAATGGCTATTCTCTAACATACTATTTGGAGTAAAGCGCGATGTTGAGGTTGCTATTGAATCGGTGAGAAGATTTTGTTCTCGCGGGATTGCTTCAATTGATATGAAATCAAACTCCTTGCTTAAATTCAGTACAGTTGTTTTGAAGAGTTGTAAGTGCTCGGCTCTGGTTTCATACATCTTAGAAACTTGGTTTGCTACCAATTGCGAGTCTCCTAACACGCTGATGTTATCAACACCGATTCTCTTAGCTAAGATAAGGCCAAGGAGGAGGGCTTTGTACTTAGCGCCGTTGTTTGTGCATTTGAATTTTAGTTTAAAGGAAAACGGTAGGAATTTTCCCTCGGGAGAAGTAAGGATTACTCCTACCCCAGCTCCGTAACTACATCTAGCTCCATCAAAATGGAGAGTCCAATACTTAGCTGGGAATATGGGCAGTTAGGATATTTGTTGTGTTAACATCTTCTACCTCTACCATGCAGAGATCTACTGCTGGAAGAGAACCAACACCTAGGGTGTATCCCCATGCCTACAGAATCAAATGGTAGGAACATTGGTAGATCCTGTTCTAGTAATTCAATAAATTTTGCAGTAGTTCCTAATGATATTATTTCTACAATCTTAGCCTCATCTTCAAGGTCTGGGACTGTCTTGGCTAGGCTCATGGTTTCAAGATCTATCGTATGTAGCAACTTTTCTTCCGGTTTCGGGCCGGTAGGCTTATTAAGTTGGTCTGTTGGGAGTTCAAACTCCGAGTGAATGCCTGGTCTTCTCTTTAAGTCAGCCAAGTGTATATCAAATGGTTTTGGATCACCTTTGGCTACGAATATCTTTCCCAAGTGTAAAAACCTTACTTCTTGAAATAACGTAGAAGGGATCACCTTCATACGGTGTATCCATGGTCATCCGAGGATCATATTATAGTTAGTTTCCCGATCTATAATATAAAATTCATTCAGGATTGTTTTGGGTCCTAATGTGACCGGTAGTATTATAGTTCCAATCGAGGTGGCTTTAAGGCTATCATAGCCTCTTATTGTATTTCACGTCGTGGAACAATTTATTTCTCCATACCCTAGCTTTTAAAGGAAAGAAAAAGGGACTATGTTAATTGTTGCCCCATCGTCAACCATCGTGCGTTTCACATAATTGTTATAAACCCATACTTGCAAGTGTAAGGCTGGATCACCTCGGCGTGCAATCTCAGTGTCTGTTGGCATTTTATTTATTTTGAATATGAATTCGGTGTCTCTTTCCGGCTGCCCCAGAGGGTGGATATCAAAGTCTATATGGTTTACCTATGTTTCGGGAGGTGGAGTGATGCTAATAAGATGACCTAAACCCAATGCTTCTAAAAGAGCAGCCCTATGAGCAGGGGAGTTCTTCAATAAATCCAAAAAGGAGATGTGTGAGAAGGTTTTTGTTAGATCATTAATTAATTCATAAGCACCCGCAAGTTTTATTAATACTTGTTGGATATTGTCTGTTTCTAGCGGGTAGCTTGGAATTAGCTGGGAGGAATTCTCTCGTGTCCTTGTTACAGCTTCTACGGGTAGTTCGGCATCTAACTCTACTAAACTGACAATCTTAGGTCATGACCGAGCTTCCTAATTGTGGCGCAACTAAAGGATTCAGTGAAGTTGAGGCTTCATGATCATTATTTCTTGTAATTACACCTTTGTTTGTCCCATTTGGATTTATCTTGCTAATGTTGTGATTTGGGAGCGGATCATTGAAGATCTTGGAGGGGTGCATTTTGAGGGGAAACTACCCTTGTAAAAGTATTTGGTGCTGGTGACGTAGGATCTGCCAAGAACATATCTATAAAAAGTTGTCTTTGTTCCTTTGGCAAACGTTGCATGAATTTATCGTAGTCATGACACGTTCTAGTGTCATGGCCTCAGATTTTGTGAAAACCATAATACGAGTTAGGATTGTAATTCCTATTTTGTTGGCTTGGTGTATATTGTGGCCTAAAACTCTGATCAAACCATTGCTTATTAGGATTAAATTTTTGCATTTGTTGTCTTCTGGTTTTGAATTCTGGATTTGATACCCAGTTGAATTTTGGTTTGGACTCTGTGTAGGGCTTCAGCATTGTTGTTGTTGTTGTTGTTGTTGTGGATGATTAAAATCCACTGTATTGATTGTTGGAGTAAAGTTGTTGTTCCGTTGGTTGTTTATTTGTGGTGGAGTATTCACAACATTTACCCTTTCTAGCCTAATCAGTTACTCCATCTGTTGTCGCTCCACGATTTTTATTAAGGATTTTAGGTCCTTGAGTTGACGCTTCATGGTATTAGGAATAAGTTGTAGTGTTCTGGTTAGAAGGTGATTAACCTCTCGTTTGCTCCATATGTTTTGTGACCACTATCTAATTTCCACTTGATCTATTTGGAGAGTGCTCTCAAGTACTTTATTGTAAGTTTTTAGTGGGAACTTCTGGACTTTTTCCTTCATTTCTTATACTGAGAGAATGAAGGAATAAATCACATAATTCCATTTAATCCATATTTGAAGCACTGGCTAAAGAATAAAGAATTCTATGCCACCTTTGGATGAAATGAGCAACAGATTCATTGTGTTCCTGTTTGATGTGCAATAATTCCCTAATTCGTGTTCTTAATATTTTTTTCATGTCAAATTCCTTGATGAACTCTGAAATGAGTAACTTGAATGAATGGATGGAAGCCTCAGGTATTCTATAATACCAAATTGATAGTGATGCCTTCCAAGGTTTTTGGGAAATATTTTAGCAACAACCCCATCCCAAGGGAGTAATTCTTGGAATGGTTGTGGCATAGGCCTTAATATGTGCATTCGGATCCCCCTCACCTTTGTATATGGGTAAATTTAGAAGAGGTCTTAGAAGCATGACGCTTCGTATGGTGAAATCTAAGGGCTCTTTCAAGTATTCTGAATATGTCCCTATCGCATAGGTTTTCGACCATTGATGGTGCCTGTTGAGGGAGTGGAGGTGGAATGGGTTGTTGATATGGCATAGCGTATGCGTTGGTGGGGGCATAAGGAAACCCCTGTGTTTGAGAAACCATGCCGGGAGAGGAGAACATATCCCCTTGTGGCGATTTGGAGTACATGTTTAAGTATGAAGGGGTATTGTCCAAGAATGGATTATTTTGTACCAGACCGGGAGGTGTCAGAATGGTGTTAGAAATGGCGGTTCTTGCTGGGGTTTGTTGTGAATACTGAGGGGTCATGCCTAACATGCCTATTCCTGTAAGGAGGTCTATTTGGCTAGGATTAGAATTTCCTGTTTGCATGAGTTGAGAACGGTGATTTGCCTGAGCAAGTTCTAACCCCCTCACTTTTTCTACTAACGTTGAAATGAATTCATTTGGTGAAGTCACGGTATTTTGCCTTAGCGGTGTTTGTTGTATATCATGGTGTTGTATAGGCATGTGATATCCTGCTATGAATTGATTGCTGCCCTGCCAAGTTTCCCCGAGGGTATTTCCTGTATGCAGTGGCATGAAGGTATTTCCTTGAAAAGAGACCTCGGGTTGTGTTTGTAAATTCCCTATAGGTGGGTACATACTCTGAGAGCGTTGTTCATTCCTGACATAACGTACTGAATGTTCATCATCTAAACCTAGGTATGGGTCTGATTGTTTGCTAATTTGTGGTCTAAGTAGTATCTGAGGAGATGAACCAGATTCTCCTGTGAACGTCATATTGTTCGAGCCTGAAGGCTTTGTTTGTTGTGTTTGAGCGAGCTGATCCAACTCCTCTATTTGGAAAGATGAGTTATATCTGACCCTTGGAGTTTGTGTTGACAACTAGTTAGTTGAGTAGTTGTCACCCCATACTGAGAGCAAGGGCGATGATTGTCTATTCAGTTGAGCATAGTATGCCTCAATTCCTAAGAGAGGCCTACCATATGCATTGAATCCCGACATATTCGAGGGGTATATGAATACCCGCAGAATAATGGGAAGGAGCGAAGGTAAAAATAAAAAATAAAAAATAAAGAACTATTTCGTTTCACGTCAGGTTCACCAATTTTGTACGATGGAAAAGTGACAAGCGAGCGTGGGAATCTACAAGTAACTTTTCCTCGCACTCGACCTCCCGAGGTCGTGCCAAGATAGCCAGTGGGGATTGAATATGTGTGGGATGCAGACAAACTAATTAGGCAATCTGATGTCTTCGACACGCACTAGTGGAAATTGTGAATCTAAGGCAAAGAAGGCCCTCCTAACCTGAACCGGTGTGATAGATCGATCAACAAGGATGACTATTCGAAGGCTCCAATCAATATCGAGCTCTGGTGTGATTCGGTCTATAGGTTGTGGAATACGTGGAAAATGACCTGGGATAGTTTCGTGTATGTCTCCAGATAAGGTCATAGGGTGGATGGTAAATATAATTGACTCTATGGGTGATTCTCTGGTCTAGTCCAGAACTCCTTAGCTTCGTTAGCTGCTATGTCTAACAAGGATAACTGTTCGATGATGATAGGTGGAAGTGGAGTAGATCTGAATACTAATGTACATAGTCCAGCATCTATGTCTGATTCACCTATGGACTCGTTGGGCTGTGGGATTTGTGGGTCACAACTATAGATTCATGCTTGTTGTGGTCCTGCTATGGTCATGTGTGGATTCATTCCCTGATCCCTAGTATCTAATAGTCATATGCTTTCTCAGCCTCTATATTCAGAATTAACAGTTGTGTGATCTTTTCAGACTATCTCACAAGCATTCGTGCAACTTGAATTCTTAAGCTGGTATCTATGTCTGTGAGAGTGTCTCCTGCGTCTAGCTGTGGGACCAAAGGATCACAACCGAACATTTGCTCTCTTTCAAACCCTTCCACAGTCATGCGGATATATATCTAGGGTAATCTATAGTTTGGTTGATTTGACCAAAACGTGTGCGCTTGGTCATCTTCTATGTTTAACCCACTTAACTGGAGGTTGATCTGTTGTAAGTTTGTCGTTGTTTGGAAGATTTGGATCCTAAGATTCTGATCTATATCAGTTATTGTTGTGACGAGATTGGGTTGGGGCACGATTGGTTCGAATACGTATTCCCTGGGCTCTCTAGGGCCCGTGATTGTCATACAAAAGCAACAATGTAAACTAAATGCAGCAAAGTAAAATTAGCTACATGAAATATGTCTCCAACATATATAACTTCTATATTTTTGTATTTTTCTGATGAGTTTATATGAATGAAATTGAAGGAGCAACTATTTTAATATATCTAGAAATTGACAATTAATCTATTGACGAATTTAAAACAAACAAAGCAACCGAGTATAGCTACTTGCCTGTACAGTTGTAAATCTATTCTAAATAATGAAATAACTGATCTAATCTATTTAAAAGACTCTCGATCCTACCTCAGAAGCGAGGAATGAATCATAGTCTCTCAGAAACTATCAATCCCCACAACTTCCCCGGCAATATCGAAAGTAAAATTGACTAAAATAAAGTGAATTGGCTACTCTATTTGATATGCTCCTAATTAGAACCTTGAAAGCTAGAACCTGGATTCTGTAGAACAGTGGCGAATCCGATGGTGTGTGTGATTTTGTCCCCTCAGTATGATCTCCTCGCTCCTTCGTGCTCACGTGGATCCAAAAAAGTGTGTAATGTTAGCATCAACAGAAGTAGATATTGGGATAAAGGCAGCTTAGGATACAGACTGAATACAATGCAAGTAGGAGAGAGATAGCGCAAGAGTACAGAGCTTGGCTTATGCAATTCCTAGCGGGATTTATTGTGAGTCATGCAACATAAAACGTCCAGAACCTGAAACTATCTTGTTTGAAGAACAAAACTTGCAACTTTAATGGCTTCCTATTGAAAACAAACAATCATATTCCAATTGATTTGGATGAAGTGATAACTTCAATTGCACAAGATGGATATGTGGCTTCCTAACAACAAGACAACACTAACTAAGCATGCAATGAATGAAGCTAAGAATTCTAAGCAAAATGAAACACTAATCTATTACAATGAGAAATTCATAGGCGAATTTGAGGGGCCATTTGTTTGAGCACAAGCCAGCTATTTATAGCATTTGCATTTACCCAAGGTAAAAACCAAATTGATCTCTTAAATTATAAACAATGGCAAAACACTATTCCAGGGAACCAGAATCATTAATGCAAGCCCAAGGCGGTGAAAAAAAGCTGGTAAATGTTGAAATTTATGTGAGTCACGTTAAAAGAGCATTCTGGAAAACGTGTGAAGGATCGCCGCCCTGAGCAGGGTAGCGGTTACAGGACCACCGCCCTGTTGAGGGCGGCGGTCACGAGACCGTCGCCCAGTCAGGGTAGCGGTTTCATAGCTGAAGAGCAAAAGGTAAAGAAAAGAGGGGAAAAGAGGAAAACAAAGCATGTGGGGGCTAAGTAGGGCATGCGGGATGATAATGCATACTTGGAGAGCTTTTCTAGATCCCGAACACCTTGCGAGGAGACCTGTATCATCATCGGGGCACGTGTCACATTGTTCTGGTGATGTAGTACCTTATAATTTTGGGTACGTACAGTACCTATCTACTGATTGGTCACATATGCTTTTTAAGACAAGGTACGAGACCAAGGCTACAATAAGGTCATAGCCAATTGCCAACTTTCACATTAAGCCTTATGTGTCAATTCTAATCAATGTCAATTGCTTAGCCTTTGATCAAGAAGATTTCCAAAGAACTCAAGAAGTGGATACTATGGTCGGGGGAATTCTAGACTTAACACTTGATGAGTGGGCTTACAAGAGGCATGGCTATGATCCATACAAAGAGATGGAGGAAGCCGAATTGGTAATTTATTTCCTACATGAGGACAATCTGACCATTCCTAGCATCACCAAGTCAGATGAGGAAGATGAGAATGAATTTTGGTAGTTGTTCTTCGATGGTTCGAGGAGCACACAAGGTGCGAGAGGAGGAGAAATGTTGGTATCCCAAAAAGGTATGAAATATTACTTCACTTTCATATTTCAATTCAGTTGCTCAAATAACATAGTTGAGTATGAAGCATTAGTCCATGAATTATATTGAACAAGGAAAAGAGGTATCAAGAACTTGCAAGTTTTCGAGGATAGTGAGTTGATTGTCAATCAGGTTAAGGGGAAGAATGTAGCCAAAAATGATCTTCTCAAAGCATATAAACACAAGGTGTGGGACCTCTTAGGGGATTTTGATGCCTTCAATATCCAGGCCATTCCTAGAAAAAGGAATGAGGCTGTGGATAGACTTGCAGTAATCATGGAAAAAATTTATGTGGTTGAAAGTATCAAGAGAGATAAAACATAGCCCCATATCAAGGTAGTTATGAGACCAACAGTTCTAGACAACAACACAAGTTGGCAGGTGTTCGAGAATGATCAACAAGTCATTAACTTCTTATATGAGGAGGTTGAGTTCTCTGCAAAGAATTAAGAAAAATTGGAGAGGCAGTATGGTGATCAAGTGGTTCAATTAAGGACAAACAAGCTCCCAAAAGGTGCAGTGACTCTTGTATCAATCTTCAATCCCAATGATCAGTTCCAGAAAGAGAAAGCAAACATCATGATCAAAGGAAAAGATGCAAAGTCCATTTTAGTGGGTGAAGGTAAAGTGCTCCAAATTGGGAAAGTGAGTATTGATCAAGAAAAATATGATTTCATAAAACTTTTCCAAGAGTTATCAGATGTCTTCACTTGGAGCTAAGAAGACTTGAGAGGGTTTAATCTAAACTTGGTGAAGCATACTATTGAGCTAGATCAATAATCCAAGCCCATTAGATGGAAACAAAGACCGGTAAATCCTCATATTGAGCCTCTCATGAAAAAGGAATTGAACCAGCTTATTGAGGCAAGCATCGTCTTTCTGATCAAGCACTCTTCATGGGTTGTTAATTTGGTACCGGTTAGGAAAAGAAGTGGAGAAATCAAGCTGTGCGTTGATTTCTGAGACTTGAATAGGGATTCTCTCAAGGATCATTACCCACTTCACTCCATGGAGTAGATCTTACAAGTACTAGCTGGATCAAAAATATTCTCTCTCTTATATGGCTATTAAGGCTACAATCAAATCATGGTGAAAGAGGAAGACCAATTCAAAACAACCTTCACCACTAAATGGGGCACATATACTTATAGGAAAATGGCATCCGGGTTATCAAACATTGGAGCTACATTCCAAAGGGCTATGGAAATGGTGTTCAAGTGGTTGATAAACAAAATAGTTCTTGTGTACTTAAAAAACATCACTATATTTTCCAAGAACGCAACAAGCCATCTCCATCAACTCAGGTAAGTGTTCCAAAGATGCAGGAGATTTTGGGTATCTCTAAATCCAAAAAAGTGTATATTCCTGGCTCATGAAGGCAAGATCTTAAGCCAAATAGTGTCTAAAGAGGGGCTAGAAATTGATCAAGAGGGAGTTTAAGCCATTTGAACAATGCCACTACCAAGTTACAAGAAGGCTCTTCAAATTTTCTTGGGGAAAATCAATTTTGTTAGGATGTTTTTTCCTAACTTTTCCAATCTCATCAAGCCACTAACATTGATGTTGAGGAAGAACATGGATTTTAAATGGACTGCTAAAGGAAAAGGAAGATTTGAATCCATAAAGCAGACTATTGCACAGGATCTAACCCTCATAAATCTATATTTTTTGAAGGACTTTATTCTATACACTTTTGGTGGCACGGATGCAATATTTGCAATATTAGTACAGCTAAATCAAGAAGGACTGAAGCAATCTATTACATTTTTTATCCAAGGCCTTTAGGATTATGAGGTGAGATATTCATTCATTGAGAAACATGTCATTGTTGTGATTAGAGGTTTAAAGAAATTCAGGCATCTAGTGTCAAGTAATAAGATTCATTTACTAGTTTCACATGCGGGTGTGAAAGATTTCATTTTTAGCAAGGACCTTAATGAGAAAAGGGTTGGTTGGATAACCAAGGTCATGGAATATGACATGGATATTAAGGTAACTAAGTTGGTCAGGGGTAAGGGTCTTTGTGAATATTTCGATTCTAATCAGCATGAGGAGTCAAGAAATGAAGAAGGATATGTTTTAGTGTTATAAGATGAGCAAGGACAAGCAGCAGATGGTGTGTCCATTCCTTATTGGACTCGGGATATTATACACTTCCTTCAAACATGTCACATCCCTCAAGGTTTCAACAAGGCCAAATGGAGGTATTTCAGACTTCATTACAGCTTGTATCTACTTGTAGATAATATTTTTTTCAAAAGGGATGTGAATGGTGTCCTCCTAAGATGGATCAAAAAATATCAGATAGAGAGGGTATTACATGAGTTTCATAACGAAGAAATATGTGGCCATTTTTCCCCAAGGGTGACAACTCTTAGAATTATGAAGGTCGGGTATTATTGGCCTAACCTCTTTAATGATTGTTATGCATGGATTAGGAAATGCAATAAGTGTTCCTTCTTCACAAGGAAAGAGAACCTAGTAGCCCTCCCATTACACCCCATCTCTGTAAATGAACCATTCATGTAATTGGGTTTGGAATTTATTGGGGTGATCAACCCAAATTCTAGTCTAGGTCACAAATGGATCTTGACAGCTACGGATTACTTTACCAAGTGGACAAAGGCAGTTACACTCAAGGAAGCAAGTGAAGCCAGCATTCTAGATTTCTATGAAGGCATTGTGATAAAGTTTGGTGTCCATTCCACTCTAATATCGAATAATGCTCTGGCTTTTCTTAGGGAAAATATATCTGAATGGGCAGTGAAAATGGCATCTATTTGACCACTTCCTTAAATTATTACCCTCAAGGTAATGGGTAGGCTGAATCCACCAATTTAAGCAGGACTCTAAGTGAGAACCAGAGAACATGGCACACCAAGTTGAAATCACCCTTGTGGGTTGATAGGATCACCCTCAAGAGGTCAACGTAAAATTATCCTTACAAGTTATTCTATGGGAGGGAAGCAAGGCTACCCATATCTTTTAAGCTTCCAGTATTGGAGCTTCTTAAACAGTTGGAACCATCTAAATTTAGGCCCATAGAAGCTATATATGCAAAGCTCATGGAGCTATAGGAACTAAGAAACTAGGCTATGAAAACAACGGATAAAGACCAAGCTCAAATCAAGAGGAGATTTAACCAAAAGGCCAAAAATAGAACCTTTCAAGAAGGAGACTTGGTTCTAAAATGGGATGTGGACAAAGCCAAACTGGGAAGAAACTCTAAGTTTGATGCAATATGGAGTGGCCCTTACACAATTTTAGGATGTAAGGAAAACATTTTTTTTCGATTGTCAAAGTTAGATGGAAAAGAATTACAAATTCCAGTCAATGGAATCTATCTCAAGCATTGTTACTAAAGTGAAGTATCTTCCCTATACATATTAGACTAGATTTTTCAATTCCTCCTAGTTCTTGTGGCACATTGCTTTGTTGTAATGTAGGGTTCCTTTTGTAATAAGTGATTTTGCACTCTCTAAATATTCCATTTGGGATGTGTATGAATTTGTTTTTTGTATATAGTTTTTCCTTTGTTGTTTTTGCACTTTCTAGTATCATGTAGGGCCTTATAATGGAACATTCAATCTCCAGCCCATGGTTTAAGGCAATGACAGGTGCCAACATTGATTTAGAGGTTTGAGGGGTAAATTCACAGGTTTTGGACTCGTTTCAGAAATCAAAGCGACTCCATGCCAAATGGACACCAAAAGGTCACTAGTATTTCAAATCTAGCAGGTAGATCACCCTGCAAATCACCAGTTGTTATCCATTTTATGCACCCTTGAAAAATGGACTAACCTACAAGTCTGGGCATTAGCAGTTAATGGAAAACAGTTTGTAAATAGGGTAGCTCTCTACAGCAAAGGTCTGAGCCATTAGTTATATAAAACAGGAAAATATTATCGGCCGACAATGTATGAACGTTACCATCCGGTAACAGGGATGGTGTTATTAGCCAACAATGTACGGATGTTACCGGTCAATAACACAATGGTATCATCAACAGACAATAGCAAATAATCCGAACGTCACCGGTCAGTAACATGTTTGGCTATTATCAGCTGGTAACAACAATGGTATTATCGACTGGTAATATCAACCAGCTCGACGACAACACTTTTGGGACCGACTTGTTCCCAACCAACATAATGAAGAAAATGTTACCGACTGACAACAAAAAATGTCTTACTAACCAACTATAGGAATATTGGCATCAAGCCTTGGAGTAGGTGAGGTAGGTGGGTGAAAAGATAACTCAACAACTAGTTCTAATGAAGTATGGCACCCATGTCTTCTTCTGTCAGAGAAGTACCCTCAGGAAGTGGATTTATATGGATTCTCATACATGTTTAATGAAGTATGTCGGTTGGTGAAGCATTTCCAAGGTTTTTTGCTCTATATATTGTTAAATTCACCTCATTTTGAGGAGAGAGATTCTGGAATGCAAAGGAACTCTATCAAAATTGTTCCAAAGCTATTGTGAGCTAAAGGCCTCAAATTTGGCCATTTTGTAAAGGATTTTTTCCTTTTTCCTATATTGTAATGGATTGTGCATGTTTTTAGCAATAAAATTGGTGTTTTGTGGCTTTTCTTTCCCTAACTTGAGTTATATTGCATCTTTTGTCTCTCGTTATGTTTACAGGTATATTGTGCATATATTTATCTTTTTTGCACGATCTTTAATTTGTTGTGCGTTATGAATATAGGGAGTTGAGTATAGTTTCAGACTATAGCACTTCCACTTGCCCTCTTCCACTTTGTTGACTCCCTATTTTTCACTCACTCAAATTATTTCACCCCTTTCTTTGTGCGTCACCTTATCTTAGAGTAGATTTACTTTTATGCATTCTTTTATCCTTGTCTCCTTAAAAAGCATTTGGGTAGGATTGGGTTGTTTTTTCATTCTCTCCACTTTGGAGAAGTTGGCACTAGGTTCGCAGAAGAAGTCAGATTTCTCCGAAGGGTTATCTTACTTGTAAGGTCCCACATTGTAGGATAATCCCGTGTTATGTGGATTACACTGATTGCCTCACACACAAAATCACAAGCAATCAAGGGTGTTGTAATTTTGCACTAATAATAGCCTCTAGGGAATAAGTCCTGAAATTCACGCAGCAACTCAATTATCTTTGCAACCTCTGAGTCAGACTAATAATCTTAAATGATGGCCTCCTTAGGTTCATCATCTATCCCAATGTTTACCTTCTTCGTTTTTCATAGGCTCATGATATGTGCGCACCTTCTCATCTTCACTATCTAATACCTCGTGCGTACCCTCAGTATGCTCAACATCCATATTTTCCACTTCTTCATCATCAATTACGTAGATCATCTTACATTTTTCTTTTTCTAGGCAGGCATGCCCAAGTTGTTATGTGTTTGTCTCTTCTTCCTCATAGTTTGCCTCCAAATCCGACTCACCTAGTAAATCTTGAATAAGTTCCTTAGCCTTTGCACTATCTCCCAATGTCAAGTGCTTCATAACCTGTAATGCCTCATTCACTAGAGGTTTAGTGGAAAAATAGTCAAAGGTCTGAATCATACCTGCAGTCAGTTCTTACCAATTTCTTGTTTCTCTATTCAACTTTACATAAACATACCATGCACACATGTAACCTCACAAAGTGTAGTAGAACTTGTGCACCCACAGTGAAGGTGGTAAGGCCTCTTGCCCCTCTTTCTAGAGTCTCTCACACTATTGAACATGGTGCTGAGAATCCTTCCCAAGAAATTCACATGTCTTGGTAGGCACATTGCTTCAAAGGAATCTAGTAGAGAAGGTGATTCTCACTTCTCGCCACTCTAAAATATTATCTCTGTGAACCATCAACTAGCGTGTCATTGTCCCATGCAAGGTATACACCAGCATATTCCTTCTTTCAACTTGATCTATCCACTAAACTTCCATAGTGCGCAAGAACACTTCAGGATTCCCCTCACCAATGTACCTTGGTACGTGGTTACTACCCAAATGCCTAACACATCGTTGTTAGCTCATGCACGTAACTGTCATCTACCCCCAATTGTCACATAAAAAACTTGTAGCATCACTCATATACTTTGCATCGTCCCACTTAATAACTTCTTCGTTTAATGGTTCAAGTACTTCAAGATCTCTAATGGTGTGCACATAAATTTTGTTTAAATATTCTTTGCTTAAATGTTCTACATAAGGTGTATCTTTTTCATCTGTTAAAGGAATGATGATGCACTCCTCCTTGTTCTCAAAACTAATATATCCTTTATTAAAGCACAAATCAGCATTATTTGCATAACACCAAGGATGCCTAAGCAATGTTGCAAAACTGTCTGCCTCTATCAGCGCCAAAACCTCAAATTCCCCTATAAACTTGGCCCCTTATATAGTAATAGTAGCATCTTTCAAGACTCCAATGGGTGTGGCTTTAGTCCTATTTTCCATAAATAGCAAATTTGAAGATGGATGCAATGGTAGCCTCCCCATCTGATTCCATACATCCAAAGTGAGTACATTCACTTCCGCACCTGTATCAATCAAAATATTACTCGAAATCCATCTATCATCAACCACATTTAGGGTGATGTCTTTTTCATAATCCAAATTGTGAAGAGGTAAGTTAGCATGTAAAATTTGTCTCTTGAGCTCTCCTCCACCGCGCGGCATCTTCCCCCTTAGCCATTCCCCTAATAAAAGAATGATGTTCTCTTGTTGTATCATCCTACAAACCTCCTTCAAATCATCAACATCTTTCTACGAAAGCTCAGCTGATTTAGCATGTTCCAGCTTCCATGACTGCTCTTTTAAACATTGTATCTCACCCTACAAATTTCTAATAACTTTCATGGTTTCTTGATAAACTTATTTTTGATGAGTAGGGTATGGATACTTTGCATGCAATACTTCTTCTTTTGTGATAAGGGGCTTCTACTTTAGAACTTCCCTCACATGTGTAGCCTCAATACATGTAGTGACTAACACAGGTACTATCTCAAGATCAAGCATTAACTTCGGTATCCACTGATCTTCCTAAGCACATTGTACTCTAACCATTCCCGTGCTCTTTTCCCATTTTTGCTTCTTACTCAGATGTTCATACAAATCCGATAATTCTTCATAATTATTGTTCTTTCCAAAAAAGAACAAATAATATTTTTAGTGAATTCACGCCTATAATGATCAAGGGATCCACATGTATAGCATGTTCCTCATAAAAATTCACTTATTCCACTGACGCTACCTTGGCATCTAAATCCTCCACGGTATCCTCAACCTCTACCTCGGCCTCCATCAAAGCGCCCTTCATTGTTATTATGATCATGATGCTCACCTTATTCCTTTGAATTATATTCAACACTGGTCCGACATACACCAGTATCAATTGTAGTGCCCACTTCCCTTCGACACTTTTTATTATTGATTTCTGATACTATCGACTATACTTATGGATACTATTGTAGCTTTTTGACTTAGCATGATGTTAGATGATTGACATACATAGATTATGGTTGGACTTTGATTTATAGTAGTATGTGTGTGGATTATTAGAGGTATGTTATACTGATGATGATGGATTGTCGACATGGTTATATATTATGACATTCATGTTTTCGTTATATTGATTAGACCTTAGCAGTTGAACTAATCTTGTGATCTTATTAATATTGATAAAATGTAAAATGGAGATGTGTTGGAAATTGATATTAGTAATGTTACTTATCTAGATGATAATTTAATTTAATTTATATGTGGATGATTGTTGATTTATATTGTATATTTTACCTTGGATGTTTTGATGCGGCCACGAGGCCGAAGGAGGTATTGTATGTTTTGCAAGTAAAATATAACACAACAACCAACGGGGGATTGGAGACCAACCACATTGGAATGCTAAATGAATTCAACAAGGGTCACCATGGAAACATGTATTTTTGGTGTGTGTGTGTGTTTGTATTGTTGCTAGGGGTGCCCATGGGGGGGGTCACATCCAATTGTGACCAAGGGGTTGTGTGTTATTTTTTAGTTTCCTTTGTTTAATTTTAATATGTGATTTTATAGTGATGTATTCTCCTTTTATTAATTACTTGATTTGTGTCTAGATTAGTAAATTAATCTTTTTACTAAATTAATTGTGGATGGGTCAAAAGGATTTCATTTATTAGATTAGATGGCTCTTGGGTTATGTGTTGTAAGTTGAGTGTTTGTGATTTTGAGTGTTATACACTCTACCCCTTCATGGAAATTCGAATTTGGCCTTAAAGGCCAATTTTGGAGGCTTGTGGGACAAGTTAAACTTGTTCCACACCTCTTAAATTTCTATACCAACCCTACCTATGGATTGGGGGGTCAAAAATAGACCCCATTATGTGTCTTGGGAAGACAAAAAGGTAAAATTTTATTTTACTTTCTTTCATGTAATTAAAGTTTTCCTTAGGACGTGTGGGCTTTGATTGTGTGTGTAAGGAAATTGTCATTCCTCTCAACCACCAATTTATGGTGCATTGGGGTTGAGGTTTGACTTGTGAGGTGGAGTTGAGGATGAGTGATGTGGCATCCTACATGGAGCCACCTCACCCTCCTCTCTCCCTTTTCTATTTATTCAAGTTCTTTTGCTTATTTGGGGGTTACTTCTTTTCTTTATGCTCTTGCATTTTTTGGGAGTTAGAGGATTTTGGAGTGTTTGTGGATTTGTTGGAGTTTCTTAGTGATTGTTTGGGATTGAAGAAGCTTGGTGTGGGAATCTTGGATCAAGCGCTACCATGGAAAGGTAGGAGCTACACTCTTGTAAAATATTTTCTTTTATATTGTGTATATGTGCATGTTTTTAAGTGTTTTATTATGCTTGTTAGGCTCTTGGGTAGATTGCCTAAGTGTGGTGTAGGAGGGGATTATGGGGATCTTTCATGTGGGGAGGCATAAGAATTCATTTCATGTTTTAGATGGAGTTGGGTTGGGTGCCCCACCTTGGGCAAGAAATTGCTTGCATTTCTTACTTAGTCTATTTTTATGAGGGAGTCATAAGAGATTGTAGGGAGGCATAAGAGAATGTGGGAGGCATAAGAGGTTCTTGAGGGAGGCATAAGAGTGTGCAGGGGTTTTGAGAGGTTTATTGGAGGGTTTTAAGGTGGGCACCCTTTCCCCATTGGGAGGCATAAGTGACCTCCCCATAGATATTACTCCTTTGGCTCTTGCATGTTGAAGCCTTGTGTATTTTGTTGCTTTCCTTCTTGTGATTGTAGTTGTATTGTTTGTGTTTTGGTATGGTTGTAAAATCTTGTATTGTGATGTGGAAGCTTGTTTTGTTGCATTGAGTTGAGTCCATTTTTCATTGCAATGTGGTTGGGGCTCAGGGGCCAATGAGGAGGATGGCTTCTTCTCCTCATTGGAATTTTTGGTTGGGTGGAGAGTGTTGCCTCTCCCCCATTTTTTGTTGTTGTGGTCAACTGATGAGAGGATGGAGCTTGGTTGAAGACTTGATTTTGGAGCTATGATTGAAGACAAATTGAAGTTCATTTTAGCTTTCATTCGTGTAAAATTTCCCACTTTAAGTGGAAGATGTTGTATTAATCCTTGTGAAGAAAAGTTGTTTTGATTATTGGATATTTAAGTTGGGTTGTATGTTGAAAGGGGAAAGAAAGATTTGTGTTTGTAAAGCTAGTTTTGTTGTAATAGGAAAGAAGATTATAAGGGGAAACAACTTGTTCACACCTTAGTCAACTTATTATTTCATACAAGTATAGATTTTATTGGAAAGTTAGTAGATTCTCAATTTTAAAACTTATTGGAAATCTTGTAAAGTTTGGTTGTGAGAATGGTTGAAATTTGTAGTTTGAAAAGGGAAAGAAATAATTACTTTTATTATATTCCATGAAAATTATAAGCTTGTGAAAAAAAAGATATGTTTGTTCATTCTCTTATAGTAGTTGAAAGAAAGTTAAACTTTATTCAAATAGATGGAAAGAACTTAGATTTACTTGTCTTTACTTGGTTAATAAAAATAGATTAATTCTTAACACTAGTAGAGAAAGGAAAAAAGTCTTCTTTGCAACTCAGGCTTAGCCTCCTTGGATTGTGCAAAATTTATTATTAAGATATTGTAGAATTACTCTAAACCTATTATAACTTGATATCATAATAAGTGAAATTTGACTTGGTTTCTTTTAAAGCCTCTTACCTAAATACTATAAAAATTTTACAAAGAAAATTTAAGTATGAAATTAAAATTAGTTAACGTTAATAACCATAAAAATGTTATTATTTTAATACTAGTATTGAAATTAAAATAATATTAATATTAAAATACTATTTATATTAAGATATTATCAAGATTAAAATATTATTAATATTAAAGTATTAATACTATCAGTTTTTAAAAGAAATATATATATATATATATATATATATATATATATAAACCACGTATTAAACTATATATGAAAAAAGGTAATAAGTAAACAAACTACATTAAGGCCACATATTAAACTAAATATATAACTAGTAATCGCACGTGAGGTGTGCGATGTTAACGCCGAAAGAGAGATAATGGTGAGCAGAAAAGGAAATTGAAACAGACAATAAAACACTATGTATCAATTAAAGTTGAGAATGAGTAATGACAAACCAGGTGGATGGAACAATTAGTCGTAAACAATGTCGATGATAGAGCTAGCAGCACCACTAAAAAGACATGTTTGAAGCCACAAATTTGCGCAAAGATTGACTTTTTGGTTGACATAGAGAAACATTTTGTGTTGCAAAAGATCCATAATCAACCTATTATGAGTCAATTTACCAAGTGATCCCAAAAATATGAGTACATTATGTGAACCATGTGTGGCAACCACCCATAAGGAATTTATTATAAATCCATCTTCAACTTTCTTTAGGGCAAGGGTATCATGAGCATAGACATACCAGAGGGGGAGCACGTCGTAAAGAGCATGAGCTTTGTTCTACACTCCCTCGCCTTTGCAGCATGCAGATGCATTTCAATCCGTTTCGCCGCTCCACCTCGAACATCTTCTTCTTCTTTACTCTTTCCACAATTGCATGTTCTTTGCTTTGAGGCTCAATTGGTCGGTGTATGTTTCATGGGGCTACTGCCGGTAAATATTCGCAAGAATTATGGTCCTCCATGTTCTAGAGTCCCCTATGCAAACCTTCCTGACATGAACCAACTCTGCCCAGAAATATTCCTTCCTCTTCAATACCCACAACGTGCACAAAAACATATGCGAGAGGTCCTCCGTTCTTTTCTTCAACGATATTGATATAGCTAATATCTCACATGTTGTTGGAACCACTTACACCTAAAGGGACATGGATTGGGTCAAAATCAATTGCACTCGGAGCAACGGGACCTCTGAAACATTACAGAACATCATGTTGGTTTCTTAAAAAAACAAATTGAGTGGACGAGGGTAATCATTAACCCCAATTTTTTTATCAACATCGTCGATGACACTTTGTGATTCAAGAAAATAAAAAAACTTAGTTTTTTTGTTTTGTTAGGATAGGCTTCTAGATGGAAATGTTACGAAGTGGTTTCTTCTAAGAAACATAAAATGGAGGTTAAAATAAGAAGTTTCAGGAATCATGATGTTGTGTTAACACCAACATAGTTGTAAATGCCATATAATTTTGTGTAGTTTTATACATTGTATGGAATTTTTGTGTTTTCTTTGCACTTGTAATTCCACTTGGCGAAAATTAGATGCGATACATGTTTTATATCTTCAACTCTGACGACGTCTAAACATTTTTTTTATGAATAAATGTGTGCCATGTGTACGGTAAAGGAGTGTCTGTACTTCATTAACTAACTGCTCATGATAATTGATGGTCTACCGCTTGTTAGAGGGAGGGGTGATTTCCCTAATGAAGATGCCTTTTGACGTAATTAACTAAAATCCATAATAACCTCCTCATGAAAGATGTTCTACCATTTCCCCATCACTTAAATACCCTGTCAAGATTATCTATGTTTTCTGTTTGTAGTCCTTCCAAATGAAATGAAAATAATCCCTAATAATGTCTAGCAGGGTTTGGTATTCCAGTAGGGAACTAGATCGACTGGTCTCTTTACAGATAACATTACAAAGCCTTAGGCTTTTATTAGGGTTTTGGAAATTTCTTCTAGGGTTTGGAACCATTTTTCTTTCTTCTCGACGAATTGAAGAAAAAATAGAATCCATCTAAGAGAGCTATGACTGGGACTAAGCAGTTAGGATGGTCAGAGGGGGACTGAGGGGCAAGGACAATGGATCTTTATCTTTGGGCATAAACAACACTAATATCTTCATAGCACTCAACAACCACCGAAAGAAGGGCAACAAGAAGAAGGGAGACAAGTCATCGGATCAGGTCGCCACGTCATCCAAGGGTAGGGATAAGTCAGACCAGAATGACCCTGAACCTCCATAATAGTTTTGGGCTCCCGCGTATGTCATTATTAAATCTTGGGCTATGTGGACATTGATGATGATTACTATGGTAGAGTTTTATGTGGAAATGTGTGCCACATGTATGGTGGAGGAGTATCTGTACTTTGTCAACCAACTACTCTTGATCATCAATAGTTTGTCGCTTGTTAGAGAAAGGGGGACTTTTCCCCAATGAATACACATTTCAACATAATTACAAAATAATGTCCTACATTATAAGTTCAATTCCCAACTTGCCTATGCCGCATGGCAAGAGCCCTTTCGACATCGCCCAAAAATTATGCAAGGCTCACATTGTGTTAGACTTTTGTAGCACCTATTCACTAGATAAATTTTAATTTCTGAACCTTATATAAGACCCCTCAAATTAGGGAATTAAATTTGGTGGCCGAATCTTCCCATCACATGAAATTCCTACAATGGTACCGCAATTATCAATTCAACATTTTTTTGGAAAAGAAATAACAGAATATCAAAGCTTTTGTATGATCCTCAATTTTAATGTTGGCCCAATTTAATTGTTCTAAGATCTCCCTTGTATTTTTTAGGTAAAGAGTTTAAATATATTCATAAGGCAGTCAAATATAATTTGCTCATACAACCGAATGTTGTGGATGTTAATCTTATCAAGTTAATGCTCTCTACATGTGTATCGCCTTGCAAGCTAAAAAATATTGGAATTTTATGCTGAACAATAAAGAGGCAAAAATCCCAAGCATAAAACAAGGGAATTTTATGTTAAACACTTTTGGAACGAATCTACTATCTTTAATAAGACATGAATTTTTTTAACGAAGGAAAAAAACTGGGGACCCCACATTTGAGGATTGAATATCATCATTTTTTGAGAAAACTTTATATCCATCTCTTGTAGTTTTGCTGCAATGTTTTTGTGTTTTTCATGCATAGCATGGCTTTGGATCTAACTTGCTTTGAAAAAATGTGAACATCTGTCAAATATCTACATTGCTCTGCATGCAAGATGGAAGCAAAGTATGCAAGACACCTGTTAATGACCATATCTACTATCTGTACGTAGCGATTTCTCACAGTCAAGATGGTCGATGATGTAGAGTTTTTGAACCGTAATATGTCTGTCACTTCTCAGCGGGATGGGGGATTTCCCTACTGAATACGCCTTTCGGCATAAAAACATATGGATACAGATGCTCATAACAGTTTGCACCTTATAAACAGATGGTTGTGAATCATAAAAACTACTGAAACCCAAAGGAAAACACCATACCTATCTAAATTTACAACTTATTTGCATAGATATTTATCGGACTTGCGAGGAGTGACAGGTGGACTTTGCAAAGAGGACGATCCTTTTGAGCAATTCCTCTGTATTTTCTCCCACCATTTTGTACACCACCTAATTTTCGTCCTTCATAAATAAAATGGTCGGCATCACCTTCACATCCAGTTTTTCTACAACACTCTGCATGACACCAACAACAACTAAAAACTTTAAAAAACACCCCCAAGAAACAAACTTTTACAGATTTGGATTCGGAAATAGGGCAGAAAAATTACTTTGAATTCATCCACGTTAACTAACAGAAATAGAATAGTCGGGTACTTAAGAGCCACCTCCTTGAAGTAACCTTTCATGAATTCAGAGGGCGCACATCACTCTGTAAATAAATGAATCATAATTGGGGGTGTCTGAAAACCCCAATGATCTGATTGTCATTATGCCTGTCGTAACTGCCGCCAAAGCGAAAGATAATCGCCACCCCACCAGTGATGGATCTTTTGTGTGCCGTAATTTATCATATTGGCGACCAATATGCCGGAAGTGATAAACAACTGGAAGCACATGTTTAGTTCTCCTCTCAATTTGGGCAGCACCACTTCTAAGAGATACATTGACAATGATTGCCAAACCACATCATAAATTAATTAATATTTAGCAACAAAACATCCTCGCCATAAACGACACAAAAAATGATGCAATCAAACTACGGATGCGTAAGAGACAAAATTATTTACCACCGTTTGATGGTTGACGATGCAACAATTTGGGATTAGCGGATTTTGTCAGACAGTGGTGGGTTGCCCACCTATGTTTACGCATTCCAGCGTAGTAATGTACAAACAATTGGACGTGAGGTGTGCGATGTTAACGCCGAAACAAAAATATTGCTGAGTGGAAAAGGAAATTGAAATGGAGAACAAAGAACCATGTTTCGATTGAACTTGACAATGAGAAATATAGGCAAACCATGTGGGAAGAATGAATTGTCGTAAACAATGTTGTTGATATACCTAATAGCATCATTTACAAAACAAGTTTAAGCCCATAAATTTATGGAAAGTATGTGTTTCTGGTTGATGTAGAGAAAAATGTAATGTTGCAAT